>CM076575.1:752316840-752916840 GCA_034641835.2 Pinus albicaulis | reverse complement strand
CAGGATAGGTTCAAAGTCCTTACCTGATCTACAGACTGCACTTTGATTTCTTTCTTTCACCCACTCCTTAATTTTCCATTCCACCATCTATCTAAAAAGATCCTTTAGTATATATGATTTTCCATATGGAAACCCTTGGATAGTTGTTATTCAAGTAATCCCCTTTCATGACTCCATAGCCCAATGGATTAACCTTCTCTTGACCCATCTTCCCATGCTGAAACATCCTTCTATTCAATTCCTTCTTTACTTTCTTAACCTTCTCAGTTAATGATCTCCAACCAAACAAACAAACCAAAAAATACTTGTGCTTCATACCTAGCCTAATACCTTATTTTGAGCCTTAAATATATATCATTCTTTACATTTATAGAGAGATCCCTCTCTGGATCCAGGAGGGCTAGATCCTAGGATCCCAAAGTGGTTTGATGTTGTCTTATCTTTTGGTCTTGCCAATCTGGCCGAAACATAGGAACCACAACATAATGGCGACTCTGCTGGGGAAGTTCTGAGTGAGTGTCATCTTAGATATCCTTAGGACCTTAGAAGACTCAAAATATCTGGTTAGATTGGTATTTAATTGCTGATGGTGGATAACATCCTACTTCAAACATTCAAATTCATCCACCTGGCGACTCTACACTCCATAACTCCTAAAGGACCAAATGACTCCACTGGTAGAAGACTCTGAACTGGTTGAATAGACACAGTGACCTATTTTTTGATTTACAGAATGATTCCACACATACAACGAATATATGCCCCAATGAGCGGGGATCATATCCCTAGATTCCCACACAAAATGCCTGAAACAAATTGGTTGAAAGACCTACCTACCTTTCAGGGTGAAAATTTTGATGACCCCTTGTTACATCTCATCAAGTTTCATATACATCTGTAGAGGTTTAAAGTTGAATGGCATGAAGATTGCCTAATGAAAATTTTCTTGACAACATTAGAAGGAAAGGCAAGGGACTGGTATGAATGGTTAGAACCTAGGAGTTTGTTTTCTTTGAAAGACATGCACCAAGTATTTTACGAGAATTACAAAGAAAAATCTCCATCCTTATCATGGGATTGTTGTGATCAATCTCAAAACTTCATACAATACCTGTTAGACATTGATGAGGATCTGATTAACATGCGTCCTAAAGATCTGTTAGAAGCCATTCAAGAGTTCCATATGTATCATGACTATCACAAGAGCCTAGATGAATCAGTTGAGGAAGAAATCAGTCTAGAAACAAAGGACATTCCTCAAGATATACTTGCAAGCAAAAATAATGATTCATCATCCCTTGTAGCTGAGGCTCAAGATGACATTCAGCCTCAAATTCAATCTTCACAAGAAACAAAGAGCTGCTACACTTCTGCTCAAAGGAACACAAGTACATTTTCCCCTTTGACAGAAGAATAAATAGATCATATCATCACTAGACAGCCAACCTCTGAAATTTTTTGCAGAACAAACACTCTTGCCCATTCATCTATTGAGCTTTTTTTGATAGATTATCTAGTATGTTTGAATGGTACCGTTACTTACAATCATGATTTTCCTATTTTTGATCTATCTGATGATGATGTTCTCCAAACAGGAGATGATCTTGCAGGGCCATCATTAGTAGATTTTTGGGAGGAAGATTAGTTCCATCAGCTCCAAGAAAGTAATGAGCCAAGTCAGGCTATTTATGATACTGATGGGGAAATTTATGAAAGTATAGTAGTAGATGAAGATTCATCCAATCCTCACTCCGCTTTATATTAGAGCGTCAGTAACAATTTTCATGTGATTTGGGATCAACAACCTTTCATATCAAAGGATGAGGAGGAAGATAATGAAGAATTTTTTGAGCAGTTTGGAAACAAAGAGCCTTCTCTTGAAGAAGAATAAGCAATGGAACCTACCCCTGATCAAGAATACATTGACCTTTTCACAGAGCTCAGCCCACCAGATCAGAATATCTCAGAGCCACAAGAGGACAACACTGCAGTGTATAATGAGTCCTCCAGTTCAGAAAGTGATGAAGATGAGGAAGATTTTCTTTCTCAAGAGAATATTTTTCTTGATCCAGTGGAAGACGAAACAATCTTGGTTGAAAAATGCTTGTGAAATACTCACAACTAGGTATTATTTCAGGATCCTTATGCTCATTTCCTGCAGACATTTAGAGAAGGATCAAAGGTCATCAAGAGCATCTTGCTGCATACAACAAGAAACATTTTAGAAGATGCTATTAAAAAACAAAGAGAATGGGAGTGGCCCTGCCTATCCAACATGCTCAAAGAGATGAGCAGAAAATATCAGTCATGGGAGCATCTGATTGACTAGATGTATTGGGAAAGAGAGTTTGTTAGCTAGACTTGTAAATATTTCAAGTTAGAGTAGGGTAGGTAGGAATCTCAATAAAGCTCAGCCTGTGAGCATTTATTTAGTTGTTTTTAATTTCTACAAAGTTCAATCCATTAGAATTTTTGTCTTTATGCCATGGGCCCATAGCAAACCAAACAGTCTGATCCTGGTTTGGCTGTATTTCAATTTCTATTTTAGAATGTAGAAAATTAAATCTGCCAGATAGTTTAATCCTGGCAGATATTAGTTTAGGTAGAGAAATTTATGAGTCAAACTGTTTAATCTGGTCTCATTGAGCAATAAGGGTAGAATTGTATTAGTTTTTTCTTTCAATAAAAAATTGATGATGCAAAATGTCTGCAATTCTAAATGCACCTTGAAGAAAAAAGGTTAGGACAGTAGGATGGGTAGGTAGATTTTTTGGGGAAGTATTGTTGCTGGTACAATGCTTTCATGTTTGTAGCAACTGATCAAAGAAAGGAAAAATATGTTTCAAGTACCAAGCATCTGGCCTACTCCAAAGATTATTTTCTGACATTCTTGACACCTTCAAGAAGATGCCATCCCCATGTGGAGCCACTGTTAGCCACCTATAAATGTTTGACATAGCAAACAGTGGCTAAAATTGTTTTTGAGTCTTAAAGAGATACATTTCATTTGTAAACCTATCATTCTTGAACCCTCCATGTGTTTTCTATCCTTTAAAGAACCCTCATTGCTATTTCCATGAAAGAACCCTGCTATTTTGTGAATAAATTTCTTTCAAAGGGCCTCCATTTCCCCTTTTTTCACTCACAAAAGAACTCCATTTTTCACCCTTATTCCCTTCTCAAAATCCCCCTTTAACCCTCCATCTCATCAAAATCCCCTTTTTAAACCATATACTGGCCTTTATTTGGTTTAAAGATGCCTCTTTTCATTTACCGGAACCCCTCATTTGGCTTAAGAAAACCTGTTTTTAGGCCTAAAATCACCCTTTTAACACTTTAGGGCTTAAGCCCCTTTCAGCTTAGCCCTTAACCCTTTATTCTCCATATAACCCGGAGCCGCAACCAGGTGCTAACCTTCAGGCGCTAATCGCAATCGGATTTCCCTTTGTTCCTCAAATTTTCCGATGTGATGGACCTTTTCTCTGCCGGTCCACAATTAGATCTCCACTGTTGATCTCTTCCGATCCAACAGCCAGTGCTAAATCACATCGCTCCATCGGCCCTCCACTTCACTCATTACTATGATTATCCAATTTAATCCTAACCGTTGAACCCACAAGAACTAACGACCAAGATTCAATCGTGCCCCGCCCTTGGGTCCTCTGTCATTCCCCCTCCAATCCAATCTCGACCGTTCATCTCTGTCGATCCGATGGCCAGCGCTCAATCGCATCGCGCTAACATAGTATTCCCCTTTTTCAGTCCCCCTAATGTACGATCGCCAATTAAATCTTCGCCGTCCATTCCTTTAGATCCGACAACTCTCCTTCTTCCTGCTCATTCGCTCATCCCTTCGTCCTCTGTTTTCTCTTTTAAATCTCCACCATCCAATCTGAAGATCCAACGGTCCACAATCAACCCGACGGTCCATATCCGCATGTGCACCTTACCTCCCATCGCAATTTTTCCACACCGTCAGATCTTTCGCCCGCCATCCAATGGCTGAGAATGTGTTTCGCATAATTTTTGCACCCGAAGGTTAACGTTCCAAAAAAACGTGAAATAGGCGTTTTTAGATTTCCGTGTGGTGATCGCTGAGTGGAATCGTGTTTTATTTTGGAAAAACATTTACCACCCACAGCCCCGGACGAAAACCATTCCGATTTTCTGCTTACTGCACTCCACATTGAGTTTTCAGATTTGATCACAGCCATTGGTTAGTCCTAATCTGACAGCCCATATTTCTTCGCGTCACTCATTGTTTGTTTTTCATTAGCCTCCCCAATGATTCCTTCCGCTAATCTCCACCGTTGATTGAATTGATCAAATGGCTCATATTCGATCTCGCCCTTTCACTTCCACCATCCATATGACCTTCTAAAGGACTCTGTCCGCCAATCTCCGCCATCCATCATTCTAATATGACGGTCCAGATCTAATTTTATGTCCATATGTTTTTCGTTCATTCATCCCCCAAGCGACCTTCACCGACGAATATTAACCGTTGATCATTGTGGACTGATCTAATCCAACAGTCCAGAACTCACCTCGCCCCAACCTTCATCAGATCAGTTTTTCGCCTTTCCGACATGGTTTTTCACCATTTTTCCGCGGCATCCATATTTTTTCCATCATCGCTCCTCCATTCCCCCGAGCCTTCTAAAGTAGTTTTAAGCCCTGCGAAATACTTCTTAACGAATTTATTATATTTTGTAGGGTTTATAGAGTGATAAATTCATTCTGTCTCCACAGTCACAGTTGTTGTGATTCAGAGCGCAGAAAGACCATCACAGAAGTGGCAAGAGTATCAGAAGTGGAATTAAAGGATTTATGCCTAACGATTGAATACTTAACACATATAATCCAATGATTAAAAGGCTAAAGGACACAGATAAGAACCGAAGATGATCAAGGAAGGCCTAATGAAGCCTGAAGCACATAAACAAGTTATATCAGTGCTTTCATATCAATAGAATGTCCTTTCTCTAAGAAGGACACATTCCTATAGCATTCTCCATGCCTCATCAAGCCCTTAACTGTTATTACACTAACAGAAGTTTCTAAAGGTGTCAGGACAACAGTTATGGAAGCATAGAAGACCTGAAAGACCTTCAGCAAACTTACTTATCTTAGAAGACAGAATAGAGTACCTATAGTCAGAAAGTACTTCAAAGCACATACCTGAAGTTATTGTCAACATGACAAGGACTTCTGAAATAGCCTAAAGGGTACACACAGTCAACACAGAGCCATTAAGAAAAGTGGGCATGAATACTTCTTCCACTATGTCTTAATGAATCATTTAAAGCTCACATCTACTACTACTATCGCTCACTCTCCCATAAGAACCCCTGTAAATTTCATTGTAAAGGTTCTTGGTTGGGGGGATGTTATCGACTGTTTGAAACTATTATTGAGGGGAAGTATTTGAGTAGTTTGTAATATAGTAGGATGGGAAGAGAATTTTGCACTGTAAAGAGCCATTGGACTCAAAGTATGTGACTGGTTTTTCACATCAATTGAACAAGCAGATTCACAGGATCCTAGTCTATATTATTGGTGATTTTCTCCTTACTGTAGCTGTCTCCTTTCATGTTTTATCATACTTTCCATTATTCTATGACAAATAACAGCAAGCATATATTAGGACATAGTGCTGGAATTACCCTGAATTTCACTTTCAAATCTTTATCTTTATGCTTTGCTCTGAATGTGTATCTTGGAACAAATTCAATATAATTTAACTAGTATAGAAGTTGGTTTGCCCATGCTTACTGATATATGAATTTAGAGTTTGGTTCTTAGATGTTCTTGATTGGTCTGAGCTGAAGGAATTGGGAAACTGGGAGATTAGAGCTAGCCCTGTCTCACTAGGTTCCTTTTCCAACAATTAGCCTTTCTAAGATCCCTTCAAGTTAGTGTCAAAAGCATTGAAGGTTAAAAGTCTTTCTCTAATATTAGGCCTTACTTTGTGTTTAATATTAAATGTTTTCTACTGTCTAAAAGTGGTTATGAGGACTGTTGGATCGTTTCCCTTTAGAGTATGCTAAAAGCAGGCCTGGATTTAAATGACATGTGACCTGATTTTAAGCTACCCTTTGTGTCTTTATTGAGAGTTTCCTTTGAATTATGTCAAATTAGGATAGGTTCAAAGTCCTTACCTGATCTACAGACTTCACTTTGGTTTCTTTCTTTCACCCACTCCTTAATGTTCCATTCCACCATCTATCTAAAAAGATCCTTTAGTATAGATGACTTGCCCTATGGAAACCCTTGGATAGTTGTTATGCAAGTAATCCCATTTCATGACTCCATAGCCCAATGGATTAACCTTCTCTTGACCCATCTTCCCATGCTGAAACATCCTTCTATTCAGTTCCTTCTTTACTTCCTTAACCTTCTCAGTTAATGATCTCCAATCAAACAAACAAACCAAAAAACCCTTATGCTTCATACCTAGCCTAATACCTTATTTTGAGCCTTAAAGATATATCATTCTTTACATTTATAGAGAGATCCCTCTCTGGATCTATGAGGGCTAGATCCTAGGATCCCAAAGTGGTTTGATGTTGTCTTATGTTTTGGTCTTGCCAATCTGGCCAAAACATAGGAACCACAACATACCTCACCTAGAAGGAAGTTTTTATGATCCCTTCTTGGATTTAGATTAAATATTGTCAGATCTAAGGGATCCAAGGGTTGGTTTTCAATCCTGTAGCATAAATTCCTGAAAAATGTGTTTTTCAGGCATGCCTTGCTAAGCATTCCCAATTGGGAATATTACAGTGGTATCAGAGCATAATATTGCCTCAGCCTATGAGTTCCAGCCATTATTCTATCAGGAGAATAAGAAGACAAAGAGAAGAAAAATATCAAAATGATGGAAAGAATGAGCTTGCTCTCATCACTTTTTAGATCCCGGAGAACCTCTCCAAGGAGGTTAAGAAGATGAAGGAGAAGAGGTGTAATGAAACTCCTAGAGAGTTTCAAGAAGAGGAAGAGCCATGTACTTCCTATTCTCGAAGAGGAGAAGACAAGAAGCAGGAAGAACACTTAGATCATCAGATTCTAAGTGAATACCTTGTTGAGTACAAATCTCAACCTAGAGCCTTCAAGGAGACTCTAGCCTTTCTGTAGTTCATTCAACTGGAGGAAGAGAGGAAACCTTATAGCACAAGGAGAATAAAAGGCAATAGGTTTCTATTTTCCACTTTTGATGGTTCCTCTACAGCAAGGACTTGGGAAAGAAGACTCGATGCATTCTTCCTACTACATCCAGTCGAAGAGAGAGAAGCAGTGGAGATTGCAGCACTACACATGGAGGGTAAAGAAATAAATTGGTGGTTTAGACATATAAGTCATGCAAAAGTATCCTCTTTTGAATATTTTACTCAGAGGGTAATCAAGAGGTTTGATGAAGAGAGATCAGAGGAGGAGAAGCCCTCACCACCATTAGAAGAGGCATGTACCAGCATTGTCACAATCATGGAGGAGAAGCCTTCAACTTCAGCAGTTGGGGAAGCCAACACATTGGAAGAAGAAGCCCTTACATCCATACAAGATGCTTCCAAGTTTCTCAAAGGTATGCCTGAGTTTCCATCTCTTATCATTTCAGCAAATCTTATGGAGAGATTTACACCATTGCATACTGCTAATCTAGAGCAACAGAGTTGCACTGCGCTATGAAACCTCGATTCATTCAAGGGAGAGATGAACCATCATCCTCATGGGCCATTACTGGATTGCATATCACACTTGAGGTTGGGGTTTGAAAACTTGGAGGAAAATATGATAGATAGTATATATCTTGAGGTGAGAAAAACTTTCTCCTTTCTAGATGACACTTTCTCAATAAGCATCTCACAGCTCAAAGACAAACTTCTACTTGTAGTAGATCCAAGACCTTATTGGTTTTGGAGGACCATTGATGAGGAGAAGATCTCATGGAGAGATCTCATTCGAGGTGGACTTCAACATAGCATGGAGTGCAAGGTTCTTCAACAGTTCTTACCCTCATCACATTTGGATCTTGACGGATTCAAGATGGTTGTGGGTATGAGGTATTTTCTAGGAGATCTCCAAGGTGTTGCATTTCAACATCCCTTGAAATGCAAGAAGAGAAAAATGATTTGGGAGGATGGTAGCCCTTGTTGGAGGAGTGCTAAGATGGAGAATGGTAGGAGGCACCCACATTTGGATGAATGGGTGTGGATGGTGAGCAAGAGGCTGGAAAGCTAATTGTAAATTTATGACACAAGGAAGCAAGAGGCAAAGTTGCGTTGGATACTCTTGAGAGAGTTTGGCCATCATGAGACATATCCTTTTTCTAAGGGTATGTGGGTGGAAGGAACTTGGCAGGATACTTGCATCATTGGGCAGCAAGGAGTGTGGATACATTGTGATGATATGAAATTCTTCATACCAAGCATTATGTCTTCACCACATGTTTTGTATGATGGAGGTATGAGGAGGCAACAAAAACGTTTGTTTCTTTGGATGTTCTTGGGAGAGAAAGGGAAAATTTTCTCTCACACTTTGCATGATGTTGCAGGAGTAGGAGATGGAACTATCATGGTGCAAAGGGGCTACTCCTTAGCCTTGGACGATCGGGAAGTACTTCAACTTTGGAAGGAACTCCTTGGATGTAGCAACATTATGGGAGATGTCTTTGACAATGAACATGTCAAATAATGGAGCTATGTATTGGCAGGAGCCTATTTGCATAGGCCAACAGTGCTGTCACCTTGGAGCATGGACTTATTGATGGAGTGTACCCAGGATCACTTCACTTTTGATGCACTTGATGGAAAAGGAGGAGGTGAGAAAGATGTAGTAGTGGATAGAGACATCTATTACTGTGATATGTTCTTCTTGGCTTGGAATTCCAAGCATAAGAGGGAGGATCTTCATGAAACACATGATTCATTTCTCTTCATGAGAGTATGTCATACCACTATGGAGAGCTTGTTCATGGATCCATGTATCATCTTACTTCCAATATATGGTAATAACTTTTTTTTTACATCTATTGATTTGCATACTCTTACCATTTCTATGCAATGCGTTGCTCCACAAGAGGGCAATCTTTTCATTTGGGTCCATGGTCAATTTTGGGCCAAACTATATGACGGAGACATCCATATTTTATGTGGCCCTAGGAAAGTGTTGTATCATTGAATGTATGTTTAGTTTATGTGCCCAGACATTTACTATTCATTAGTATATATGATGACATACATAATCAGCCATGTATCAAGAAACAACTTGCCATGTAATTTTTTGAAACAACAGTTAAGGAAACTGCATTTTAACCACTTGGGAAACTGTTGTACTTTCCAGCACCATATGAAACCTTCAGTATTTACCTCATTGAGGTTCTAATCATGATTTCATTTGCTGATGTTATTCCTATTTCTATTGAAAGCATGATTGGGGGAGAGACACATTGGCTGGATGTGTCCTTGGGGAAAGAGATTTCCCACACTTTCTGCATTGCATCCAAGGGGAGCATGAGAAATGATATGGCTACTATATTAAGACACTTGTTTATCCATGATGTGGGCCATAGGATTGATTGGGTGCCATATGGTGATGATTTCCTATCCATCACATATGGGATGGTTTGGGCTAGCTTGATTCACAACGTTGGAGAGGAGATCTTTAAATATCTAGTCTTTCTCTTGCCACTTTAGGGAAACTCATTTGTAGCCAAAGATAAACAAGAGCTCTACACTTATCATGAGTGGAGAGAAGGAAAACGTGGGGTAGGATAATTTGTCTACCATGATCAGATTTTCAGCCCACATACTTTGCATGAGCCAAAGGTGGAGGAGAGCTTTCTGGAGTTGCCATGTTGGCAGGTGACTCATTTTTTATGGATGATTTCTTGGGAATGGAGGAGCCACATGGGAATGATGTTTCCCACTTCACTTTAGATTCCATTCCTCAAAGGGCCCTCTGGACAACACCTTATTTCCTCCTTGAGTACTCTACTTGTTCATAATGATAGATATCTAGCTAACTTGCATGCTTGGGAGGGGAAATATGGAGATTCATTAATGAGAAAACATCTCATTACTTGGAAGAGATAATCATATTTTGATGCTACAGTAAGAGGAGGGAAGACTTCTCAATTCTATCCTTGCAGTTGCTTGAGGACAAGCAACATTTTGGAGGGGAGGAATGTAATATTCCCAATTAGCCCAAGCTAATGGGAATATTCAGTTTTTTTTCATCTTCTATCTCATGAATAAAATTGTAAAGGAGGATCAATAAAACTCCTAAACAAAAAAATAAATTAATGCCCAATGTGAACAAGACTAAATCTGGGCTATTTTCATAAACACGCTTAAGTGTGAAAGAGGCTGGATCAATTGACCAATTCAACCAAGACCAAATCAACAACGCTGTCTAGATGCAATGAACCTCCTAGATGCACAACACAGTTTTAGTTGGAGGCTACACATGTGAATAGAGCTAAATCATTGAGATGGTTTAGGGTTTGGCAAGATTTCTAACTTATAAAAGGAAGAGGAGGACATCAAGAGAAGGTTGTTCATGGTATGATATTTCTGAATATATTGTTTGTTTAGACATATATCATTCTCTTGTTGTTTAGCTAGGAATAGTGTTGTTTAGCACTGGGTGTTCCTGATCGGGAATCCCACCTCTTCCATTGAGAAGCTCTTGGAGGAGTCTTGTTGATATTTTCCACTATTAGGAATTTGGCTAAGCTTCATCTTCCAACTACAACAAAGATCCTGTTGAGGGTTTGTTTTTCCTTGTAAGCTGTAGCAAGTGGAGGCTAGATCTGCTCAGATCTAGTCCAATCTAGTGCCTCTTTTCAGTGGGAAAGTCTTCTATCCCATTGACAAGAGAGTATTAGAAATTTGGAGCTGCATTTTTAGATCTTGGCATCAGGCCAAACCATTACCAGAGCCTACAGCGCAGTTTCCCTTCCATAACTGCGTTATTGCAAATACACAGTTGCAGGGTGTTTTGGCACTTCAAGGAGGAGAGATCTCTAGTGTTGGGGTTTTGGCCTTCACTGTGGTGATCCATGGATTAGAGATCTAATCCATTTCATGTTCAGATCTGATCTTCTTGTTATTGTATTTAATTCAGAAGTTCCAAATATTACTTCAGATCTGCGGCTTTAGATCTCAGATCTACTCTTTGTTTTTCATGTTTTGCTCAAAACCCCAAGGGGAATTTGTAGAGGAGGTAATCTAGTGTACATATCTGATATAGACATAATATTTTGTACACATATCTATTCTAGATATGAAATTTAATATACAGCTGCTACAGCTCCTAAAAATAAAGCTGTCAAGCCTTGCAGTCTTAATATGTTGTTGCAGCACCTCAATCTTGAGGGTTTCTTCAACAAAGTCTTCCATTTTTCTCTTGTACATTGTATGGACCATTTTTTAACTCTGATTTTCTGATGTACATGTAATTATCGAGCCTCCTTATTGGCCTCACACTACTTTTAAGTTAAACTGCGTTATTTTTATTGCAATATTGTTCACATATTGCATGCAGTCCCATTCTTGGGCATTTTTTCAGTTATACTAGGTGTGGGAGACCTTTTTAGCTCACCTAGAAGGATTTTTTTCTGATCCCCTCTTGGATTTAGACGACATATTGTCAGATCTACGAGATCCAAGGGTTGGTTTTCAATCCTGTGGCATACATTCCTGAAAAATGTGTTTTTCAGGCATGCCTTGCTAAGCATTCCCAATTGGGAACATTACAGTGGTATCAGAGCTGTATGATATTGAATTGGGAATATTACAAGAGAGAATATATTGTGTTCTATGTGTTTGTGTGAGATTATTTTATTGTTCTCTACTTTTCTTCATAATTTCCATTCGCATGCATGCACTAGTTACAATTAAATCTAAAAATATTTAATTTTAATAAAATTTCAATAGTCTAAAATTTAAGTATTTTAATATATTATTATTAGATCTACTATGATGAACTATCGAGTAGAATATCCACGGAAATTTAGGGTTCAATTAATTGAAATTTTTGCGTTGGAAACAAAAGTCAATTTAGATATTTTTTGAATTTATAATTGATGAAATTATGGGTACTACCAGAATCAAACAACATTGTTACCTTTTTCTGACATACCCAGTTCTCTCAATGACTTACAAAGGTTATGGGTTATCAATTATTTTTTTTAAATAGCTTCGCAGTAAGCTATGTTACCACTTTGTGAGATACCCCTTCTAAATTTATCCTAACCACTCTTGCAAAAACTTGGTTTTCATCTCTCATCCATTTTTTCAAACAATTTACAACCAATAAAGTAGTCTTTTCATGTAGACAATTTTCCAAACATTTTTTATGAAATCAAATAATAAACATTGCTTTGATTCCACTTGTAACATACTAACTGAAATATACCACTCAATCATGCAAATTTTGATTTCCATATTTGAGTTACTTTATCAAATGATGCATGCATATTGTAATAAAACATGTATAACACATTTCCTCAAGTTTTTTGCATGAAAATATGCATAGATCATATACAATATTATTTTCATATAACAATCCTAACATAAAAAATCGTTATCCCCATCCATAAAACAACCTTTTCATTGGGGAATTTCATCAAATTGTTTGTATGCCATCAATCGTTAAATCATTAGGAATTTCTTCAAACACTTTTCATGCAAACTAATATAGAAACTTCCTCAAGGAATATATCCTAAAATTGTATTATTCCAAGTTTTGAAAAATGAACCAGATGATTAGCAAGACTTCCCCTCACTATGGTCCACTTTTAAACATATGAAACCTCCCAGAAGAAACATTAGAACATAAATACCAACATGATCTATTTGATGCATGATTTTAGGAGAATCTAGGAAGCTTGAATTCCTGTAATCATATATCCTAAAATATCATGACCCAAACTCTAAAATTTGGACCAAATTATTAGCAGGTTTTTCCCTCACAATGTTCAAAGTTTCAACTTCTTAAGCTTCCTAGGAGAAGCATTATAGCAGAAATTCCAACATGTCTTATTTGATGCATGATTATAAGAGAATCCAGGAAGCTCAACTTTATGTGATCATATTTCGTAAAATTTCATGATCCAATATATAAATTTTTTACCATAGGATTAGTGGTATTTTCCATCACTATGGTCCAAGTTTCAACTTCTAGAATGAAGAAAATTTTTAGTATAAATTCCAACCTAACTTATATAAATAAGAATTTAGGAAGCATATCATCCTCAACCAATGTTACAAAATTTAATACATATAAATAACTACAACCAGATAGTATAACAACTACAACCATGATAAATTTGTTGAAGGGTAAACACATGTACATATAAACTTGCTGAAAACATGAATTTTATAGTCATGCGTGTCACTAAACCATACATTATATAAACATCATTAACACATAAATAACTATTAATCTATTGTAGCCACATGAAAAAATACTAGAAACTCAAGTAGGGTGAGCCATAGTTCAGCCCACTAAAGTCTTAGTTGTGTTAAAAATTTTCTCACAACTAGATGTCCTTGTGACAAGTACTAATGCCTTGAGGAGACCTTAACTCAAGGAATTCATACCAAAGTTGTGGCTTAACACCGAGAGTGTGGAGCCCATTATTCAGGCGGTTTATCAAATTCCCCCTAAAAGCAAGCACCAATTTGGTTTATCAGTTGTACCTACAACACGAACAAGGGTGATTTACTATATTTTCCTAGTATAAAGTAAAACAATGAACCACTCTAGTGATCTACTCTTTCCTTTGATTTCATTCACACATATTCACCCAAAGTCCTAGATGGGATTTTTCACACACTCCTATTTAAACTATATTTTACATTATAAGTGAAGGCCATTATCCTTCACACATTTATAAGAAAACTCTGTCATCATCCTTTCCATATTCGACCATTATTTTATATATAAAATATCATGCTACTCTACACAACACAAGGTATTCCATCTTTGATCTCTACATTCCCTGAACCCTTCACTCTTTAGTCATCTATATGCCACAAAAAATAGGAACATTCCCAATTCTTAAAGCCATATAGTCCAAATAAAAAAAATTTCAAAACACTCATTTCGTATTAATAATCTATCACCAATTATCATTCCAATTCTAATTTATGAGTGAGAGAGAGATGTATGAGAGAGTAATAGGCGAGAGAAAAAATAGAAGCTTGGGAACTGAGAAGAAGAAACCCTTGATTGCTCCTCCCTCTTATATTTATTATCACACCTTAACCCTTCATTTTACCAACCTTTCAACTTATTGGGAATACTAACCATCACATAAAATGGAAATATTCACTCAAGGTATGTTTTTCCTCTTAAGTCAAGTTTTCCCCCTCCCCAAGCCATCATAATATTTTAATATCCCCTTTCTTTAGCTCTAGAATTTTTATTATTAAAAATAAACATTACATCATATAATAGAGTTTGACATCATAACATCAATGTTGGCATCCTACCATTATATATTCTTAATTACATTACAAAATTTTCAGTAATGAAATGGATGTCATAATACCCTCCCCCTTTAAGGAATACCATCCTCGATGTTCTACTATATGTAGAACCATTCTATGTACAATAAGGGATACACCAATTTCAAGTCATCATCATTTTCCATGTCCTTAGTTTTCTCTTTGACCATCAACATTCATTTTTTTCAAGGTCTAGTTATCTCTAGACATCCTAGTATTCTAGCACATTTTGCATGGTTTTCCATTGTTTCGCAAGGCTTCCATAGGGAAAAAGTTCATATAATTGTTTTTTTGGACACACCTAATGCATTCATGATCCAATTAATATGTACATGAATATTTAGAAACCCAAAATTCTCCCATTCCTTGTATTCACACACCTTTCAAATTTAGGCATCCCCTTCTCTTCCTCCCAAGTGCCTTGGGTGAGCCATTACTTGGAAAGGCTTCCTTGCACAAAAAGAGTCTCAATAATTATGGAGTCTTATAACCAAGGCATCCATCTGGAATTATCTAAATATCACAACACATTTTCCATAACATAACTCATGGCGATCAATGTATTTCATAGGATTTAAATGTAGCCACAATGGCTTTGTCCCTAGGATTTTCAACTTCACAACCATCACCTAATATTCTTGGATATATCATAATATCATCTATATCACAAGCATATAATTTTTATTAGATTAATAATAATAGCATAAATAAAATATTATTCCTTTTTATTTTATTTTCAAAACTTGCTTCATATAAGAATTAGATTTCATAAATACAAGATTCTTCTCATGATGTTTGACTCTTGCATATGGTAGTAATTATCCTTCGGTATCATAACCAAGGAAATTTCAACTAAAATATGTACTTTCAATAAACTAAACATTGGTGAGTGTTCATATATAAAATATTTTCATTACAATATTGATAACATCCACTGAAGTGATCTCAAAATTATTATAACGTAAAAATTAAATCTCTTTCAATTGATTTAAAAATTAATTAAATGAAGCTATCCTTGCATTAATTATTTGGATAAAAATAATTTCAAGCATTCCATAATGCATTAAAACATTTATTCAAACAACCAAAGGGTCAAAATTGAAATATACATATCTCTAAATTCATGAGTAATTAAATTCCAATTTGCTTTGCAGGATGAGGGATTCATGCCACTCATTCCACTACTCAACAATTTCTAAAAATTATTAGAATTTATTTCTATTCATGACATTCAATGATGCAATTGACTGTACCATACAATCATTCATGCATTATGGACCAAGCATATGTACCATCATAATTCAATATGATTTTGATGACCAAATAAATCCATAGTAACTCATGGATGCATCATAATGATTCTAGAAATATTTACATGCTAAAGGCTCATTTCCTTTGTCATAACCCACTAGGTATTAATGCCAAACTTTCTTTCATATATCAACAATTCCATACCATTTTCAAATTAACTAGGAAAATCCAATCCTTAAATTACATGCTCCTTACCAAAAAAGTCAACATTATATGATATACTAACTTCTCTTAAGCTTTGAAACTATTGGCCCAATACTCGTGACCATAATTGCAGTACCTACATTTGCTTCATACATCCCACATATTCATGCATTCCTATCGATGGATTACAATACATATTTTATCGCATAACTATATTATTCATTCATTTAATCTTTGTTCAACTTGGAAACTCAATGCATGCACAAATTATTAATATTTTATTAAATCCTTTTGGGCGGACAATTCTTTTACTAAACCACACCTCTTCTTGGCCATACATACAATACATGGATTAATTTGAAAAACAAAATATTGTTGGACAATGGGTGGTTTTGTTAGTGTTGGAATTGATGTCAACAAGGGTCAACATGATATTTTTTGTCAACCAGACAACAATGGTGATCAATTATAGTTACAGGCTTCTCATAGAAAATCACCATAGCAGCAAGATTATTGAAAAGTGATAAAAGATGTCTCTAAGTGTCCACGAGGAATCCAATGAATGTTGTAGGCTTATGGTAAAGAATCATGATAGTAGTAGGCTTATTGAAAATCTATAAAATATGCCTCTAAGTGTCCAGGAAGAATCGAATGAAAGCTGCAGGTGACTGGTATAGAATCACCAGAGTAGTGGGCTTATTAAGAAGCAATAAAATGATGAATATGGTGGTTGGGAGCTTAGCATTCCAAGCACAAGAAGAAGAGTAAAGAATAAAATTATGGAAGAGATTTTGTAGCCACCTCAAAAGTATAAACTGAGCTACAAGGCTACATTAGACCCTATCCATTGAAAAGTTCTCTGGAAGAGCTTTATAACGATATGTGGAAGTTCAAAAATGGGATCCTTGAGTAAAATATATGGTATGTCGAAGTCCAAGGACTTCAAGCCTTAAGAAGAATGAGTTATCAGAGCACATCAAAACATCAGAGTTCACTCAGAATATCAGAGGTCTAGGATATCGGAATATCAGAGGTCCTAGATATCATAATATCAAAGGTTCAGGAAATCAAAAGATATTAACATAAGTGTTTTAAGAAGTCATGATATCCAACAAGTCCGATAGAGGTAAAAGCGTAAATTAATGCAGAATAAAATTAACAAAGGATCATGTTACAAAATCAACGCCTTACAAACCCTCTTCTCGCTCCTCTACCATAACACATGCGGGCATGAGATTGGCTCCGAGAAGCTATAATGGAAACTGAGGTCAGTATGACACGGCAGTACAACAAGACATGTGGTAGGAATATTCAACATTATTGTGTGGCCTAATGGGAAAAATCTGGGTCTAAGGATTTTCCATGTGGAGTGATGATGTTGTTAGGTATGTGTTATATTATTTCCACGATTAGTCGCACGTTTGGGGGGGTCACACGGGGGTGAAAGACCTACATGTACGTTGCGACGGGCACAGCATGGGGGTCATAGGGGGGGCAGCAAGCCCTCCTATTTAGGGTTCAGGGAAGAGCCCTTGGAAAAAAAAAATTGGACCCTATTTTTCAGTGGGCAGACCCATCCATGGTTTTGTGCATGGGTTTTTACATGGTTTTGGGGCATGATGGTTTTCAGCCCTTGGTATTTTGTAGATTTGGTCAAGGGAACTACAGTTATGTTCTAATCCAAGGCTAATGGATTAGGGTTTATGTATGCTATAGCATGTATATATATGTGTTGTAACACTAAAAGGAATATAATGAAAAATCAAACTGATAGTCCTGATTTTTTTGATCCAGGGGAAAATCTCTGTGTATATCTGTTTTATGTTTTATACGCTCACTATTGTTTATTTTATGTCTTTAAGATTTGTTTGCAAAAAACTTCTGTACAGGGTTGAAACCTACATTCGGTATCAGATATGTTTCAACTTCAAGGGGACGCCTTTCTGCTGAGGGATTTTTTTTTCAGGCCAGTGGTAGACCCTGTTCAATGGGAGATCTACGGGATTGATTTTTACGGTGAAAGAACATGGCGAGTAATGGAAAGATAGAGATAGAGAAATTTAATGGTCAGATTTTTTAGTTGTAGAAGCTCAAGATAGAGGATCTGCTGGTGGATAAAGATCAGTGGATCGCGGTAGATCCGGGTACTAAATCAACGAAAATGTTAGATAAAGATTGGAAGAAGTTGGATAAGAAGGCAAAGAGCACAATACAGTTGTGTGTCTCAGATTCAGTATTGTTGAATGTATCTAGGGAATCTAAGGTGAAGACTTTGTGGGACGAGCTAGGGATTTTGTACCAATATAAATCTTTGGTGAATAAATTGTTCATGCGGAAAAATTTGTATAACCTGAGGATGAAGGATGGAGACTCGGTGACAGAGCATCTGAATGCCTTCAATATTGTGGTAAGTCAGTTTTTACCTGTTGATATTAAAATCACAGATGAAGATAAGTGCATCAGTTTGTTGTTTTATCTACCAGATCGTGAGATATTCTGGTTATTGCAATAGGTAGCAATACAACTACCTTGAATTTTGATGACATTTTCTCAGCCTTGTTATCAGAGGAAATGAGATGGAGAAATATGGAGGGCCAAAATGGAGATGCCTTATTTGTACAAGGAAGGTTCCAATACAGAAAGAAGAATAAGGTTTCGAGTGGGAGATCTAAATCTCTAGGAAAGTTTGTAAAGGTGTGCTGTAAATGAGGAAAGGAAGGGCACTACAAAAAGGTCTGCAGATCTAAAGCTCATAGGAAAGGAAAGGGATCTGATGATGCTCCTTCTGCAGAGGAAAAAACCACCTTGGATGAAAATGGGGATGTGTATTTGGCTTCTTCAAATACACATGTAGATCATGATTCATGGTTGATTGAATCAGGTGCATCCTTTCACTTCACTCCCCATAGGGAGTGGTTCTGTGAGTATGAGAAATATGATGGCGATGATGTCTTCTTAGGGGATGATAGGAAGGCCAGAATCATAAAACGTGGAAAATTCAAGTTGAAGCTATAAGGTGGAAGGATTAGAACACTTCTTGGTGTTCTTCACATCCGTGCATTGGCCAAAAATCTTATTTCTGTAAGCAAGATGGATGATGCAGGTGTAAAAACAGTGTTCTAGAAAGATACCTGTAAGATGGTTCAGGGAGCACTGGTATTAATGTAGGGAGTTTGGATTGGAACTCTGTACAAGATTTAGGGAATCACTATTATTGATGGGTGTAACAATTCTGTGGTTCCTGAAAGTGGAGCAGAAAGCTTAGTGGTTTCTGGAGAAGAGACCATGCATTCACATTAAAGGCTTGGACATATTGGAGAGAAGGGCCTTCGGATATTGCATGGAGATGGTATGGTAGAAGGTATATCTAATTTCTCTCTGGATTTCGATTTTTGTGAACATTGTGTGTATGGAACTACAAGGAAAATACCTTCTAGCAGATGTTTTTGAGGAACACCTTATAAAAATACCCCAGACATCTGTTTGTAATGGAGGTTACTAGAGGAGGTTGGCGGGTGGGGGTTTTTGCGGATGTTTTTCATCCGATGCACCTATCATCCTAACCCACACCAATGCATTCAACCAGAAAAAGCTATGGTGCGCAAAAAAACATTGGCACACCAAACACCGTGCGTGTAATATTCCTAAAATTTAGCTTTTAGCTAAATGGAATATTATGGATTATTTTGTCACTAGGTAGGTGAATAAATGTGTAAGGATGCCCATAAATCTCCTTAGCAGCAATAAGAACACTTCAAGTGTGAAAGGAGACCTTCTAAGCATCTTAATAAAGCACCTTTGAGTATGAACAAGGTTTGGATCATGTTGAAAAGTTCAACCTTGACCAAGTTAACAACGATGTTATGGAGGAGTGGACATTAAATGAGGAATAACACAGTTTTGGAGGGAGATTGATTGAATGGAGGAAATGACCTAATTGAGTGGGGCCAAGGGCAAGGAAGCTCATAACTTATATAAGGAAGAGGATGGCAGCCATATGGGTTATGTTCTAGATTATTATTTTGTATGTGGTATGTTTAGACTTCTTGAATTCTTCAGATGTTTAGTTAAGATTGTTGCGTTGTTTAGCACCGGGTGTTCCTGAGCGGGAATCTCATATATTTCCTTGAGAGGCCTCTTGGAGGAGCATTGCACTTCATTTATACACTTAGGCTTAGGTCCAAGCTTTAGTCTTTAGCTACAGTGCAGTTTCTGCAAAATATTGTGCTCTGTTGTAGGGTGTAGCAGTGGAGAATCAGATTGGGTGTCTTCGGAGCTAGTTTTGCAATGGATAAAGATTTCCATCCATTGGGAGGCATGTAAATAATCCCCTTAAGATTTATTGACACATTTAGAATCAAGCTAATGAGATTGATTGCTTATGGAGGCTTGTTTCCTTATTGTATATGAATTGTGCCTCACTATTTTTTATGGATTTTATACTCTAATACATAATGTTATGACTCCATAATGGTCTCATGGTTTCATATGTAAAATAATTGCTACTGCTTTCATATTATGAGCTATATTCCTGCTTTTCCAATTTAGGAACATTACAGTGGTATCAGAGCTCTAATCTTGGCTCAACCTATGTACTTCAACCATTATGGAGTCTTCTCATGGGAAGGAGAGGATCCATAAAAGAGATCAAGAAAAACCCTTATTGACTGGAGGGAAGGAGTTCTCAAAACCTCTTCTTCAAACTATGCAGTGTATCAAAAAAGACATCAAAGAAATGAGGAGGGAAAAACATGGAGATCCCTCAATAAGATCTGCACATGAGGAAAGCTCCAGTTCCTCATATTATGGGTGTGAGCATTCAGCCACACCATTAGATTTACAACGCTTTACCAGGCCTATGGTCGCAACAAGTGAAAAGGAGAAAGGAGGTGTGCCAAAGAAGGAGACTCTTGGTGATTATTTGCAAGAGTATGAATCTCAATCTAAGAGATTCAAAGGTCACCTAAACTTCCAAGGGTTTTGCAAGATCAAGGAGGAAAGGAGCACAAGGGGCAAGCAACATGGTGTGGGTAGATTATTTCTATCTACTTTTGATGGTTCACCTAAATGTCCAGCTAGGGTTTGGGTGGAGGAGCTAGACACCTATGTGCAGCAACACCAAGTTTCAGAAGATGAAGCCATTAAATTAGCAGCACTACATTTTGAAGGTAAGGCTTATGCTTGGTGGTTGTTTGAATCCTTTTCATTAAATAATGCAAACACATATACTTATGCATGGTTCACTAGGACAGTAGTGGAAAGGTTTGACAGAAAATATTCTGAAACACCTTTGGTGGAACTAGTCAAACCAGAACAAACAAAACCTTTGCATGAGTTGGAAAGATCTTTTATACCAACTCCATTTCAGGAAACTATTGAGGGGGATGAAAACACGTATGATACCTTGCCAAGGGAAAGATCCCCATTGCATGAGGATTTTTCTTCTCAAAAGAAAGACATGGAGATTCCTCCTTCAAGGGAAGACCAAGATCTAGGGTCTCTCATTGTTGATGAGGTATTCTCAAATATTGACGAGTAGAAAGAGTAGGAAGGAAGTAACAATGTTGTCACTTCAAAAGAAGAACCATCACCACATGGGGGTGGGAATGAAGCTATTGCTTCAAAAGGAGGAGCTTTTGCATCTTTGCAAAAGGTTCCCAAGGAGCATCATGTGGAAATAGTGATGGGCTGCAACTCCTTGATCAAAAGAGGAGAGGAAAAAGTGGATCAACTTCAAAGGATGGGGAGCATGCACCCTTGTTTATTTCAAGGGGTTTATATTCAGAAGGAAGAGGATTATTTATGAAGTAAGGGGGGCGACAAATCAGTCCACTCATTCATAGAGTCTACTTCATATTTTGATGTCTCCTTGCATGGAGGCATTCCACTAGGGAGACCCGCTTATTGGAAGATGAACAAAGAGTTCTCTCAATGTGATGCAACACTTATATATTTGGCTAAGGAAGGAGCCTTGGGAGAAGCTACTACAACACTGAGAACCTTTGATGGGTTCAAAGGAGGAGTAAACAATTTTTTGATATGGACATTACCATCTCCAACCCAACTACTTGTGATAAAAAATGATTCATAAATATATGATGACATGAGTATGGTGTCAAATAGCCACTCCATAGACTTGGAGCAGAAAATGATACTTCTACACATAATGAAGATTTATGAATATGACAAGAGGGTAATACCACTCTTGCATGCATGGGCCAAACTATGGAAGTTTTGGAAGAGAGAGACCTTTCAAGGGGATGTTGACTTCCACATACTTCAATCTTGTTTTGAACAAGATCAGCTGCAAAGGAGGCAGCAAAAGTGGGGTTACAGTAACCCAACATGTGACTTTAGCATTAAGCATATCAAAGAGGAGAGCCATGATATGACAGGAGCTTCAATTCAGATTTCTACAGTGTTGTCATTGTTTGGAAGCCTAGATCCATATTGGGAATCCCAATTATTGGTGGAATATTCCAACAACCTCTTCACATGTAAGGTTCTTGATGGGCAAGTGATAGATGGGAGTTATAGAGTGGTTGAGGGAGTCATTTAATTCCATGATCAGATATACTTGACTAGAGACTCAAAAATCAAGGATGAACTACTACATGCAGCCTATAAGACCTTGCTTTCCAATCCCACTGATTTCATTAGAACATACCATATTATCCTGGAGGGATTCATGTGGGAAGGCTTCAAAGAGGAGTTGCAATATCACATGAGGAAGTTCATAGATTGTTTGCAGGTTGAGGAGAGACATAGCTCTTGGTACGAGTTATCATTACCACCTCCTTATTCATTGGGTGTGAGAGGGAGCTTATCCATGAGCTACCTCACTAGCTTGAACCAAGTGTACGGTAAGGGTTGTATTTCTGAGCATCATGATATATTTACTATATACTTTCATTTTCTTACCACTCATGTGCAGGGCATTTCTCCAAGAGGGGGAACTCCTTATTGGCTTCATGAGCTATTTGGGATCATGAGCAGTTATGATGCTGCTACGGTATCTGCACCGGGGTGGTACCGAAAGGCACAGCGTAATATTTTAAAATTTAAAAAAGGTGTGGTGTGGTCAGTTACCCAGCCACACCATTGACCCTGTGGAATAATGGTAATCCGGTGTGTTGATTTAAATATCCGCCCCGGGGTGGGTATTTTTGTCAGCACACCACATTCTGGCATTTGGACATGGTCAACGATGCGACCTGGTAAAAGACCGCACTATTGACGAAGTAATGTTGTTAGAAGGCCGATGCATTGACCAAACCATACGCCTCGGGGTATATAGTTTGGTCAACGCACCACCCTCTAACATTGGTCCATAGTCAATGGTGCGATCTATTATACCATTGCACCGTTGACTTATGAATAATGCTAGGAGAATGGTGCGTTGAAAATTTTCATGTGCACCACCTACAGTGCATTAGAAATTTTCTTGTGCACCACCTCCGGTGCGCGACAAAAAAAGACGCACCATTACTGGTGCATGCTTGTTTTTTGTGGCACACCGAATTTTTTTTCATAAAAATTTATATATGTATTTTCCTAAATACATGTCTCATTTAATAAATAAAAAAGTATTTAATATATCAATCATTCAAAGACGTGAAAGGAGAGAACAAATGGAACAACAACAACAACAACAAGCGCACAAGTATAACATGGTGCGCGAGTGGGAGGCACGAGAGAGGGAGAGAGATGCGTTCCCTCGTCCTATTACAATAGCTACCAAGGGGCTCCTAAGGCAGGTAGGCCTC
The DNA here is from genome assembly GCA_034641835.2 of Pinus albicaulis. Lineage (NCBI taxonomy): Eukaryota > Viridiplantae > Streptophyta > Pinopsida > Pinales > Pinaceae > Pinus > Pinus albicaulis. The sequence continues at coordinate 752,893,106 of CM076575.1, read as the reverse complement.
CTCAAGTTCTATGAGGAGGCTACTTCGCTAAAGGGCCATAGTGTGTTTTTGCGTCATCTTATTTGCAGGTGGAATTCCCACCTACAGGCTTTCCAGGTTGGTCCTAACCAGTGGTACGTGCCCACTGAGGAGGACATCTATTTCATTATTGGGCTATAGAGAAGAGGGGTGGATTTTCCCTTTTTCCCAGATGTTTCAGTTGGCTATGCAGTAGGGAGTCAGTTGGCATACTCCCAGAGATACATTATCGCAAATATATTTTCTCCTTCAGATTTTCAGGTCCCCGAAGGGTAGTTACATATTGCTGCATTTGGTAGTGAGGTAGTGAGGTGCCTCTCACTTCTGATTTCGACCATTTCACACAACACCAATGAAGAGAAACGCATTAGTTGCCTGCTTCCATATTATGTTGATTCTTTAGTACATGAGCTATGGCTTGTTAGGTGGTCTACCATTTTTTTGCAGCAGTTCTGTACAGCCTTAGATAGATGTCATGCTCAAGCACAAGGAAGCATCAAAATCCATTTTCCTTTAGAGCTATTTTGTTTATTTTTAAAGAGGTTTCCAGAGACGAGGCCTAATTTTGCTCTACAGCCTCGTATGATGATGGTGCATGCACGGATGCACATTTGGGGATAGATGATGCCCAAGAGGAGTAATACTGAGTTTTCCGCGAGGATATCACATGATGCACTAGATTTTCTAGCTAGTGTTGATGATCATCCCTTCGTTATGGTCTCTTGTCCTTATGCTGGTTTGGATTGGCGAGGGTGTGCCAACATCCTCTTCACTGATGATAAGCTGCGAGATGATAGAGGTAATATTGATGTTTTATTTAAATTTATTCTAACATGTTCTTTAACCTGTTTTTATTAAATTGTGTAATGAAATTGTCTAATTATTGTTGTGTACTTGTATATATTTTGCAAACATTGGGTATTTTGATGGTGAGGACATGCCAGCGCCACCAAATGATCCAGGTGTGGATCCTGATGGTGATAAGGATATGCAAGATGTTGATGATCATTAGGTCGGTGCAGAGAGACCTACTCCTGCTCGTGCACCAATATCGCCTTTTGCTAGGCGCGGTAGGCTTGATAGAAGATTCAGGTTGGAGTTGGGCGACCAACTATGTGCATTGTTTGTTGAGGTGGGAGTCAGGCCAACTACTATAAGATACATACAAGCCGATGGTAGGTTGTTACATATGTGGAAAGGCATGCCGCGTGACATGTACAGCCTGATGCGACATGTCGTAGGAGATACGACCTTAGTTACATGGATGAGGAGGACCATTACACGTTATAGGTGTGGCCAAGATGCATCACGTGATTGACAGTCTGCGAGAAGTGATGCATCATCTGATGATCGTTCACCTCGCACTGCGCCATATGAGTAGCCTCCACTAGCATTGAGTAGCATTCATCATGGAGAGCGTGCTGGACCGTCAACCATGTCTAGTCATCACGATGATCATGAGCAAGCTAGACCATTGACCATGTCCAGTCATCACGATGAGCAGCCGACAGTTGATCCTAATCAACATGAGGCACCAGTGCCAAATCAACAAGCACATGATGATCATCATGTATCGACTGAGCTTGTCGAGGTTACACCATTGACATAGCAGGCCTCGACTAGTACTGTTATTAATGATGTACCACCAGCTGATATATGACATTTATATTACAGTTGTATATTTTTGACATTATTCAGTTATATATATATATATATATATGGTCCATGTATTTTATGTTCATGTTAAAGTTGTACTTAATTTACATGTTGGTGATCATCATGATGCGTATATTGTTAGGCCATGTTAGATATGTTCATTTAATGTGCAACTTGTAGGTAGATGTGTATGTGATAGTAGTTATTTCACATGAGATGTATATCACGGAAAATTTTAGGGGCTAATATTTGCAAGCGGGCTAATTTTCCATGTTTTTTCCAAAAAAAATATTCGCCAATTTCCATTTTTTCTCTAAAATGATTCGCCCAAATTTTATTGTATAGAGTTATTTTACCTTAAAAATTTCCAAAATATAATATCAACTAATATAAAATCATTGGAAATTTAAATATTTCTCCAAAAATATCACCAAAAATTTTACACGTTGCATATTATGGACTAGTAAGATTTGCCAAGGTTTATAAACTTTAAGATAAACTTCCATCCTTAAAATTTTCCCTGATGTATATTTGATTTTTGTGTTGTGATGATGTTATATAATGCTAATTGTGTTTTGTTAGATGATCATGATCACGATGATGTTAGTGAATTTGAATGTGTTTTTTAGTCAAATATGATGTTTGTATGATGGTTATAATGATCGTGATGTTTATTAATTAATTTAATATGAAATGATCATGATATTGTAAAATTGTAATTTTTGTAATTCTAATTGTATGTAAAATTCTACAATTGTAATGTATTTGCATTAATTGGAATTTTAATTTTAATTTTTAAATGTAAAATGTTTGTAAAATTTTAATTGTAATTGTAATTTTAAATTTTAAATTTGTAAAATTGTAATTGTATATATGTAAAATTCTAAATTTGCAATTGTAATTGTAATCGTACGTGAAATTGTAAATTTGTAATTGTAATTGTAATTCTAATTCTATGTAAAATATTTGTAAAGTCTTAATTGTATTACTGTGAAATTATTATAATTATAAAATTGAAGCATGGTTATCGGTTATAAAGGCCATTGATAAGAGTTCTGTTAACTGGCTTACAATTTTTGTTATTTTGGCTTCCCAGTCCCGCGAGATAGATTCACTGTAATGGTTTTTGAAGAATCTACATAGGATAATGGTATAAGAATGAAATAGAAACAATGAAGGAAAATGATGTATTATCTCAAAGAAATGAAAAATGTTAACTGTGCTCGTACAATATATAAACCAGTAGTTTTTTCTTCTGAAAATAAAAATAATAATTGTAAAATTGTAATTGTAATTGTAAATGTATGTAAAATTCTAAAATTGTAATTGTAATTTTAATTGTAATTGTATGTGAAATTGTAAAATTCTAAAATTGTAATTGTAATTTTAATTGTAATTGTATGTGAAATTGTAAAATTGTAATTACAAGTCTAATTCTAATTCTAATTCTAATTGTATGTAAAATATTTGTAAAATTTTAATTGTATTAATGTGAAATGATTTTATTAAAAATTTTAATTTTTAAACTTTTAAAATTTTAAATAATTGTAAAACAATGAATCTAGAATAATATGAATTATTGTAACATAATAAAGTCTATAAAATAATGCAAATAAATTCATGTGTTTAAAATTATCATTATTTTATTATGATCTTACATACAAAAAAAAATAACTTTATATAGTACGTCATTGTTTTCGAGATCAACATAATTGCAAATTATCAAGTGAAATATTGATTTTAACATTAACACAATGCAAATTACCAATTAATTCAAAATACGTATTATAATCTTTCAAAAAAACCACCTTAAAAATTATAAATATTGATGAAACAATACATGTAACATATCACTCTCGGTCTCATGATCACCCTCATTATCTTCCAGCTCGCATGGCATGATAATACTATTTTTCTCAAAAATATGTTTTGATCTAGGGTCATGTCTCAATACGAACCACCAATCCCTATACAACACATCTGGGTAAAAAAACACATGGTTGCAGTGTTTGAGGAAAACACAGGGATCCTTAGCTCCATCCCACATATTTCTAGAGTTGATACATATTAGCCCACTATCACGATCTTCCTTTACATTATTCCGATCGAAGGTGTCCCACCACTTGCACCTAAAAATAACACATTGGAAAGAAGAGAAATCCACTTCAATGACATATTTTATCTTTCCGATGTAACCTAACGTCCTTCGTACTAGGTTTTGATCATGGTGGCTAGATCTACTAGATTGATCGAACTCAACTTCCACTCCACATTCTTGTGTGATGCTTCCAGCATCGGAATTTTCTGTGAGAAAATGGTGTCCATATGCCCACATAGATGGGAACAAATGCATCTATTATAAAAAATTTAAGAAAATCATAGTGTCATGTGTCTTATAATAACCCAACAGTTAAAATATGAAATATAGATGTATTATAAGTTTCAAATGTACATGTAAATTAGATAGATTATTACTGAGTTGCTACACCCAATCCCTACGTTTAGCGCATCCTCTTCACCACGATGGTAACGACCGGTTGCACCATATTTCTCTGTCACTTGGTCAACAACCCAACTTTTGGGGCATATTTTTGGCATATTTTCTTTTAAATGATCGAGATAAGGCACACATCTACCATTCAACCGTCTAAATTCTTTCATGTCACTATCCCATTTCATCCTCTTTTGTTCATAGTCAAAATTGAAAATAACGAATTTATTGATTGATTCAATTTTTGCATTCGTTGATGAAATAAAACCGACATTATATAGTACATATAGATAAAAATATACATTATATCGAAGTTCAACATGAATATTTACTTTGTGTAAATTTGAAAAATTATAATTCGCTTACTCTTTATCAAGAATTTTTTTCCACTCGTTTGGAGCAACTCCCCTTCTCTTTTTTCTTCATCCCTTTCATCGTCCCAAATCACTGCACCTAGTCTGTTGTTGATCTGCTTGATGTACTCACTAGCATAATAGAAATACTCATACGATATCATATATGTACCCCTCTGCCATAGACCCCTTGGGTTTTTCCCTTTGTCTAACAAAACCTTTCAATTTATTCATGTACCTCTCTAAGAAGAACATACAATGACAAGAAACCACCCCAACTAATTCAACCTCATCTACTAGGTGGATTAGAAGATGAACCTGCAAGTCCGTGAAACTTGTCGGTGGTTCCTTTTCAAACATACAAACAATCTCAACTGTTTATTAATGCCACCGTGGAATGCTAGCCACATGAATCTTTTTTAACGCTATCCAATGTACAAATGCAGATAATTTAGATATGGCACGTCCTAGGTCTTGAGGGAATTCATGTTTCACACACCCACGCACGAACAAAGGATAATGAAACTGCAAAGTTATAAACACGTGCAATAATATAAAAAATTGGTTATGTTTTATGATCCCTGCATGGGATAAATTTTATTAATATAAAAAATAATAAAATCATGCTTTTGACATTATATGTACTCTTAGAAGATTCAAATGGTCATGCAATTTCAACCCTGAAAAATGGTCATCCACGGTGAAGCAGCACCGTAGTGAAGGCCCGTATGAAGATGGCACCCTCACACCGATTATAAATTCATTTTGCCAAAGAAATATCATCTTTTTTTTTAAATCCATGGGACATCACCTTATTTTAAATACCATGAATTATAGGGACCAGCACCTGCCTCTATCCTATACTTTTTAATAGTCTTGGCCAATGTTTCTTTTTATTTTTTTAAGTAATAAGATCTTTCCTAACATCCAATGTGTCACTTTATTTCGATGATATGTTCCTCCATAAAGAAGATGAAACATTTTTACATATATGCATGGGATCTAATAAGTGGGTAATCTTAAGATGCTCCCAATATGGGAGGTTATAAAAGATAGATTTCCTTTTCATCCCAATGGGAATTTCTCAACATAGGTGTCGAAGAATTATGGATCATCAAACATAGGCTCCCCATTTGAATCGAACATTTCTATGAACTCCTTATCCTTCTCTCTCTCATATTCTCTAAGCCATTCAACTGGTGTCCTTATTGGAGGACTTTGGGTTCTCAATCGTTTACCATTGAAAGCAGATGCTGCTCTTCTGTAAGGGTGTTCTTGTGGTAGGAATATCCTGGAGCAATCATACACTGGCTTTCGTAGGTCCTTAGACCATCTACATTTCAGAGAAGGTCCACAAAATTTACATCCAAAATACCCTTTTGTTACAAGACCTATGATTTTAATGTATACAATATATGCATGGCACATTAAAGAATATCATGAAGGTCAGAAAAATTACAATGAATCAAATAACTAATATGTGAAAGAATATTGTTGTGTATATAAACAAATCAATAAATTAAACATGTAATTTACCAGATCAAACTCCTAAGCCTGGATAATCATGTGTCGTGTAAGCACATATGCCATACAATGTAAAACTCCTCTCTGCAGTGATGGGTCTTGATACATCATATACATTTATCCCATCACATAAATCCAATTCATTTACCAGTGGTTGTAAGTAGACATCCATATTCTTCACTGTCTTCTACAAGGGACTATGAGAGCCAACATAAGATGTTCATTATTCACAGAAAATCATGGGGGGATATTTTTATTGATTAGTGCAACAGGCCAAAAAAAATAGTTGGTGTTCTAGAGGGAATATGGGTTGATGCCATCCATGGCTATGCTGAGTAGTAGACTTCATACTTCATCCTTGAATTTTTCGGGCCATGTATCCTCAATATGCTTCATGGATATTGAATCAGTTGGGATTCAAATACCTCCCAACTCACTTTTGTGTGAGGCATGCCATCCTTGCAACATAGCTAGTTCTTTGCAACGAAAGAGCATTTGAATCCTTGGGATTATAGGCATGTGCCTCAATATCTTAAAAGGAGGACCAATACGCGATTTACCCTTATTTTTTTATTTATCATACCTGTTATGCCCACATTTCAGACATATCTCTTTGTCTGCATATTCTCCTCTATATAGAATACAATCATTTGCACATGCATGATATGATATGTACTCAACACCCAACATTTTCAACAATTTCTTTGCCTCTTCGCAGCTATCGGGAAAGACATTATCACGCGGAAGAACCTTATCTTTGAATAACCTGTAGGTTGTGATCATGGAAAAATATATTAATAAATGTACATTAATGCCGATATAATTATTAACCTTCATAAAATTTACCATTTGTAATGTTCTTTTTGTACTAATTATATTTCTCAAATTTATATAAGGGAGGACTTTATGGTAATTTACCTCAACATTTCTGAGAAACATGCAATCGACCAGCCAAAATTTTCTTTCAAGTTGTACAGTAACATCGTTGTCCCCAACTGGGTATACTTTGATTGACCACCATACCAAAGAGGGGGGTGGTGGAAGCAAATTTAAGGCTTTCGAAAAGGTGTCAGTGATATGAGCAACATCCCCTAGCTAATCATCATTTTGGAATGCATCTAACAACATTGTCTCCATGGAATTCGTATCCCTAAAGTAATCATCCATAAAAAACTCTATTTTATTGACTCCATTGCCAACTTTTGAACAAATGCTATTGCTATATTCATTCCCAATTGGTGAATTTGGACGTAGTGGGAATTTAATTAGTGGTTGATTCAACCATTCTTGGTGTCATACCTCTCTTATTTTTTCTCTTATTTCAGTCTTCTCTTGATTTGACATTTTTGTGGGGTGCAACGGAATATGGTAGGTAGGTCGCTCATCATCACTAGAATCCTAACAATTTAAAAAAAAATATTTGAACATGATTAGTACAAAATATATGATATCAATTAGTAATCACATTGACAATATTGCATGATTAATCGGTTTGACGTTGAAATAATTAAATTAATCAATATACCAAAAAACTATAATTATTACCATCATTGTACCAGGATTGTGGATAGAAGATGCAATATTGTTACAATTGGTAGGGTGAAGCGGCTGTCCATTTTCATCTACCAAATGCGCCTTGTGGTATGCTGATCCTGATAAGAGCTTCTGACGTTTTGGAGCTGTTTGAATATTTTGTGCATCTGAACTCAATTCTAAATCTGCATGAACCTACAAATTTGTATACATTATAAGTTTTATTAAGCTGCATGTGCATGACTGACATGGATAAAAAACATAAATTCAATTAGATAATGAAAATATAAATAAAATCTAGAGTAAATATTACGTCTCGAGATGCATAGGGAGAAATCCACGATGGACTTAGAGAAATATTATGGAACAAGCTAGATTTTGAAGAATTTTCCATTTGATATAATTATGATATTTTCTCCCTACATTTGAGAAAAATCAACAATAAATTTTGGTGCACACACCTAAAAGTAATTTCGGTGCCTTAAAAATGGCTTCTTGTTATCGGTGCTAATGTAAAGCTCACCGCACCAGTGCGTTTTCATTACTGCGCATTGGTGTCATGTTATAAATGGATGCACCGTTGCAATGCTATTAAGTGATGGACCGATGACAAATAACCGTAAATAAAAAAAGTGCGACTCTATTTCTTTAAGTGAAAAAAGTGGTAAATTAAAAAATGGGCGAAAAAATATTTTCGAAAATCTAACTTCATAATACAATTCTTCAAATACTAAACACTTTTCATTATTTCACTATTTTTGCCAAAAGTTTCAGCTAGAGATTTGAAGGAGACATACCTGGAGCAACAGAGCACGAGAGCACTGTGGGGCAATGAAATACGTTCAAACAGAAGTATTCAAACAATCAAAATTCCAAACGTCTGGTGATTCAAACCCTGTAGCATAGAATTTCAAATGATCTTGTGATTAAAGTTTATTGTTTTTTTTACGTAGTAAGAAAAAAATTTCAGTTTATTTTTTATTTTTAGAAACAAAATTAAAAAAATCATTTTTTACCCTAAACCCTACATTCTTTTTGTTTATGCCCTTTCCTCTCCCCGTTTTTGTGATTTCAGAATTATGGATTTTCATTTTAGATTTATAGGGTTTGTATTGCTATATATAGGGATAAGACGTCCAACCCACGGGATGACTTGCATAGTCAGATCCCAATCCATGTCGGCCCTTGCATGAATTATTAAAAAACATAATTTTTTTATCGGTGTGCCCGACGTAACCTAGCGCACCAATGTGCTGGATTATCCCAGCGCACTGTGGAAGTACTGTGTGATAAAAATTTTAAAAACATTTTTTTTAATCAGTGCGCCATATGTAAAATAGGGCACCAGTGCACTATTTGACTATGGAACACTGCCCTTGTGATGTTTCGCAAAAAAAAAAAGTTATTTTGTTAATCAATGCACAATGTAACATATAACACACTGCATCAAGTCTCCTAGTTCATAGAGAGCACCGTATGGTGGTCCCTTGTTTACGCGGGGCATTTATGCTACAAAAACTAACACTGGATGATTTTTATTATTTTTTTTGTGTCACTGTGGTGGTTAACATGTAATGCACTAGTGATCCTTGTTGACACAGAGCATCGTACGGTGTGTTATATTGTTTTGGCAGTGCATTAATAAGACCACTATGCACTAATGTTGGTGCGTACACCATGAAGGGCGCACGAGTTTCTTGAGTTTTTTTTTTACCTGAAAAGTTGAAAATTTATTTATAAAATATATTAATGAATGATATGGTACAGGTTTTATATTGATAAAGAAATGGCTGACAAGAGATCAAGTAACAAAAATACTGATAACACATCAAGAAAAGTAAAAAATGCAAGTTCTTTGTAAATTCCTTACAAAAAATATTATTTTTGAACTATATGTAAGTTTAAATAATATGTATTTTTTACTCTGTATCATGCAGAGTCACAAAATGACAAAGCTCGATAAGATTATTTCTAATCTAGGACTAGAGGAGCATAAAAGCTTGACGGAAAAATTGCAAAATGATGAATCAGGTGAATGAAAAAATACTATCGATCCAATATGAGTTTCATTTTTTTAATTTTCATTAATAATATAATTAAAATCATTAGATAACATGTGTCAAACAATATGTTAATTCACATCTTTTTAATGTTCTATAGGGACCAACAATTCAGAAAAGGAATGTTGTTTTAAGAAAAGAAAAAAAGTAGAACATGCAAATGAAAATGAATTTCTCCTTAGCTCATCTGGAGTGGTGCTGGAGGTTAACAAAAGGGGGGGAATTTTTACAAAATTTTGAGGGATCTAGTGGAACAAATGTATAGACGTTCTTGCCACTTACAATACAAAAATAAATCCAATGATTCCAAGAACCAAATTTTATCTAAACTACAGAAATAGTTTCTAAAGAATTGGTCAATGAGACATGTCATACTTTTAATAGAAAAAAATTACAACAACAAAAAAGAAGGAATGAAAAAGTAATATTCCTTTAAATAATTGTCTAGAATTATTTATAAATATCACTTTTGTTATATTTACTTTTCATATATCAATATAAAAATTAAATAGTTTATTGTGAGGTTACATTTTCAGGAAGATTATGAAAATCTCAAAAGATGAATGAGCTGATATTAGAAATATGTCAGTAGAAATGTCCCAAAAGGTGTACAAGGAGATGGTGAAAGACATGGACAAAATTGCATTGCAGGAGGAGCCATCTCAACAACAACGTGCTTCAAATGTAATATGTATCATTGAATTTTTCGATCATTAGGTACAATAAATAAACAATTTAGCATTAAATATTAATTTTCAAGTATTTTATTGCAGAAAAGAAAAGAAAATGGAACCCATTCACCACATAAAATAGGATGAAAAGGAAGAAAAGAGTTGATTCCTAAGTTTGTGAGTAATTATTACTTCCTTATAACAACTTAACTAGATTTCATTTTTGTATTTTTTAAGTTGTTTTACAAAAATCATAATTGAATGTCTTCAAACAGGTGCTAACATACAAATAAGAACCATCAGACGAATTGATTGAGATTGGGTTAAATACGAGTTGTGAGTATATGTTGGCATATCATAAAATAATTGTGGAATTTGTAAGCATCTATCGATCTTGTTTTACTTAGCCCCGTCTATAATTAATAAAACAAAAACAACTTTTATATTAAATATATGATTTGTTATGGAGTATAAAACTTGCAGGAAACAAAGTATGGAACTGTGCCAACAGATGAAATCTTGAAATATGGCATACTACATTGTTTTAAAAGAATGTGTACAGTTCATGTGTCAATTGTTGCTATGGTACGTCATTTCTTTTCGATTTACATTGATGTATATTATATTGCAATTTTCATTATTCTCACCAATGTATATACACTTATTACAGTTTATTTTTATGTTTGTAGATGGAAGGTGAAGAAGAAGGAAAGAATCAACACCTTGAACAAAACATTTCTGAAAATAACCCAAGTCATGGAAGTAGCTCTAGCAATGACAACAGTTCAAGCGAAGAATGATGATCACTATGTCTGGATATCAAAGCAAGGCATTGTATTTTTTGAAATATTTGTCTGTGAAATTAGACATTTTGTTTAATGTAATGGACATAGTGTCCCAATTGAAAGACAAAGCGATACCAATAATTGTCCCATTTTGTATGACAAAGACTGTCTTATTCATATATATGTGTGTGTGTGTGTGTGTGTGTGTGTGTGTGTGTGTGTGTGTGTGTGTAAATAATAAAATATGTTTTAATTTATTCTATTGCATTCTCCACTGTTGCTATGAAATGTAGCACCACTCATTAAATTTATGAATGATTAAATATTATAATGAAGAGATGTGAAATTTGATGATATGATCTAAAAAATTAATCCAAACATCACATTCAAATGCACTAATAAAAATTTAATTCATATGAATAATGTTATAAGATATATATGTGTCGTCTTTTGATGAATACTGAATTTAAAAAAATCACAATAATTATGATATGATATAACAAATTAATCCAAACATCACATCCAAATGCATTAATAAAAATTTAATTAATATGAATATTGTTATAAGATGTGTCGACTTTTGATGAATAATTAATTTTTTAAAATCACAATAATTGTAGTGTCACAAGTCTATGTTTGTAAAAAATACAAAATGAACACCGGTGTATGTTAGTTACTCTAGATCGGTGTGTTTCTACGACCTATAAGCACCACTCTACACTGGTGCATTTCTTGGTGTGTTTGTGTGATACTGCTCCCCGGTGTGTTTGTGTGAGACTACGCACCAGTGCATTTGTACGACCTATGGACACCGCACAAATACCAATACCAATTATAAATCTCGGTGCGTTTGTGAAATACTGCGCACTACTGCGGTTATGTGAGACTAAACACCGATGCATTTGTACAACCTATGGGCACTGCATAAATACCAATATGAATTAGAACAATCAGTGCATTTGTATGATACTGCACACTGGTGCGTTTCGATAATTCTATGTATCGGTCTGTTGAGACGACCTATGGGCACCACAGAAATCCCAAGGCCAATTAGAATGGCCCCGAGCATTGTATCACCAACAATGCTCCTGGTGTAGTTTTATACCTTGACAGCCCAGTGCATGCACCTTCGACCACCCCGGGCCACCTTCTAGATTACATGCACTGGTGCGTTGACACCTTAGTGGCACATTGATGAAAAAAATCCATAATAACCTCCGGCCGCACAATTTTTTTAGTTGTGTTGAATTTCCATTCAAAGCTCCACCAAAACCTCCCTAACCATAAACGGATGTTGTAGAAAATGTTTTTTTCACAATTTTGGCCAATTTTATAACACTAAAAACCTCCTTTATAACGTCCACTAGATGGAATTTTCCTTGTAGTGTGGGAAACAGAATGAGGTGAATTTTCCTTCTGGTGCTAAGAGGGCGAACAAGATATTAGAGCTTGTGTAGAGTGATGTGTTTGGACCTGTGTCAGTTCCATCACTGGGTAAGGTTGTGTACTATGTTTCATTCATAGATGACTTCTTAAGGAATACATGGATATATTTCTTAAGGAAGAAATTTGAAGTCTTTGACAGATTTAAAGAATTTAAGGCTCTAGTGGAAAACCAGATAGAGAAGAAGATAAAGGTGATGAGTTCAGATAATTGTGTAGAGTTATGCAAGAAGGAATTTGAAGAGTCCTGTAAGAAGTGTGGTGTAGCATGGAAGAAGACTACTCCACACACACCTTAGAAAAACAGAGTTCTAGAAAGAATGAATAGAACTCTAATGGAAAATGCAAGAAGCATGCTCAGTGGTACCGGGTTACGACAGGAATTCTGGGCAGAGGCAGTCGATATTGCATGCTACCTAGTTAACAGATCACCTTCATCAACATTGGAGGATAAGACTCCACATGAGGTATGGACTGGTAAAAAACCCTCTCTTTCACATCTGAGGGTATTTGGATGTGATGCATATGTACATGTTCCAAAGGAGAAAAGGACCAAGTTGGATAATAAATCTGAAAGGTGCATCTTTATTGGGTATAACGATGGTTTAAAAGGTTACAAGATTTGGAACCTAGAAATAAGGAAAGTTGCGTACAATCGATATGTGGTGTTTAGAGAGGTGAAATATGTTGTTAAACATGAAGTCATACAAAAGGAACATGAGAAGATAGAGTTTGAGCTAAAGGAGGATGAATCAAACTCTATAGCAGAAGAAGATTCAGAAGAGGAAGAACCACAAACTCCAGCTATGAGAATATCAGTTCGGGAAAGAAGGCAACCAGAAAGGTATAGTCCATATGATTTTTTTTCAAATTTTTCTTTAACTATAACTAATGATGATCCCATAACTGTCAAGGAGGCAATAGATTCAGAGGATGGAAAACTCTGGAAGGAGGTCATGGTTGATGAAATGACATCCTTGCAGAAAAATGAGGCATGGGATCTGGTGGAGTTTCCCGCTAGAAGGAATCCCATCGGGAGAAAATGTGTGTTTAAGAAGAAGATGAATGTAGACGGAAAGGTGGAGCTCGATTGGTAGCAAAAGGTTATTCCCAGGTGTTGGGAATTGATTTTGGCGATATTTTTTCTCCAGTTTCCAAGGTTACTTCTATTATATTACTTTTATCTGTTGCTATTGCCTTTGATTTTGAGGTATGACAGAAGGATGTGAAGACAAAATTTCTTCATGAGGATCTAGAAGAGGAGATCTACATGAAGCAACTTGAAGGCTTTATTGTGAAGGGTAAGAAAGAACTTGTATGAAGGTTAAAAAAGTCTCTGTATGGGTTAAAACAATCACCAAGGATGTGGTATCAGAAATTTGATACCTATATACGAGGACTTGGCTTCACTAGAAGCAAAGAGGTTCACTGTGTATATTTTAAAGTAATTGATGACTGTGTTATTTATTTGGTCTTGTATGTGGATGATATGTTGCTGATTGGAAATGAAAAAGAAACTATCCAGGATTTGAAGACCCAATTTTTCTCCAAATTTGACATGAAGGATATTGGTGCTTCAAACTATATTCTGGGCATGGAAATTAAGAGATATCAGGCAAAGAGGAAGATCTGGTTAAACTAGAGGAAGTATGTCAAGATAGTATTGCAGAGGTTCAATATGCAGGATAGTAAACTGGTGAAGGTTCCTATTCCTATAGGTGTAAATATATTTGTTGAATAGTGTCCCAAGACACAAGAACAAGAAGAGGATATGTCCCATGTTCTATATGCAAGTGCAGTGGGTAGCTTGATGTATGAAATGGTCTGTACTAGACCAGAAATTACAAATGTAGTGGGAGTATTGAGCAAGTTTATGTCAAAACCAAGGAAGGAGCATTGGAATGTAGTGAAGCGGGTTTACAGATATTTACGTGACACTAGTGATTATGGTTTGTGCTATGAGGGAAGTCCAGGATTGGATAGAGTTTTAGACGTATGTGGTTTTGTTGATGCAGACTGGGCGAGAGATCTAGATCAAAGAATATCTACAAGTGGGTATGTGTTTAGCCTATTTGGAGGTGCAGTTAGTTGGATGAGTAAAAGACAGTCTATAGTGGCTCTTTCAACTACAAAGGCAGAATACATGGTAGCCACTCATGCAAGCAAGGAAGAATTTTGGTTGCAGAGATTGTGTTCAAGTATGGGGTTGGTGCAGCAAGCTATAAGTATAAACTATGATAGCCAAAGTGAAATTTTCTTGGCTAAGAACCCTTCTTATCATTCAAAGACAAAGCACATCGTTTTTCAATATCACTTTGTGAGAGATATGGTTGAGTATAAAAGGGTGTTGCTGGTAAAGTTGGAAACTTTGAAGAATGTTGCAGATGCATTGAAGAAGTCTATGAGCACACAGAAGTTCTCTTGGTGTAGAGAAATAATGGGTGTTGTAGAGCTAGACTAATGAATAATCTCTCCTATGGCCCCCTGCGGAAAGAAAAAAACAAGTGGGAGAATGTTAGTTATGTGTTATATTCTTTCCACGATTATTCGCACGCGCGAGGGGGGTGGGGGGGTTGGGCGACAACCCACCCTTTATGTTGCACTAGGCATAGCAGGGTGGTCACAGGGGGGGCGGTAGCCCCCCTTGTTTGGGGTCCAAGGCAGCGGCCCAAGAAATTCTTTTTGTAACCTATTTTTTAGTGGGTGGACCCGCCCATGGTTTTTTTCATGGGTTTGCACATGGTTTTGGGGCATGATGGTTTTCGGCCCCTGGTATTTTGTATATCCAGTCAAGAAAACTATGGTTATGTTCTAATCCAGGGTTAACGGATTGGATTTTATGTATTCTTCGACATGTATGTATATGTGTTGTAACACTAAAAGGAATATAATGAAAAATCAAGCTGGTAGTCCCGATTTGGGATCTAGGGGAAAATCTCTATGTATATCTGTTTTATGTTTTATGCTCTCACTATTATTTATTCTATGTCTTTTAGATTCATTTGCAAATAATTTATGTACAGGGTTGAAACCTGTAGATTTCATTCCAGAAGTTGGCATATCGAAGCATGAGAACTTCGTAACATATTTGCAAATGTTATTTTGGGAAAAGTTACGATGAAAGAAGATTTCGATGCTGGGTTGGCACATGGTCATGAGAGTTTAGAGAATCAAGGGGGAATAATAGTTAACAAAGGAATATTAGCCCTAAATAGGAGTAGGAGAGGAATTAGCACCTAAATTCTAAGCCATCGTTCATAGGCCCGGCCTTACGAGGAAGCATATGCCAAAGGACCCGAAGGCAAAGGGAGCCAACAATATCAGAGAATTAAATATCATAACATTCCACCTCTATAAAGTTATGATATGGCGTGTTCTGATGAGACAGTACAACAAATTAGTTCATATTTGAGGTTTAAATACATTACGACAGAGCTGGTATTTTCCTGGAAGAAGTACTGGAACAAGGAACCAAAGTCACTGCCTCACAAAAAATAAATAAAGGGGGGAAATAAAGTCAAGATTATCGTTCCGTTCATGCCTTATTTGTATTAAATAAAAGGGGGAATCAGACCTTCCATTCCCGTATACTATCCATCTCTGATAAGAAATAAATAGGCATGGGAAGTCCCTATAGAATGTCTAGACAAAATGCGAATTAAAATCTCAGTATTGAAGTGTACACAATGGGTATGTGAAGACTTCATAAGCTCATTCCTATGATTAATTCTATGATAGAATTCAATGGGAAGATGCAAAGGAAGCAAGGCATGTGATGAAAAGAAACATTTGAGTAGTGTGTGTACTTGTGGAAGAAACATGATTGTGCAATATGCAGTATTGGGAAAAAACCACCAAAGTGTTTGAGAAAAATAGAGAAAGTGAGTATTATTGAATTTTCTAAGTGGAGAGTGTAGAGGGAGTGTTTGGAGAGAGAGCACAAAGCCTGAGTTGAAGGAGAAGCGTTTGAGAATGAGTTGCGATACAAAATAGTGTTGATCACATGTTGTGTTGAGTAGAGTACATAAGGTGCCACTATGTAAGACTAGAGGAGTTGGTGATTCAGCAGAGGATTGAGAGTAGATTAAATTCTATGACATAGTGGATTGGTATTTTTTTTTTTGTAAACACCTCTGTTTTGAGTTTGAAAATTGTATTAAATAGTAGAATAGTGGCAACAACAGGTGGTGGCTTGCATTCAAATACGTTGGTGCCTCTCGCCAAGTTGTTGTTTGCTATCCTAAGGGGGTCGGTGCATCCAGTGAGTGGGTGCTCACAAACAAACTGATGTGATTAAGTGGGTGCTTAATTTACATCTTAAAATGACAAAATATTGGTGGTTTTTATCCTTTTGGTTTCCACGTGAAAAATACCTATGTCAATGTGTGTGTGTGTGTGTGTGTGTGTTGATCATGAGAAATCTTGTTAAACATTTAAATTCTCATGTTTTAATGCTATTTATTTTTGAATGAATTATCTCACATGTATCAGATTGTGGCGGGACAAAATAAGAATAAATTTCAAGGAAAAATTGAAAGTAATCACACAATTATTGATTCAACACCTTTCTCAGTAATTCATGTCCAAAAATTGGTATGACAACAGGGTTCCTTCAAAAATAGTATAACCACTGGAAGGTAGATATATAAGAAATTATGTCAAGGCAAGAGAACCAAGAGGCTTATTCAAGCATAACACCAGTCTTTGATGTGAAAAACTTTTCCTTCTGGAAAGTAAGGATGGAAGAAAACCTAATGTATCTTGGTGTATATGTGTGGGCTTAATTACTAGTAGACTATAATGTCCCTGATATTCCTCCCATTGATGTAGATAGTACAAAAATATATGGAAATAATTCTAAAGTGAAGAATGCTATTCTCTTTGGTCCTAGTCAATAAAAACTTGTAAAATTTATGCATTTTAAATCTGCTAAGCAGGTGTGGTTAACAATTCCCAGAGTTATGAAGGGGATGACAAGGTCAAGCAGGCCAAACTGCAAACCCTTAGAATCAAGTTCAAGAGCCTAAGAATGTGTGAAGGTGAGAGTATAGAAGAATAAATCCTCAGGGCCAATGAAATAACCAATATGATTAGAGGGTTGGGTGAAGAATTCAAGGAAGAAATGATTCTACAAAAAATATTAAGATCTCTGCCCATGAGATTTAATGCCAAAGTCTCAGCTATTGAAAAAATGTCTAATTTGAAATATCTCAAGATATACTAGTTGCATGGTACTCTCACAACCTATGAGATGAGAGTTGGAAAAGAGAATTCATAACCAAAGGAAACAATGTTCAAAGAAGTCAAAAATGGAAAGGAGCTCAAAAAACATCAAGAGTGCTCAAGCTAAGAATGTGATAAGGAGCTATCTCAATTGGCCAGGAAACTAAAGCGTGGCTCAGGTAAATATACAGGGAAGCTGTCGTTTAAATGGTTTTATTACGAAAGAGTGGGAAATTTTTCGTCCAAATACCCCCACAGAGAAAGTATTGAAAAGGAAGATGATCAGAAATCAGGGAACAAATCTCAAGAACAAAAAAAAAAAGGTTCTATAAGAAAAATGGGTTCTACTCCAAAGAAAATAGCTCAGCACTAGAATCATATAGAGAAAACTCTTTGGAGGATGACTCAGATAAGTATCTACTTATGCCCTTCAGAATAGACTCCAAGAAACAAATTACTTTTGATTCTGAAGAGGAAGAATAAGAAGAGGGAGTAGTTGACCTTGAAGGTGAACTCATCAGTGACCTTGATGAGTTAAAGAAATTAAGGAAAGATAATAAGTTGCTAAAGGAACAATTTCATCGTGCTCAACAAGGTATTTATAACTCAGATAATGAGGATTTTGTTTATAAAAATTTAAGACTTGAAGAGGTTATTTAGAACAAGGATAGGTTGGTTCTTCTTCTAGAAGAAAAACAATGAGCATGTGAGAAATTGGAAGAAGAGAATAGCAGTTAAAACAAGAGTTGATCAAGATAAGAAAGGAATCAATCTCAAGAGTGTGTAGGGACGATATTATGTCCTCAAAATTTAAAATAGAAGAAGAAAAATGAAAGGAATAAGTACTTCAAGATCTAATTCATGAATGGGAAGAGAAATGTCGAAGTATTGAGGTAGGGATTGTCTCTCTAAGAACGAACCTAGAGGGATGGAAGATCGAGAGTGGTATAAATGAGAATTTTGGATAAGGCACAAGAAAAATAGATCAGATTCTAAAAAACTAAAGGCCCTTAGGAATCAAATAAAGTCTATGATACTCTGAGAAACAAGAATCTTCCAAGAGGAAGGTGAAATTCACGTTCGCGGGATTCGAACAATCACAAATTTATGAAAAGAGGCATCAAGAGAGAGTCAATGAAAACAAAAAGTGAGAAGAACAAAGAGGAGATCATCAATGGAGAATGAATCAATCAAACGAGCATCCAAGGTACTCTCATGCAAAAACTCATAAGATTTCAAACAATAGGAATGCCTATTTATTTTATGGTCATTATTATAGTGTCATATCTTTGGCCATAAAGCTATTGATTGTAGAAATATAAAAGTTGAAAGAGATGAAAATAATAAATATAATAACTATCATAGTTTTAAATATCCAAAAACATATCTCCTAAATCAAAATGTCTTCTCTCCCTCTCTAAGTGAAGTAGAATTCCTGAAATGTAATAAATTTTGGCACAAAGCTAGTGAGTGAAAATGTAGGTTTGAATACATATCTAAGTCCCAAAATATTGGACAATCAGGTATCCAAAATGATAAGGGGAGATGCAAAATGAAATAATAAAAAGAGCATGCAGTGTGGACTAGCCTTATCAACTCATAATCAAGAAAAAAAATGGTATGTGGATAGTGGTTGTTCCAAACATGATTGGGGACAAAAGAAATTTTTTGCCGCTAAAAGAAAAGGACGGAGGAAACAATGTCACCTTTGGAAATAATTCTCCAACAAGAATCAAGGGTAAAGTCATAGTTAGTCTTGATAAAAAAATAGAAGCACATAATGTGTTGTAT
This sequence comes from Pinus albicaulis, assembly GCA_034641835.2. Lineage (NCBI taxonomy): Eukaryota > Viridiplantae > Streptophyta > Pinopsida > Pinales > Pinaceae > Pinus > Pinus albicaulis. The sequence continues at coordinate 752,873,558 of CM076575.1, read as the reverse complement.
GTAGAAGGTCTCAAGCATAATCTGCTTAATATTAGCCAAATGTGTGTTACTGGCTACGATGTGACCTTTCGATCTAAAGACCGTGAGATACAGAACATGAAGAATGGAAAATTCGTGGGAAAATATATTATGATTGAAAATAATGTATATGTGTTTGATGATTCCAAGGTTAACTCCTATTTAAGAAAAACAAGTGAAGCATGGTTGTAAAAAAAGGGGCTTGGGCATATGAATTTTGACAATTTAATAAAAGTTAGAAGGATGGGAGCCATGAAAGGATTTCCAAGACTGTTATAGCCTGATAACTCAATTAGTAAGTCATTTCAGTTTGGAAAACATACTAGGACTCATTTCATGTCAAAATAGTTCTCTTCATCTAGACCTCTAGAGTTCATTCACACACACATGTGTGGCCCAAATAGAGAAAAGACCTCAAAAGGGGAAAGGTATTTCATGTTTCTCATTGGTTATTTCACCCGTACCACTTGGATTGTGCTCTTAAAAAAAATTTATAAGCATTCAAGAATTTCAAGAAGTTTAAATCTCAAGTAGAACAAAACTGAGGCCTAGTAGTAATAAAACTATCTATGAGTTGTGTAAGGGAAGATATACATCGGTTAAACATATTAAGGTGTTTGGAAGCAAGTGCTTCATCAAAATAAATGATAAGGATCCTAGAAAGTTTGAATCTTGTGCTGATGGAGGAATATTTCTTGGGTACTCTGCTCAATGTAAAGGATATAAGTGTTACAACAAGCGAGGAAATAATATTGAGGACTGCATTGATGTGATAGTAGATGAAATAGGTTTACAAACTGAGTCCTCTAAAAGAAATATGAAACTATATGATGAAGAAATTTTCGATATGAAGTTTGCGGATCTGGAAGAAACAAATTTAGATAGTGAGAAAAGAAGGAGACACAACTCCAAGGTCTAAAACACTATCCAGGTATCTAGAGAAAGAAACTTGTGGGAGTCAGATACTTGAAGATCAAAGAAATGGTGTCCAAAGCAGGAGAATTTTTTTTTGCAATACAAGTTATGAATTTTTATATCTATTGTCATAGATAGAGCCCAATAATCTCAGCCAAGAAAGTGAAGACAAGTTCTGTGTGAAATCTACGAATGCAAAACTTGATCATATTGAAAAGAATGACACTTGGGGGCTTGTTCAAAGGCCTAGAGATAAAAATTTTATTGGAACCAAATGGGTTTTCAAAAACAAACTGAATGAGTAGGTTCAAGTGATCAGGAACAAAGCTCGTTTGGTCTGCAAATGGTATGCTCAAATAGAATGGTTATATTTTAAAGAAACCTTTGTACGAGTAGCATGACTAGAAGATATAAGGATATTTCTTGCTCTTGCCTCCCATAAAAAAATCAAGGTTTATCAGATGGATGTGAAGTCTACATTTCTCAATGGATATTTGGAAGAAGAAGTTTACATTGAGTAGCCAAAAGGATTTATACTCACTAGAGATGAAGGGTTCGTATGCAAACTAAAAAAGGCTATGTATGGACTGAAATGGGCTCCTAGAGCTTGGTACAAAAGGATAGATAAATAACTTCAACAAAAAGGTTTTACAAAAGAAAAATTTGACAATAATTTATATGTAAATTATAAAGGTGACCATATACTAATAGTATTTGTGTATGTGGATGACATAATATTTGGCAGCGACATGGAACAATTTGTGCATAAATTTTCAAAATGTATGCAAACAGAATTTGAAATTTCCATGATCAGAGAGATGTCCTTCTTCCTGGGTCTGGAAACTTCTTAGTCTTTGCAAGGAGTGTTTATATCCCAATCAAAAGATATCAAGGAAACTCTAAATAAATTTGGGTTGGAAGATTGCAAGCCATTAAGCACACCTATGACTATAGGCTGCAAGTTGTGCAAAGAAGATGGAACGCTGCTATTAAATCAAACTACATACAGATCAATGATAGGAATCTTATTGTATCTCACGTATTCAAGGCCAGAAATCATGCAAGCAGTGGGTCTTGTGTCCAGATTTCAATATTTTCTGCATGAAAGTCATGTATTTTGTTTTCAAAAGGATATTCAAATATCTTCAAGGGAGAACAGAGTATGGACCGTGATATGCTAAGAGAAAATAATTCAAGTTGAAGGCCTACATTGATGAAGATTGGGATGGCATCGTTGATGATAGGAAAAGCGCTTCTGGTGCAACCTTCTTCCTGGTAAAATGCTTGGTATCTTGTGTCAGAAAGAAACAAGCCTCCATTTCTTTATCGAATTTTGAGGCAGAATATATTGTTACTGCTACCTGTTGCATGAAGATTATATGGATAAAGAAGACTTTAAAATATATTCAGGTAGAGATGACTGGTCCTATTCCAAAAATGTGTGACAACACAAGTGCCTTTAACATCTCCAAAAATCCAGTCATGCATTCAAAGGCTAAACATATTCCTATCAAGTTCCATTTCTTGAGGGAACATGTTGCAGCCAATATTGATAGACATGAATATCTAGCCACTAAAGAGCATTTTGAATATACCTTTACTAAGCCACTAGAAATAGAACCATTTGAATATCTTAGGCAACAGATAAGAGTCATGACTCCTCCCTCAAAATGACTTCATTTTGGTAGGTTGTGGCAGTTACTTAGCATGTAGGACACATGGAAGCATAGTTTGCAATGGTTTAGGGGAAGTATTCAAGAAGTATTATTTTCCATTTATATCAAAGGGGGAGAAGATTATCATCAGATAATACCATGCCTAGCCTGAGAGAGAGATTATGGTGTTGCCATCAATGCCAAAGGGGGAGATTGGTGGATAATAGTTTGTTGTGTTAGTGTTGGCATTGATGTCAAAAAGGGTCAACATGATATTTGGTTTAAACTAGAGGACAATGGTGATCAATGATAGTTGTTGGTAGAGAATCACCATAGTAGCATGCTTATTGGAAATCCGTAAAAGATGTATCTAAGTGTCTTAGAGGAATCCAATAAAAGTTGTAGGCTTCTGGTAGAGAATCACCATAGTAGTAGGATTATTAAAAATCCATAAAATATGTCTCTAACTATCCAAGAGGAATCCAATGAAAACCGCAGGTTACTGGTAGGAAATCACCAGAGTAGCATGCTTATTTTAAAGCCATAAAATGATGACCACGGCGATTTGGAGATCAATATTCCAAGCACAAGAAGAATTGTCAAGAAGTATGATATAGTTTGTAGCCACCTTAGAGGTATAAAATGTGCTCCAAGACTACATCAAACCCTATCCATTGAAAATTCTCTAGAAGAGATTTCGAACAATATGTGAAAGTCAAAAAATGGGCTCATGGATCAAAAAGATATGGTTTGTCGAAGTCCAGGGACTTGAAGCCTTAAGAAGGATGAGTTATTGGAGCACATCAAAACATTAGAGTTCACTGAGAATGTTGAAGGTCTAGGACATCGAAATATCAGAGGTCCATGATATCATAATATTCGAGGTCCGGGACATCAGAATATTGGAAGATATTAACATAAGTTTTTTAAGAAGTTATGATACCTAGGAAGCCCGATAGAGGTAAAATCACTGATGAATGCCAAAGAAAATTAACAAAGGATCTTGTTGAAAAAAAAAGGTCTTACAAGCCTTCTTTTCTCCCCTCTGGCAAGAAACATGGAAGCATGATATTGGCTTTGAGAATATGCAGTGGAAAGTGACGTCAGTATGATGTGACAATACAATAAGACATGTGGCAAGTAGATTCAACATTATTGGGTGGCCTACTTGGAAAATTCGGGTGACATGAGTCGCCACTAGGGAGTTGCAACGTGGAGTGATGACATCATCACAGAGGTTGGAATATCATAGGATGAGGACTTCATAACATATTTGCAAATGGTTTTGGGAAGTTACGATGAAAGGAGCTTCCAATGAGGGGTTGGCACATGGTCGTGAGAGTTTAGAGAATTAAGGGGGAAAAGCAGTTAACAAAGGAATATTGGCCCTCGCTAAGAACATGAAAGGGCTTAGCACCTAAATGGTAAGCTATTAGCCACAGGCTCGGTCCCATGAGATATAATATGAAAAAGGACCTACTGTAGCTCATTTTATTTTTCTTCATGTACACAAAAATAAAATGAATATATATATATATATATATATATATATATATATATGTTCCCCCAAAAAAAAAATCATCAAATGAATAGAAAATCAGAGTTTAGTTTTAATTTAGATTTTGACTAATTACTAATGGTGGATTAAGCAACATTAATTAAGTTTAATGCATTATTAATATTGATGTATTTGGTGGGTCCTAGCACGCTAAATTCAGACATGATTTAACTGACAATTGGATTTTCAGGCATGATGGAGAGAAGGTGACGGGCCCGACAGATGGTGCAAACCCGACGACACTACATGCTCAAAAGTTGTCCCATTAGGTGCCTCTGTAAATATCATCAAAGTTCAAGGCTGACCATAGATCAATGATGAATATTCTTTATGGGAGGACTCCATTAGTTTTCATCCATACTGGAGTATGCCCCCGTAATACGTCGGCAATAGAGCATGAAACTGTTATCCATTTGTTTTGTCATTGCCCCATCACTACCATGTCATTGTCATTTAACTGCCACCTCATCATCCACATCACCTTGTCATTTCATCCCATGTTTTCACCACGTCACTAATTAGTACACCCCACTTGCACATTTATTCTCGTTTCCCCCAATTTTCAGGTTTTTCCCATAAATATCGTTACCCTTGTTCATGTCATTTTACCATTGTCTTTTTTGATCTTAAAATGGGTTGGATAAATTGTTATGCTTTTCAAGGGCCTACCACTCAGTTAAACAAATAAAAGATCTAGCTTGTACTTGACTTTTGCAAAAATTTATACTTGAAAACAGGTGTATGTTATTTAACTATTTAATTTCTTTAAGTCCATTTGTTTTTTCTGATATTAAACATATGCAAAATCCATATAATGCAATAAACAAAAATCAACACATAAAAACAAATTTAATCTAGGAGCTCACCCAAATATCGTGGGCTATGTCTCCTTGAGCTCTTGTCATCTTGACTTGGCTCTTTGGGATTATGGAAATATTTCTTTTACAAGTTATAAAATCAACTCCAATGGTTAACTGAACTAAACTAATGGGTTTAAAATATAATCTATATCCTTGTCAAGGTTTTCATCACTCTGCAAGCAGATCTAGGCTCCCTTACACTTGATTCCTTCTATAGGTGCTCTTGAGCTACAATGAGCTTCTCTATGGCAATAAATCCTTTATAATTATTTTTTTGTCCCTAAAACTTCACCTAATATCTACGGCACATATCATACCTCCAAAATGGACTGATCATTTGCTCGAAATGAGCATTGCACCCCCAATCTAGGCCTCCCTCCACGGTTTGCACTAGGCTGCCCAAAAATTCCCTTTGGCTCTTCAACCATCACAAGTCTTCAAATGGATCTAAACATCCCTTCATTAGATTCATAATGCAAAAAATATCCAGAATAGACTACTTTTTCACTGAAATTGGCCTCTGACTACTCTGGTTTTGCCTCCAACACCTAGTGGCACCCTTTGGCTCTAGGGTCAGAGAAAATTTCTTTGTACCTTCTCAAGCTCTATAAGTCCTCAAAATATTCTGAAAACTCCATCAGTGGATTCATAAGTATCAAAACATTCAAAAATTACTATTGGTTTGCTAGATAAGGCCTCTAGCTGCACTGGATAGGCCTCGAACTGTTGTTGGCACTTACTGGCCCTAGTGGCCCCTGGAACTTCTATGAAGCATATAGGCTTTCAAAAGTCCTCTGTAGGATCTGAAAACCACACCATTAGTTTCAAAACATATGAAACATCCAAATTTTTCTATCGTATTCCTGAATAAGGCCTCTAACTCCCCTGGCTAGGCCTCAAACTGTTGTTGGCCCATGGTGGTCCTTGTGGCCCCTAGAACTTATACTGAAGCAAAAACCTGCTCAAAATTCATCTAATGGTTCTGAAACCCTCACCAATGAGTCTGGAATGTCTGATATAGTCGAAATTTACTATTGGCACTCCAAAATTGGTGGAATCTAGCTCAAGATAGAGCCTGAACTCATTTTGCCCAATGACCCCTAAAAATCCTCCACCAAATGTGGAGAACTGGAGTTAACTCCAGTTAAATTCAGAAATTTATGCCAAAGATGGCATGCTCACCATAATATCCACCAATCTGGCTTCTATCACTAAATGTGGCAGTTAGTGTGGGCACATGTGCTAAAAAACTTACTGCGCATTTAAACACCACTAGAACCGTTGGGCGGACGTTACGATTGGGGTAAAACATGCATGTTAAATTTTAATATGACCACGTTTCAACTATTAAACAAAACTATTTTGCACTGGCAGTTCCAGGGCTTAAGCCCTTGGTTTTTGGCACTTGGTCATATGGGGAGGGGCCGGCCACTCCGGACCCCCAAACCGGATTTTATTCAAATTTAAATATAATGTGCAGTCCATAGTTGTTAAGACACATGCGTAGCGTAGTTGGTCAAAGACTTTGCATGCGGGCAAGGAGGTCCCATGGTCGACTCTGGTGGAGTCCAAAACATATTTTACTACACATTCCCGGGGACACGTGGTGGCCTCAGGGCTGGCCATGTGTTCCACATTCATTGGCCCTTTAAAAACCATACCTAATTGGATTGCGCCAATTGGCCTTTTGTAATTGGCCCAGAAGGGAATATTTTGAGGAATATTTTGAGGAATATTCCATGAATATTTTCTTTTTTTTAATATTCAAAGACCAGTCAAACTTGGTCAAAAGCTAGAATTTGGAATTTACTGGACTTTTCAAACTACAATAACTTCTTCATACAGTGTCAATTTTTCAAACTATTCATGGCACCAGAATCAGGAATACGAGATCTATCCGGTTGCTCAGGTTCATTAGACTTCTGAAAATTTTGAAATTTGAGCTATCACTTAGTTCCATGATCCAGTTCTGATCACACATCCCCATTGGGAATCTTTTGGACCCCAAAAGACTGATATATTGATTTGTATAGTGGATGAGAGTACAAAACCATCTTCTTTTCAGCCTCCATACACTTACCTTGCTTGGCTAGTTCCTTTGAACCACAACTCAAAGGTAGTCAACACTTCCCTTCTTGGATGCGCTTGTCATCCTGTTAAAAATTGTCTTCCTTGATCTCACTCAGAAATTTCTAGTGAGAAATTTACAAAAGCTAGAAGAGCATCACTTCCTTGATCATCAATCCAAGGTGGCTCAAAAAAACATGAGATTACAACATAAATACATGCATAATTAACTGAAATTTGCATATGTACAAATGAAAGTATGTCTTACTGTGTCAAGAATTCAAACCACTTCTTACCAAGCCACTTCCATAGTGACTTTTGCTATTGCAAATACTCTTCATGTGAAACATATGTTCTCACATCAATGATGGAATCCTTGGTTCCACTTTCGTCGACCTTTCTGTTCTCTTGCCTCAAATGCTTTGTACGATTAGTTGGATGCAATGTCCAACATTAGGAAACAACCTATCCCTTCTTCTAGCAATGTGTACAAGTCTTATGCACCTTCTTTGCAAGTTTCCTTTGCCTCAATTGCTTCCTGTGTGCCTTCATCCTCTTCCAGCATCTCGAAACATCATGGTTAAACAGACCACAATATGCACAAAAACTCTTTCTTCCTTTCAAGCATGTAGAATTTTCATGCCTTACAGAAACATAATCAACTTGACTATGGGAAAAATTATACCTTGCACATTGATCTGCATGTCCATCCTTTTTATCTTCTTGAGGAGATGAACTTGTAGAGGCTCCAACTTTTCTTTGAAGACTAACATCAACGCTTATGTCTTGATATTTTTCCGAACTCGCGTGATCACCATAAGATGCATGTCCACAATATTCTTGTTGCAACATAGGCTTCAAACGATGACAATCAACTTGAAAACAAACTTGACATGTTTGTGGTTTAGAAGTTGGAACAAAAGCTCTTCTTGAAGTTGTCTCACATGCCTTCATGGCTTTGGAGTTTTCACCGTTAGATTGAACATAACCAAGACCAAACTTCGTAGGTCTTTCCTCAACCAAAATAGTTTCAACCGTGCCTTGTGCATGTTTTCCTAGACGCTTGCCTTCATAGCCCATTTTAAACATTAACTTGGACCCTATACCTCTAGTCTGCTTTTCGAATGAACCAACACATCTATCTGAAGAGGAAACTCAAGACAAGTTTGAGTGAATTACCTCTGCTTCACACATGTTCTTGGTCAAAGCCTCTTGGGCTTGATGGATCTACATCTCCATATCATGCAATCTTTGAAGAAGTCCTTATTTTTCTTCCTTCATAGGAACCAATTGCTCATGAAGTCTAGTGATTTCTCTTCTATCTTCAAATAGAATTTTCACCATGTCCTTCAGAATGTAGAATCCACGCTTCATGTCTTTATCAAAGAATATTGTGAAGGAGAAGGATTTTGAAAACTCACTTGAAGAGGTTTTCATCATGAAAATGAACTAAATATCTTCAACAAAAAATCACAAATCTTTCAAAAAATTGACAAATATTTTGAACAAAATGGTTGTAGAGTCAAGCTCTTATTCAAGCAGCCTTTTGTAAACAAAACCTCTTGTGCTTCAAGGGTTTCCTTGAGGTCCTTTCGGTAAGGAATATGCCTTCAGGCTTTTATTACTTCGTGTCCTCTCCTACACTTAGATATTAGTAGCTTTCCCTTCACCTCTAACAAACTTAAACAACAATCAGTTTTCAAACAGTCAAACAGTCAAATTCTTTGCACTGTTTAAACACCTTTCAAGTCAAACAAGAAAGCTATTACTTTGTCAATGAAGAAACCAAGTTCTCTGATACCAAAATGATTTGAAAATGGGATGGATAACTTGTGATTATTTTCATGAACCTCCCACTCAGTTAAACAAATAAAAGATATACCTTGTACTTGACTTTTGCGGAATTTTAGACTTGAACATAGGTGTATGTTATTTAATTGTTTAAGTGCTTTAATTCCATTTGTTTTTTCTGATATTAAACATATGTAATACCCATGTACTGCAGCAAACAAACATCAACACAACATTAAATTTAATCTAGGAGTTCCCCCGAATATCGTGGGCTACGTTTCCTTGAGCTCTTGTCATCTTGACTTGGCTCTTTGGGATTATGGAAATATTTTATTTAAAAGCTATAAAATAAACTCCAATGGTTAACTGAGCTGAACCAATGGGTTTATAATACCATCTATAACCCTGTAAACATTTTAATCACTCTGCAAATAGATCTAGGCTCCCTTAGACTTGATTCCTTCTATTGGTGCTCTTGAGCTACATTGAGCTTCTCTATGGCACTAACTCCTTCAGAATTATTTTTTTGTCCCTGAATCTCACCTAATATCTCCAGCACATATCATACCTCCAAAATGGACTGATCATTCACTCAAAATGAGCACTGCACCCCCAATCTAGGCCTCCCTCCACGGTTGGCATTAGGCTGCCCAAAACTTCACTATGGCTCTTCGACCTTCAGAAGTTTTCAAATGGCTCTGAAAATCCCTTCATTGGATTCAAAAATGCCAAAAATATTCATAATAGACTATTGGTTCACTGAAATTGGCATCTGACTGCTCTGGTTTCGCCTCCAACACCTGGTGGCACCCCCTGGCTCTAGGATCAAAGAAAATTTCTCTGTGGCTTCTCGAGCTCTAAAAGTCCTAAAAAGCTTCTCCAAACTCCATCAATGGATACATAAGTATCAACACAATCATAAATGACTATTGGTTTGTTGAATAAGGCCTTTAGCTGCACTAGCTAGGCCTCCAACTGTTGTTGGCACTTGTTGGCCCTTGTGGCCCCTGGAACTTATCTGAAGCATCTTGTCTTTTAAAAATCCTCTACAAGATCTGAAAATCACACCATTAGTTCCAAAACACCTGAAACATCCAAAATTTTCTATTGGATTCATCTAGCTCCCCTGGCTAAGCCTAAAACTGCTGGCCCATGATGGCCCTGGTGGCCCCTAGAACTTCCCTGAAGCAAAAACCTACTCATAAGTCCTTTGATGGCTCTGCAGCCATCACCAATGAGTCTATAATGTCTGAGATAGTTGAAATTGACTATTGGCACTCCAAAATTGGTCGAATCTAGCTCAAGATAGAGCCGAAACTCATTTTTCCCAATGACCCTTAAAACTCCTCCACCAAATGTGGATAACTTGACTTAACTCCAATTAAATTCAGAAATTTCCACCAAAGATGGCGTGCATGCCAGAATATCCACCAAGTTGGCCATTAAAACTAAATGCGGCGATTAGTGTGGGCATATGTGTTAAAAAATTAATCGCGCATTTAAATGCCACCAGAAATGTTGGGTGGAGGTTACGATTGGGGTAAACCATCCGCATTAAATTTGAATGTGACCACATTTAAACTGTTAAATGAAACCGTTTTTCACTGATGGTTTCAGGGCTTAAGCCCTTAGTTTTGGGTGCTTGGTCATGCAGGGAGGGGTTGGCCCTTGGGGCAAGCCCCTCTGGACCCCCAAACCGGATTTCATTCAAATTTAAATATAATGTGCAGTCCATAGTTGTTAAGACACATGCATAGTACGGTTGGTCAAAGACTTTGCATTGGGGCAGGGAGGTCCCATGTTTAACTCCAGTGGAGTCCAAAACATATTTTACTACGTAGTTCCGGGGACACGTGGTGGCCTAGGGCTGGCCACATGTCACCCATTCATTGGCCCTTTAAAAACCATACCCAATTGGATTGTTCCACTTGGCCTTCTGTAATTGGCCTGGAAGGGAATATTCTGAGGAATATTTTAGGAATATTCCATGGAATATTCTCTTTTTTTTTTAATATTCAAAGACCAATCAAACTTGGTCAAAAACCAGAATTTGTAGTTTACTGGACTTTTAAAACTATGATAACTTCTTCATACAGTGTCAGGTTTTCAGACCATTCATGGCGCATAATCAGGAAGACAAGATCTATCCGATCGCTTGGGTTAGGCACACTTTCAAACACTTTTAAATTTGGGCTATCACTTAGGTCCATGATCTAGCTCTGATCATTTGTGCTATGCTTATGTAGAGTGGAATTGTACAACGTAGAGCTCTAGTGAGCATCAACCACTGGTAACTAGGTATTTACACTTCATATCCTCTGTCCTAGTTGTCATAATGTCCAAGAAAACCATTTTAACGAGGTATTCCTCTCATATTCCATTAATGGACACTAAAAGGGACGTATTTGACCCAATTTGCTCCATGGACTTCATAGAACTACACCAACATATCCTACTTAATCAAGAAGAATCTTCTATGTATGATGCAGCTTTTAAGTCTAGTATTTTAGCTACAATGATTCCTTTATTTATTGGTTATTCTCCTTGTTATCACTCAGAAAAAATGAAGCATCATTTGACAAAGTTCTGGAGGTTCATGTGTCAAAGTTAGGGTTATAGGATTCATTTTTCATTACTTGGTCAAGGAAAAATTTTCATTTTTCATTTTTTAGCTTACCCTAAGGTCTAAACCCACCCTCTTTCAAATCCCCTCATTTCACATCAATCATAATTTTCTGAAATTTTTCACTTCCCAAGGATTGAACACTGAAATGGTTGTTTTAGCCAAGAAACCACAGTTTTGTAGCGAAATACAGTGAGAAATTTCACTTTTTGCTACAAAAATGCTGATCCTTTCATAGCAAAAACGCCCAAAAATACACTAGGAATGCTACAAAAGTGAAGTTTCATGTTTCTCATGTCAAATTAGCTGTTAGGTGTCAGAAAATGATTTGAAAAGGATAAGTTAGATGCCATTCGAGTCAGTTAGGGTAAGTATCAAGGTACATGGTTAGGGCTGAATTCATCATCACCATTTTAAGCATGTATAACTCATCATTATGTTATTAGTGGTCATAAAACTTCAAAATATTTCCAAATTGAGTCATTTTTCATTATCCATTTCTTCTCTGTGTGTTTTTGAGCTCTGGAGAGCTATTTCATTGAGGCCAAGCTGTGGCTGGTTCCTTTCAAAGGATTGAAGATACCACTGATGAAGTGAGGAAGAGAATTATCAAGCGAGGCAGAGAATTATTAAGCGAGGCAGAGAAGACTTCAAAGAACCATGGCTACAAAAAGGAAGACAAATAAAGGTGGCCACTGTCTTAGGTATGAGCCATCATATATGAACCTGATAAATGAATACCCAATAGTTATAGAAATATTCAGATGGATTGGATGTTTACAGTTTTGTGAAAGACTACAAGGGTGCCATGTACAATTTTCCAAATAATTTTCCCTAAACTTCAGTGGAATAAATACTAAAGTGGGGATGTTGAATCTCAATATTACACCAGAGATCATTGCAGCAACAACAGGGATTCCAAGGGGACAAGAAAAATTGTTCAAAGGGTTCAAATTCAACATGGAGGAATGCAAAGAGTTTATGAAGCCAAAAAGTAGTGAATTTGACCTTCCCAATGCCATTCCAAGGAGCTACATGAAGGAAAATTTCTCACAGCTACTTCTCATTATCCAGAAATATTTCAAATATGAAGGAAGATATCATAAAGTCTATTCTTACCACTTCAAGCTTCTTCTTCACTTTGTTGGTAAGATATCTCTTGATCTGCCTTTCTATTTACATAGAAGTTTAGAAAAAATGGCAGATAAGATCCAAGCAAAATCTGAGGGAAGTGAAACATCACTTTTTCATCATGGCTTAATAAAATTGTTGGTTTTAGGTGAGTTACAAAGACTAGGTAGAGATTGGTCTTCATTTCTGTTTGTTAGTGGCTTTGAAATGGATACATTTACCCCTAAGAGAACTCCTAAACCTAGAGGGTTACCATCACCTTTAGTGGCAGAACAAAGTGAACTAGTAGGGGCAGAGAAAACTGAACCAGTCATGATGGAAACAGAACAGTTGCAGATTTTTTATACACCCACTATTCCACCTGTAAAACAAAAGTCAATAGTCATCAAACCTGCAAAACAAGAGAAAGCTATGAGTAAACAAAGTGGGAAAATGATAACAAGGAGCCAAACAGTGGTTAAAGGCAATTTAGAAGATATACTACATGTCATCGATATTGAAGACACTCCTATAGTCCAGGCTGAGGATATAGATGAAGGTGGACAGAAACTCAAGCAAGCTAATTCTGCAAAAAATTTAGAGTTTGAAGGTGAAGATGCAGGTTTTATGTTCCAGGCTAGGAAGGCCATGACAAGAAATGATAGAAATTTGTTAGAGAGAAGTAAAGAGGTTCATCTACCCACTGATAGAGTCCAGCCACTACAAGACATCATTGATCTTCCATCACCTGCAGAAAAAGATCAAGTCAGCAAGCCAAAGAAAGGAAAGGAGAAAGTAATTGAAAAAATAGAGTTTGAAATCCTTGAAGAACAGTTGAGGCTAGCTAACCATGAAATTTTAGTTATGAAGAAGGAGGCAAGGAAACAAAATTTCCAAAAGGTTCAATTTGAAAAGATGAAAGAGGTTTGGGAAGAGCAGGTTGACACTGTATCAAAGACCCTAGACAACACACAAAAATTAATCAAATGGACAATGCCATTGAGAAAAGAGGTGAAACATGTCAGAATAATGAACTTGCATTTGAAATCTACCAATAGAAAACTAAAAGATCAAGTTAAATACCTCTAGGAATAGCTAGAACTAATCCATGAGGAGTTGGAGAAGAAGGGCCTTAAAATGACAGTAGTTGAGAAGCCAATACCTCAACTCATCATCAATGAGGAAGAAACACCTCAAGACTCTTAGTTTGGGTTGGTTTCTATTTTTTAAGGTAAATGCCATGTTGAAAACCAAATTATTACAGCCAGAAAGTATATTTTTGAAGCTATGCATAAATCTGGAATTTACATAGTTTTCAGTAGTTTCGTAGCGTTTCCTAGGCTTGAAGCCAGGAAAACGTTATGAAACCACCTGTAGCTTCCTTTTTGCTTGAAAAACCACTTTTGGTAACTTTTAAGTGAAGGAAATGATAGGAAGGATGTTTTAGAACATGATGAGGACCATGTAAGAGAAAAGAAGCAGAAATTATGATGGCAAAGGTCATTTTTTGTATGCTATGAAAGTATGCTACGAAATTGTCATACTTTCATAGTATGTTGTTTTAAAGGTTAATGAATAGGTTTTTGGGTAGTTTTGGATAGGCGGATACTTTCAAAAGTTCAAGGGACTTTGCCAGTAGTCATCCAAGACTTGAAGACCATGAGATGAAGACAACTCATCATCCAAACCATTCGTTGAAGATAAGGACTAGTTTCCTGAAAAGCAGGGCTTGTTTCTAGATTTTGAGGAGGATAATTAAGATGTCATGTAGTGATGAGTTCTATCACAGCTTATTTGAACATGTGGAGGATTATTTTTCAAAGATGTAACTGTTTTTAGAAATAAGGTAGTTGATGTAATAAGTAGCAGTTTGAGTCCTATTAGGAAAAGGATTGTTTCATAGTGTAGTTTTCATTTTCTCATTTAAGCATATGTTTTCCTATTATGCAAGGTATCAGTAGGAAAATTTCGATGAATCTAGCCAAGAGGCAGATCATATCTCATGTAACAAGTCTATTGGCTAAAATAAGAAAAACTGCAAAATGTCAGAGTTTTTGGGCAGCAGCAACAACTCAAGAACTGGAAATAAGTGGAGAAGACTGAAGATGCTACAATCAGTGACAAAATCTTCTCCAATGGATCTATAGAATGAAAGGCTGATCCTTTCACCTAATATCTCACCCTCCAAACTATCTGCTAATCCCTCACAGTAAATTCTCTCCAAGAATAACATTGTCTAAGGAAGGGACTACACTGCTAATGATGGTAAGTGGTTGGTATGGTGCCAAAGATGGTGGAATCTGCTCATAAACCTCCCTTACTAATCTCCCAAGGGAATGGAAGCTCCCTCCTCTGGAAAACTAAACAAGGATGGTGTTGCAGAAAACCTCCCCAGCAACACCAAGCAACACTGCACAATCTCCAGCTGAAACTGCACTGATGAAGAAGGCTGATGCTTGACCTCAATGCCTGAATATGGGGAATGGAATGCAATCCTACAACAGATACTCAAGAAGGATGGGAAATCCTAAACAGGAAATCCTTGGCAATTCTTGCTAAACAACAAGAGATTGCAAAAATTCTAAACGACCAAAGATGAATAATACTCAAGATGATTCACAATGGTTGCCTTGCCCTCCTTTTAAAAAATGTGAGCTCGCCATCCATGGGTCTCACTCATGATAGATTCCTCCTCAAGAAACCTTCCCTCCTCTTTCACTCCGCTATCCCACAAGATGCCTTCCACCTCCTACCACTGCGTAGTTTGACTTGATCAAAATTGACCTAGCCTTCCTACAAAAGTCTCCTTTCACACATGGAGGTGTGAAATCCAGCTCTATAAGTGATCCTATTTCACACTAAGAGGATTTTTATCCCTTATTCATGAAATGAATGGGTCCCCTACCAATTTTATTTTAGCTCCTATGTGAAAATGGCAAAAATTAATGTTCCATAAAATTGGGAACATTACAGTCCTCCCCTCTCAAAGATTGCTTGTCTTCAAGCAAGTGCAAGGATAGACTGATTCATTTTCCCCTTACTCTCCCTGTAGCATCCATGCATGATGAAATCCTTTGAGAAAAGGATGCCATTTCATCAATCAAGTGTCCAAGTTGTCCCTCGAACATATGCAATCTAGCCTTTGGTGAACATCCCCGAATAGCTGTCATGTAGAAACAAATATCCATGGAGGAAACATTGGGATGTCTAAGGGCCTCCTTGAGGCATGGGATCTGATATAAAATGGCACTCATCATCCCCATAGGAATCTCCCATTCCCAAGCAATCATCCATATAACATAAGTTGCCTCCCAACATGGCAACTCATAGAAATCTTTCTCCACCTCGAGCTCCGGAAATGAAGGTGGGCTGAAAATCTGAGTATGGCAAGCTTCATAGCCTACCCCATGCTTTCCTCCCCTCCACTTATGATTAGTGTGGAGTGTGGGCTGATCAAGGGCTGCAAAATTATTGCCCTCAAGTGGAAAAATGAAGAGTAATCCTCTAAGGACCTCTCCTCCATTAATGAAGAACAAGCTAGCCCGAGATACTTCATCCATGATGAATAGGACATGATCATCATAGAATATCCCAATGAAATGTTTGATTTAGTTCATACCATGTGTATCAAGGTACAAACAATTTCTCATAGGGTTACAACGCAACCTCACCCACTGTAGCTACGAAAATAACATGGCAAGCATTGTACTGAAAATATCACCTCTACTACTGAATAGTAAATAGATGAGTGAACCAACAATACAAGATCAAATACATGCCCATATACATACAATGGATGAATATCATCATCAAACTCATGGCCCATTTCAAAATAAGGAAAATAGGTGGTTGTGGTGGCCATCTCTCCCCTCATGTTCCCATTAGAACATGCAATACATAAACTATGAGAATCACCTCCCCTCAGTGACACATTTATCCCTTGTGTCCTACTCAAAATAATGCCTCCCATCAACATACTAGTAACATCAACAAGGGATATCATGATCAGAAAAAAAATATGGGGGCCACTGGTGGTTTCATGTAGTGCTTGGAGGTACCAACAGTCTCCCAAGTGGATGCAACACAATTTTAAAAACTGTTGTTTCAGAAATGTACAAGGAAATTTTTTTTGAAATACAATGCTAATCATATGAATTAGTTGAACATGTGTGGAGTGGAATTTTTTTTTCCCAAGGCCATGTGTAATATTGCTGCCCAATCATATGGTTTGGCCCAAATTTTCTCATGGAGCAACATGATAAATTTGCCCCTTTGAGGAGCCCTGCCCTGCAACATAATGATAAGAGTATGCAAATCAACAAATGTAAACACAAGGCTCTTACCATAGGCTGGAAGTAATATGATATATGGATCCATGTGTGTGACCCTACTCGCAAGTGACAGCGTTGTGATCTCATGCAAAAAGGCTCTTGCCCATGCCAATGTTTATCCCTTGACATGCTCCTTGTCAAAGACTCCTCCGGTGATGTTGCTGCAGATATGAAACATCTTCCATGATGGAAATGCCTCATGATCAGACCAAGCCAAGGAGTAGCCCCTTTTCACTATGATAGTGCCCTCCTCTACTCTAGAAACACCATATATCATATGAGAGCAGATCTTCCTATTCTCTCTCCAAGATAGCTCAAGCAACCCAGGTGCTTGCTGCCTCCTCATGCTCACATCATGTAACTCATGTGATGAAGATACCATGACTAATATATATTTCATGTCAGCACCATGTATCCCTACTCCCTGCTGCTCAATGATG
Source organism: Pinus albicaulis (assembly GCA_034641835.2). Classification (NCBI taxonomy): domain Eukaryota; kingdom Viridiplantae; phylum Streptophyta; class Pinopsida; order Pinales; family Pinaceae; genus Pinus; species Pinus albicaulis. The sequence goes on along the minus strand of CM076575.1, from coordinate 752,856,190 downwards.
TAAACATCTTGCCACCTCTTCTCCCTTCCCATCCTCCTGAAAAGAGGATACACCAAGTGATGGCCAAACTCCTTCAAGAGAGCCAACACAACCAAGCCTCCTGTTGCCCGGTATCATATATTTGCAAGTGACTAATCAACCTCTTTCTCCTCATCCAAACCCACTCAACTCCTTTTGGATGTCTTTTCCTCTTCTCTTCAGTGTTTTCCCTCTCATGAGGATCACCATTCTCCCAAGCCATATCTTCCCCCTTATATTTCATGGAAGTTTGAAATGAAGCTACTTGGAGACCTTATAGAGAAGATCTCTCACCCATGACTATGTCGGATCCATGAGGACCTAAGTGTGATGGAGGTAATATCTCCTCTCCACCCATGTTTAACAGAGCGGCTAATTCCTCCAATGGTGTAGCAGTTGTTTCAACCTCTGGTTCAAAATTTGTTCCATTGTTTTTCATAGGAGTGTCATGGTGTGTTCTATCCTCCAATTGTTCACATTCCAACCTCAATGGCTGAATGTAACTCATCAAATAAGCATGAGGATGGCGGCTTACTTCCTCCTTGCATAGCATAGTGCAATCAAGATGCTCTAAAATAGAAAAGTGTGTTGATTCTTGGACCTTCAAAGATGAATTCCCACATTATTTTAAATATTCTTCTGAAATAAAAAGTGGGACTTTAATCATACCTTGATGGATCTTGGGATTTCCTTGTGTGGCTGCAATGGCTTTTCCTTCTGATGCAATGGCTACCTCCTCTATAGATATAGAAGGTTGCTCCTCCAAAGCTACAACAACGCTGGTGCAATCCTCCTCCCATGGTGGTGTGAGCCTTTCCTCCTTTGTTCTCTCTCCATCAAAGGTTTTGATTAACCTTTGAGAAAATTCTGCAAAATAACTCACCCTTGAATGGACCAAGGGTTTGAACCACCAAACAGAGGCTTCATCCTCTATGTATAGTGCTGCAATATCTACTGCTTCTTTCTCTACCACTGGATGTAGCAGAAAAAATGCCTCCAGCTTCCTCACACAAGCTCTTGCTGAGGTATCCCCATCAAATGTAGACAATAGGAACCTATTGTCTCTGATCTCCTTTTTACCGCAGGGCCTTCTCTCCTCCTTCTGTTGAATAACCTATGGTAATTTTGTAGTTCCCCTGAATACTCTAGAGTGAGATTTTATATTCACCTAGGTACTTACTTAAGATCTAATGATCCAAGTATCCTCCATGCCTATCTTCTTTTCCTTCATGAGAATAGGAAGTGCATGGACCTTCTTCTTCTTCTCTTTTCTTATCTTCCTTGGGGAGGCTCTTCCTTGCTCCAAAAATAGATGAGAGCAAGCTCATCTTCTTCATCATCTCCTTCTGATATCGAACTCATAGGCTGTGCCAAATTCAATGCTCTGATACCACTGTAATGTTCCCAAATTGAGAACAGCTACACTATTGGGAATATCTCAAGATATTACCAATGTGGAGCTACAACAATATGTAAAACACCCCGATGGAGTAGCAGTGATAAATTAAAAAATAAAATACCAGAGAATCCACATATTCATCATATTATAACATAGCAGCATAAGGAATACAAATCATTGAGGAAATGATCACTCAAGCAAGGCACTACATGCCTCAAGAGACATGTACATGAAAATGTGAAAAAAACTGCTGCATGAAATAAGCCCTAGGCTATAACTGCGTAGTTTTATATGGAGAAACTCCTGAAACACATTTCAATACATAGATATGCAAATAAATGGTTCATACAATAATCGGGAGAAAATATCAAAGCTCCCAATCACTACCTCAAGTCAATCCTAGAAGGATTGGCTAAAATAAGCAAAATTGCAAAATGCCGAAGTTGTTGGGTAGCAGCATCAACTCAAGAACTGGAAATAAGTGGAGAAGACTGAAGATGATACAATCAATGACAAGACCTTCTCCAATGGATCTCTAGAATGAAAGGCTGATCCTTTCACCTAAAATCTCACCCTCCAAACTGTCTACTAATCCCTCACAGCAAATGCTCTCCAAGAATAACGCTGTCTAAGGAAGGGACTACACTGCTAATGATGGTAAGTGGTTGGACTGGTGCAAAATATGGTGGGATCTTCTCATAAACCTCCCTTACTGATCTCCCAAGGGGATGGAAGCTCCCTCCTCTGGAAAACTAGCCAAGGACGGTGTTGTAGAAAACCTCCCCAGCAACACCTAGCAACACTGTACAATCTCCAGCTGAAACTGCGCTGATGAAGAAGGATGATGCTTGACCTCAATGACTGAATATGGGGAATGGAATGCAATCCTACAAGAGCTACTCAAGAAGGATGGGAAATCCTAAACAGGAAATCCTTGGCAATTCTTGCTAAACAGCAAGAGATTGCAAAAATTCTAAAAGACCAAAGATGAATAATACTCAAGATGATTCACAACGGTTGCCTTGCCCTCCTTTTAAACAATGTGAGCTCCCCATCCATGGGTCCCAATAATGAAAAATTCCTCCTCAAGAAACCTTCCCTCCTCTTTCACTCTGTTGTCCCACAAGATGCCTTCCATCTCCTACCATTGCGTAGTTTGACTTGGTCAAACTTGACCTAGCCTTCCTGCAAAAGCCTCTTTTCACACATGGAGGTGTGAAATATAGCTCTATAATTGATCCTCTTTCACAATAAAGGATTTTTATCCCTTATTCATGAAATGAATGGTTCCCCTACCCATTTTATTTTAGCTCCTATGTGAAAATGGAAAGAATTAATGTTCCATAAAATTGGGAACATTACATTTTCAACTGACACACATCACAGTCAAGTTATTTTCCAAGTAGAGTAGCCATCTAGAATAATCACTATCAAATATCATTAACCCTTTTGAGAGAGCCCTCTTAGACTGAAGAGGCTAAGTTTCAGTTGCAATTTGTTTTGAAATAGTTACATGAAGTTTTCTTATTAGTAGCCAATCAAGTGAAATTTTGTGATAACACTCCTCCCTATACCCACATAAGTGCTTTGTCATGAACAAATTGGGGCAGAATATCTTCCAAGTGTATTCCCTTTTAATTCAATAGGCCTTGGTTTTTCCTTCTTCAAACTCCTACACCTCTTTGTAAGAAGAAATCTTATTGAATTCTTTCCAAAACCTATTTGGAAAAAAATATTCTCAATTAACCTTCTTTTTAATGCCTACTAGGAAGAATTTTTCTCTGGAACGTACTCATTTTACTTTGGATACTTTTGTTGAGGAGGTCAGGACCATTCTTCAAGTAATTTATAAGGTTTTGAGAAGTATTGGGAATGTTTAATCTGATGATGAATCCCAAGATGTTTTTTGATATACCTGCTTTTTGGGAGAAGATGGTCAACTCACAGTTAACAAATATTTCCCTCATGTGATGTTTTAGATTTCCCTCCTTGGTTACATATCTCTTTTTATATACTCATGTTGAAATATTTATGCACCTGGGATTGAATATTATGGATTCTCGTAAGAACAAACAACCAGTCACAGTGTTTTGCAAAAATGCTATAAGAATTAATGCCAATTATGAGGGGTTTTTTGTATTTCACAACTCTTTTCCAATTAGTTTCTTATTCAATTAAAAATATGTCTCCTTCACCTTGTATCCTATCAAAGGCTCAGTCTCTTCTTTAACTCAGTAAAGATGTTAAAGTGGGTGATTGGTTCTTATTTGAAGAATATGCATAAATTAGATTATATGGAGTAGAAGTCCCCCCTACAGACTCCCCACATTTGTGCCCATGAGATTGTTTTCTTTAGAAATTACCAAGAAGAGTTTAAATGTTGATTAAGTACATTTTTTCCCAGCAAAGAAGGGACATTTATTCAAATTTCCAAGAGAAGTTGGGCCATTTATTGTAAATAATAGGTAAGCCATGGGAGAAGTGCAAAAAATCATTGAAGGTATGAAGCTACAACTGGGTGAAAAATGGTCATATGATACTCACCATGTTATTTCAAACAGGAGAGTGGAAAATTCCTATGCTCCTTATGTGCAGGAGCCTCGGTGAGATGTGGAGAAACTAGCCAATGGAGGAAAAAAAGATGTATCAGGATGTATGGAAGTTGAGACTCCTCATCCAAGTTAGAATAATTTTAAAAGAGGCATTGAGGACATTATTGATTTAAAAGAGGAAGCAGATAAAGGCACCAAGAGGATTAAGTTGTCTAAAGGGGGAAATTATTCAACATTAATGGGTTTCCAATTGCAATTGGGGGAGGTTATTTGTACACCTTCTTCCCCTATTCTAGAAGAGGTTTCTCAGAGTTTTATTCTTGTCATAAAACAATTATATTCTCAAATATAAGAAAGGAAAAAAAAGGTGAAGGAAAGCATGGAGTCTCAATTGGAGGCCGAATCCATCTCTGACTATAAGATTAGATTATTATCTTACACCAACCTCAAGAGAAATCAATTAAAGTTATATTTCTCACACCCTTATGCTTTGACTGTGTCTTCTTCATCAATTTTCAATACTATCAATTTGACAGTAGATTCTAAAGATATCCCACTGTTGGATGGTTTTGTTATTGATTTCAACCCATGGAGTTTATTGGGTTTGAATTTAATCAAAAACACCAGTCATTGATGTTGAATGTATAATGAACGCTTCTTAGTAATTGTTAGATTACATTTATATAGTTGTTGCATTGTTGGATGGTTGAAATCCCAAGTCCAAGTGTTTGGATTCTCTAGATTGAGGATGTACCCCTAATATTTCGACAATTTTTGAATTGTTAAATAACTGAGTTTGGCTTGGATATACATGTCATTAGATTCTCCTTGAAGAAATATTTTCGGTGGTATGTGGTACGCCACGTGGTTCCTCCTGGTTTGAGAGATAAGTCAGTTTGAATGTAAAAATCCTAGTCGGTGGGCTAAAACCCCAAAAGAAGGTAATTTGGCACATTTCCATTATTTTTAGGCACCAAAAAATTAATATTAATGGTTTCTTGCCATAATTTTGGGAGATAATATCCTAATGAAGGTCTTCAAGCCACTATGCATCCATATAACCCCTACATCTCGTTAAAAAGAATAGTATATTTAGGTAGTGCATCTTCCTTAGGGAATAAGAAAAAAATAAACAATATTTATTAATTATAATTAGAAATTAATAATATTTTAAATCCTAAATGTCTCCTTGAACGTTCACTATAGAAGCCCCTCTCAACTCTATAAAAAGAAAGCTCATATATCCTCCAGAATAAGTCAACGTGGAATTTTGTCTATAACTTTGTTTCTACCAAGCTTCAGAAGCTGAAAAAAATAACTTTGAACCAAAATTCTTATGAACCTTGTGACCAAATTTCAGATCTTGGTTCGCTAAATTTTTGGAGATATGATTTCAGGAAATTAGGGTTTTCACAGGCTCCCGAATTCCATGTCAAAGGTGACCTTGGGAAAATCATCATAACTTTCTCCCTGAGCATTGGATTCAAATTTTGTCAAATTCTGTAAAAGGTGATAGAAAGAGGATGGACTGTAGTTTTTTGGATTTTTTTTCCAGTGCTAACAGTTGATACAGTGACACGTGGAACTTCATAAAAGTTCGCTATATTGAACCAGTCTATGATCAGGTCATCTTGGGAGATTGGGCATAACTCTTTCTTGAAGAGTCCAATCTTGATCGAACCTGTGGGGTTGGAAAGAGGACTCAGAAGGATATCACAAGACAAAATTTCAGACATTGGAGATCCAAAATTACATTGGTACAACATATTCAATATCGAGCTCCTAGAAGGCAAGAGGAAGGTATGTTATTTATCCATTCTTGCTAGGTGTTGGGTCCAATTTATTTCAAGGGTATGTCGTTGAATTTAAGGGTTGATTTAGTGAATGTTTGAGGGACGTTACAACAAAATTTGGTGCCCTAACCAGTCACCTATATGATAGTAGTGAATCACTGTATGATTTAGTGTTATGATGATTGAATAATATAAAATACATTGAGTGTGATCTAAAAATCTTCAGACCTATGTATCTCTGTGACAGTGAGGTAGTGACATTAATATTTATTGTGTATTATAATGATCTAAATACTATAGCAGTTGGACTATGACAGTGTGTGGACATGATAACATATGACATGTCAAAGAGCTATGCCTCAATATTATGTGCAATGATGTCACTTAGCATAACAATGACAATTTGATCTTAACCTCACACTCGGAACTAGAACTAACAAGTATGTTGACACCTTGATTTTCACTTTCAGAATGAACATGACAATGGTTATTTGGCTTATGAAATTATATGACAGTGGTATATAATTCTATTGAATCAGTATTGGTGGGCTATATGACATCTGCTATGTAGAATTATTTCTTTGATGAGGAAAGACCCTTGGTGACTCCACTTCTTAACTTGACAATGATATAAAATATCATAATATGGATTGAAATTGATATGATGTATTTACTTTTAACTTAACATATGGTTTTCCTTGACAGACTTGACAATAATTGACACTTGTGACTTTATGTTAACTTAACTTGATGGATGAAGACAATACTCACCTTGACTTTGACATCCTAAGAATGAATTTGACACACTAAGTCATTACATGTATAAGGACATTTTCCCCTAATTTTGACTTAGTATGAGAAGATAAAGTAGTCATACCACACATTGAATTTTTTACTTTGACTAGACTTGGTATTGATATATTGACTTTGACTAGTAGAACCTTGAGTTGACAATATTTATGATAACCTAGGATAACTTGATTGTGACCTTGCATGGTAGCAATTAGTGAAGGGAACATCCTAAAATTATACAACCTATTGGTGAAGGATGGATTGCAAGGTTTGAACATTCAAAGAATGTGCTTACATATGTGCTGGTATCTCTCTGGGGAGAATTTTTTAGAGCATTGATTGCAGGGAAATGGGATTACCTGAGACACCTTAGGTTATGTCGTCACTTGATAACAATGCTAGATAGTTGTTGCATTGTGTGCATCCCGATACAATGATGAGAGTGATACAAAATTTCTGAATATCCATTCATGAGCATTGGGATGACAATGTTTTTATGACTATTCATTTTTGAAGTGAAATTTTGTGGTAGCCACAATTATACAATGATTTGCAGTGAAAATGATATACAATGTGCAATGACAGTGATACAATGATAGCTTGATGTGTAAATTTTTTCAATGATCAGTTTGTTGGAACATTGATTAGTAGCTGCTAGGATTCAATATTTATTCTACATATTTCTTATAGCTATTTTACATTGACTTAGAGTACAGGGGGTCCCGTGTGAAAAATTTGAAGCATGATCTACCGAATCTTGTAGGTGATCAGAGTCACCTTCAGGTTATGGTCTGAGAACACTTCACGGCGACAGGGTGGTGCTAGGGCAAGTTGTTCCTTACATAGGGTGTTGTGGCCTCCATTCAATTGTGGCTGCTAAAGTGAGAGGGAAGCAAAGCATCCTTTCCTACAGCAACTGATAAATAGAGTGTTGGGGCACTCATCAGGTTGCAGCCTGATCTACAGGGCCTTGTGGCATACTTCTAGTTGCAGCAGGATATTATGGTTTAATAACATCCTATAGGTTATGGTATGTGAATTAGGGGGTTGACGCATCCTTCAGCTATAACTTGAATATTGGTGTAACTAATATTTCTTTTAAAGAGAGAAGAAGACAATGACTAGAGAAGCATTCGGTGGTTTGACCTAGAGGGTGTTTTCCACCTAAAATCTCTGCGTCTACTATTTTATCTTTTTGCATTGTTGTATGGTGTTGTTGATTGTTGATTATTGTTTATAATTTTTAAAGAATGACATTGATAATAAATGAATAATGACTAATGCTATGAAAATGATTAAAAGTGCTCATTTCTAAGAAATACAGATTCACTCCCCCTCCCAATATTTCCAACACCCACTTCCTGATAAAATCAATTTGCACAGGCAGACTGGAGATCTAATATATAGTGATATAAATAGAACATCCATGGCTGCTAAGAAAGTTGAAGCTTTGTTAGAGAAAGTGGTCAACCAATTAAAGCTAGAAAAGGAAAATTCCAGAGCCTTTACCACCCATAATGAAGAGCTAAATAATATTATTATGAAGATTGGTGTAGACCCTAGAGACAAGAGTGATGTCTAGAGATTATTACATGAAAATGATACAAAGATTCAAGTTTTCAGAAAGAAACTGAAACTACCTTTTTTGGAACACACTATGACCCCAAAAGTAACATAGGTAGAGAAATAAAAATAATTTCTAACTCATGAGATCTTGCAAATATATGATGAGATTGCAAAACTGAAAGAGATGAACTATGTTTTACAACAGGAAATTGACTCCCATGTTTGTACTATATTAGTACAACCATATTTTGAAGACCCAACAGAAAAATTAATAAAAGTAATGATTGAGCTTTAAATATCTAAAAATGAAATGAAGAAGATTCATAAAAATTATGATGGTGCTCTTAAAATTATAAAGGCGATTGAAAGGGAATTAGCCATGTCCCAGGAAAGCACTGTAAAATATATAAATGATTTCCAACCTGCTTCCCAAGAGATTAAAGAGATGAAGGAGAAAGTGAAGGGAAATATGTCCCTTTTTCAAGCAAGAGGAATAATATGGAACGACCTCATTCATACAGTGAATAATATTTGAGAATCCTTGTCTATATTTGCAAAGGAAAAATACATTAGGAGGGACCTGAAGAGTTTAATTGTTTCCAACAAGCAGAAGCTTCAGCAACATGCCTAGTTTGCCAGGAAAATGATTGATTTCCTTAACTAAAGATCATCACAGGTGTTAAGAGAGTTAAAAATTGAAGATAGAACATAATATGTCTTGGATATAAATAAAACGATTTTTAAAAATTTATGCAGGAAAACAACAGAGACAAATTTGTCAGAGGTTAAGGAAGCTCTAATGAAATTCAATACTGATTTTGATAATAGGACCAGTGCAGGTCTACCTTCATGTTGGGATCAATAGGGGAATTTATTACCTTGGGAGACCTATGAGACCTTGATTTTAGAAGCCAAGAGAAAAATTGGTTCTACTCATGAGAAAATAGCATTGCTTAAGGGGGCAACAATTGTAAATTACTTGCATAGATATTTTTAGCTACTGTGGTTAATGAGAACCCTTTTTCTTTACAAGCCAACATATAGCAGGATCACCAATTTTATAATGGAACATACTATATTTGTCAAAAGTAAGAATGAAGACATGAAACTATGGAAAAGATGCAGAGAATGGATGTCATTGACAACAATAAGTGCATAAGATGGACCTTCAATTACACTAGAGTCCCATATTACTCAGTGAATTAATGACACCTGTCATTGCAACACAATTTTTTATAATGTTTTTAGAAAATGATGTATTAATTTATTTTAGTTTTGTTTTCATCAAGAATCTAATGTTTAGAAGAACGAGTAGTTTGAGAACAATTTAGTTATTTGATTGTTTTTTACAGTTGACAGTTTCATAAATATCCCTTTTGTGATTTTGTATAAAAATAATTTGGAAAGTGAAGTGAGGGTTCCGAGTTTTGGACTTCAGAAGCACAATGACCTTTGTATTTCAAATTTCATGGTGATTAATAAAGTTTTCAAAGTGAGTTCAGACCTATGATGAGTATGACATGTTTTTCCTATATCTTTGATTTAATTTTTTTTCTTCTATAGAAAATAATAATGAAGTTGTTGGTCTTTAACATTATAGTTTTACAGGTTTTGATATATGTAAGTTAAAATAAAATATTAAATGTTCGTTCATCTTTTTTGTATTCCACTTTTTCATAATTCCATATTTCTGCTAAAAGTTTAAAGAAAATATTATACTACAAGTAACCTTTTGTTTAAATATTTTTCACCTTGTATTTCTCACTGTAATACACTTTCAAAATCAAATTCGTCATCTAAAGGCCACTTTTGAAGGTTTTTTTCCCATTGAAATTTTAAAATAATTGTCTTTAAATTAATATTTCTGAGGTTTCAGAAAATGGGATAACAAATAAATTTTTTCTCAATTCTGTATAAATGTCTTGGGCACTAACCTGTTCTCAGCCATGGGTTGTCTTCCAAGCTACAACAAGGCCTAAAGGAAAATGGAGCCAAGGATATTAGGTAATTTAATAACATAACATTCCACCTTTGTGAAGTTTCGATATGACATGTTTTGATGAGACAGTACAATGAATGAGTCGGTAGTTTAGGTTTAAATGCATTACCATAGAGCTGGTATTTTCCAGGAAGAAGTACTAAAACAAGGCACCAAGGTCACTTCCTCATAGGAAATAAATAAAGGGGCCAAAGAAAGTCAGGATTCTCATCCTGTTCACACCTTATTTCTATTAAATAAAAGGGGGAAGCATAGTTTACATTCTCGTATACTGTCCAAATCTGATAAGAAATAAACAAGCATGGGAATTCCTTGTAGAGTGTCCAGGCATACCACGAATTAAAATCTCAGTATGGAAGTTTAAACGGTGGGTCTTTGAAGACTTCAGAAGCCCATTTATGTGATTAATTATATGACATAATTCAATGGGAAAACACAAAATAAGTAAGGAATGTCACACAAAGAAACGCTTAAGTCACTGTGTGTTCCTATCGCAGAAACAAGATTGTGCAGTATGCAACAGTGGAACAAAACACCAAAAGTGTTTGAGGAAATTAGAGCAAGTGAGTATTTTTGAATTTTCTAAGTGGAGAGTGTAGTGGGATTGTTGGGAGAGACAACACAGATCCTGAGCTGAAGGAGAAGAAACTAAAAATGAGTTGTGAGACAACAAAGTGTTGATCACATGTTGTGATAAGCACAGTACAGAAGGTGTGGTTGTGCAAGACTGGAGGAGTCAGTGATTCAGAAGAGGACCGAAAGCAGAATGAAATTATGTGACATAGTGGAATGGTATTTTATTATATTTGTAAATGCCTTTTTTTTTCAGTCTTAAAATGGTATGAAATAGTAAAAAAATGGAAACAACAGGTGGCGCCATGCATTCAAAGAGCTCTGTGCTTCTTCGCAAGTTGATGCTTGCTATCTTAAGGGGGTCGGTGCCTCCAGTGAGTGGGTGCCCACAAAAAAACTAGTGTAATTAAGTGGGTGCTTAATTTACATCTTAAAACAACAAAAAATTGGTGGTTTTTACCCTTTAGGTTTCCACGTGAAAAATACCGGTGTCAATGTGTGCTGATCATAATAATTGTTGTTAAACATTTAAATGCTCATGTTTTAATGCTATTTATTTTTCAATTAATTATCTCATAAGTAACACACTGTAGCAGTATGAATTAAGAATATATTTAAAGCAAAAATTGAAAGTAATCACATAATTACTAATTCACCCCCCTCTTAGTAATTCCTTAGTCAAACAAATATATCAAATTCACTTGAAAGTAATTCTTACCCAATTCCTTTACCTTTTTACCTTTGCTTGCTACTTGCCCTACTTAGTTGGCTACCATCACATGCATTCTCAGCTAAGATGTTTTCAAGGAGTTTAGTTAGCTTCTTAGCATACTTGATGTTGCATCATTCAACAACCCCTGAAATTATCTCAACCTCACATATTAATAATAACTCTATTATTTCATGTACTCATACACAAGTTTCAATGAATATTCATAAAGGGAATTTGCACTGTGTATCCAATTTACACATTCGAATAATGCCTTCAATCATGCATCCAAAAATGTGCATATACATTTTTTTAGGCATGTGTCATACTTGTACAACATGATATTCATACACATTTATTTTAAAATTTATTTTCCAACTTCTCTTGTTTTCAGTCATTCAGATGAAAAGTATCATAATAATAAGCAGAATCACACGATTTTATTTCTTTTCATTGTAAACAACAAGAGATCCCTCATTCACACTTGCCATATGAGCATTCAATGTGACATGGAATTCATTAGATAACCTTATTTTATTACCCAAAACATAGCAAGTACTATTTTCTATTTTCCTGCCATTGATGAATTCATATTATTATCACAAATAAATTATATCAACCAAGCACGCTTTTTAGTTAAGGTAAACTCCCTTCTTAAGCCATTTTCAGAGTTCTGACTTCAATGTCCATCTACTTCATATTTACCCAGTCAAGCACTCCTAACTAATCATTTATCCACATATTACCTCTATTTCAAATCTATAAGGTAGGCTTCCAAGATCATTAGGAATTTCATTACATGAATAAAATAGCAATTTTATTAAAACAAGAAATACATTTTCTAAAATTCATAGCAGACTCACAACTCAAAATTTCTTCCTTTTAACAACTATGGGGTCCATCACCCTTGCACTATTTTCATATCAACTGTCTCAACGCAAATAATATCAGTACAATTATCTTAGAACATGAGCATTCCTTTATGCAATATAAAAATAATATATTCATATCATGCACTTAATTGGGCATTCAAGGAATGATTTAAGTGTGCATAAAATTCAAGATTCATAATCTATAAATTTGAGAACACTTATTTAGAGAAAATCATTGACTTGCAATAAACCTCTTATTGTCTCTTAACCATGGGATTTTCTTCTCTCTTTTTTTTCAACAATGGGTCATTCTTAGGTTGGTCCATGACTCCATAAAGAAATTGGATCACTAAGAGCCAAATATTATACATAACCAGTATTGAACACGAATAAGGTCAAGGTTCTAACCCTGACAACCTCCAACCAACAATATCACATACCCCCATTAACCCACTCAACCCAAGGTGGTGCAACCCATTCATTGATCACAATAGTACCCTAGGTTGTGCCACTATCCTTCTAGGGTATCCAATTTGGGTTGGCCAAGGATGTCTTAGAGCCCTGTGGCTTATAGGAGTTTCATTTTCCTTCAAGGCTTCGAGTATTCTCCAGAACTCACACACAAATGCTTCTCCATGTGCTCTAGCCACCCACAAGGAAACCTAACAAGAAGTTCACTCACAACACTGTCACAACATGCATATCAAAATTTGTGGGTACCACTTGTACCATTCTCTCATCAACACCTTATCTACCATAGACTTGATTCCACAAGTCTACATGCAACACCTTCATTACTTTCCCAATCATGTTGTCAACCTAGTCCTAGTTACATATTCACCGTTAACGAGTATTAATGATATGAATCAATTTATCACAATAGACTAATGAGAGTATTTACTCATGGAAATCCATTATTGTATACACCTAGCATGTCTTCATGTGTATGAAATATCATCATTTAATATCTTATTAATGGACATGCATCATTGAACTATTTCATCTCTTGAATTTTTATCATGATTATGCTATTATTCATCAACATATGACAACTTATCCAAATACTAAAAAAATATTTAAAACTAATAAGAGAAAGGTTAAGTGATCCCCCCTCATAGTTATTACCGGGCCACTAGTCCATAAACTTTTGCGATTTTATTGGGCTACTGTAGAGATCTAGTTAGAATCCTACATGTTTATCTTGTTGCATCAAAATCAAGTCAATATTCAAGTAGTATTAGTGTAGTCATATATAAAACAAAATAATTTTACATAATTACACATGCATACATAAATAGTAGTTTTAAACTTAAATTCTTTCTTGTAATCGATCCCATCCAGGTTCATTGTTGAACCTTAGCTTTGATAACACTTTATAACATAGTATCAGAGCTCCCATTTCAATTTTTCTTGAGCCCATCCATGTGTGGTGTTGAAACATTCTCTGATATCATTTTTTGACATACCCAGTTCCCTCAATGACATACAAAGGTTACGGGGTACTCATCGAACACAAATTATTCTCCTCAATTGAGTTACCACCTCAACAAAACCAACCTCATGTTGACTCTTTTCCTTCTTCACTTGTTGTGTCTTCTCCCCTTTCTTCTTCCTTTCTTGGTGAAAGTTTTGATGCTAGTGACCAAGAATATAAGAATAATAAGAAGAATCAAAATAAGTAAGGAGGTAACAAAACAACTATTGTTTTGAGTGTTAATAATGTTGAGAAACATTCCAACATACATTACAAATACAAATTCCATTGAAATCTTTGTAAGGGTGACCACCTTCTAAACCATTGCCTTGGTATTCCCAGAGTATTAGAAGTGTGGTCTAAATATTCTCATAAACTTGTTATTGGGCTATCAATTAGATATTATAAGGTTCCAGGGAAAAAGGGTAAATTTAAGTCTCCTTGTAGGATATGATAAGCGAGTCATCAAACTCACATTTTCCTTGGTATGGATGAAGCCTCGAAATTGTTAGAAAATATTTTTGTTTATAACCAAACACTTCGAATTAGTCATCGTAAAATTTCTCCCAAACAATCATCGATTGATGAAGTGATCAATATAAGTCTAAATCAGTCGACCCCACTCTCCCCTTAGAGAGTAAATCCCACACCGCTCAGGTTGTTGAACCATTGGTTGATGAAGTGGTCGACTCAACTCCATCTTCAGTCGATCCCACTCTCCCATTAAAGACTCAAGAGTGAAGTCGATGAAAATTAACGTTTTTCTTGTTACTTCATATTCTACAATAAAAGGAGGTATTTCTGTCGTTCCCATGGAGCCCCCTCTGAATACTATGGTCATTTCGTTCAATTGGAATAGACTGGCAAAGGATTGTCTCCCTTATTGCATGCATTTATAAATAATTGTGTATTATTATATATGAAGGTGATTATGTTAGAAATATATCCTCCAATTCTTAGCAAGCTATAGGTTCCCCTTAGTTTGTGTCCATTACACACAATATATTGTCTTTTAACAAAAGAGATATTGAACCTTTAGAGATCCTTCCTCAGTTGCCCATTACTTCGAAAATAAAAATTATCTCTGTTGATGTTAGGGTAGTCCAATGCCCCTTGGATTTAAATTTTCTCCTTAGGAAATAATATTTCTATTCCATGAAAGCCCTTGTGTCCACAATATTTCAAGTGGCGTATTTCCTTCATAATGGAAACATTGTGACTATTGATCATCTTTCATTCATTGGTCTTGATTTAATTACCAACCATACAACCACCATAAATTTTTCCTATATGCAAGTAGTATCCCCCACACCATATATTAATTATGTGGAAAATTATTTCACGCCTTCACTTTCCAATTAAAAATAGCCTCTCAGTATAAGCTCAACTTCTTTTCACCTAGATCTGGTTGTTGACATGGTGAACCCTTCAATGCGGACATTGGAGCCTCATATTCCTACCGCTATTAAGTATTTTGACATGTATTCCTTCTAGAGAATTTTTATTTCATACAATGAAGGCCTCTTGCAAGCCATGATCGAGGTGTGTCCCTAGGCATGCATTCCTTCTAGAGATTTATCCTCTTGGAAGACATGATCAAGATATCCATGAGAATAGTTCCTTTTTTATGTCAATCTCGTTAAAAAATGAAATAGGACACATGATAATAGTTTTTTTCCTATTTCAATATTTTTTAAAAATGAAACAAAACTCCCTCCATAAAGTGTAGGGGACATGTGCCTCTAGTCATCATGCTAGAATTAATCCACTAGCCTCTAGAGGTCATGCTATGGGCATGTCAACCTATCTCAAGCATAGTTTTTCTTTGTTTCAAGGTTGTGTAAAAATGAAACCTATCTGAAGCATATATTTTCCTATTATTCAAGCTTGTGTAAAAATTAAACCTATCTCAATCATATTTTTTTCTCTATTTCAAGCTTGTGTAAAAACCTATCTCAAGAATAATTTTTCCTCTATTTAAATATTGTGTAAATATGAAACCTATCTCAAGCATATTTTTATCTTTGTTTCAAGCTTGTATAAAATTGAAACCTATCAAAAGAATAGTCGTTTTTCCTCCTCCTTCCTCTATTTCCCCCATTCATTTGTTTGAAAACTTATGACATTCCATGTTGGGATAGAGGTGGTTGTGTTTCTTAGATGGAAACCTAAATTATCTTCAATGTACTTCCACTCCCTGTACTCCTCTTCTTGAATTTGATGTTCTTGAATTCCAAGAAGCATAGGTGGATTAAATCTAAGTCCAATCCAATAGACTCCAAGCCTCTGAATAATCCTCTTCTACAAATAAGTTTTGGCTAGTGCTTCTTGTGTTCTATCTGGGGAATGATGTTCTCTAATTATCATGTGATGACATAGTGCTTGCCATATTCTTTGGAAATATTGTGAGCTTTCTTATGCTAACAGTCTGAAAGTATCCACAAAGTGGAGGATGGCCTCTACTTTCCTTTGTTTGTAAAATTCCACTAATTTAGGATCATTTTCTAGGAGTGAATGAGTGGAGCTGAGGATAGATGGATTCAATTATTCAGATCTAATCCATAGTGGCTCCTTTAGATCTCCATCCATGGTCCTTTTCTCTTCTTTTGTTATTATCTCTTCATTCCATATCCAAGGCATTAGGGACAATAAATATGCACTCCCAAATATGGATTTTGGTCACATATCATTAGATCTAGAAGCATAAGGTTGTGAAGGTAAAAATAGACAACATCAGCCTTACCTTTTATACTAAATTGTAGGAAAAAAACAATTAAATCCCTGAATTTTTATTGAGGGAGAGCCCCTTTTTGTGCAAGCATGTTTATATGAAACAGACACCATTTCTCTTTCAGGAATACGGATTAAGTCTTTCAATGTTTCTTACAATATTTTGCCTCTAAAAAGAGGTGTTCCATGTTGCCCAAAGATGTTTCCAAGGTTGCAACCTTATTTTCCCCATCCTATAACAATATTTTTTTCTACTGCAATTGGGTTTTGAGTAGCTTGTTTTCTTTCTCTTGGTGCTCCCTTATATTGCCTTTACCAAACCTTAGGAGTGCCATTCTCTTTATCTCATCTTCCATTATGGTGATCTCATATACAACTTTGGATTTGTAAATTCTCTTCCATCGATAAGTCTCAAATTTCTCTTTTTCTACCTAAAGGAATAGTTGTGATGTTAGGTTCATAGGAAGCATCCTTCCTTCCTTAATCCAATATAAAAATGAGATGGAAATCCTTAGAGTTGGTTTATTTGTTGTCCTTTTAATCTCATGTAATTATAAAATTTGTTGCTATAGCATGGAATTTTATTCCTATAGTTGAGCATCTTTCCCCTCTGGCTGTGTTCGTTGCCTCACTTCGTCAATATGTGTTTGTATTTCTATTATTTGTACCTCTGGTGCCTTTAATCCTTGCTCATTTACATATTTAAGCTCCTATTTTTACAGTCTAGTGTTCTCTTCAATAGTGATAGGAGTGGGAGAAGGTAACCTTATCTTGCCACTATACTATACTCTAGTGTTTTTTATCCTCATAATGTAATTAGTTTATTGGGAATTTCTACTTGTATTTGGCTTTTTGGGAGTGTTAATTGTTGCTAATGTAGTTACAATTTCCTTTTCTTATTCTGCCAATAGTTATTATCCTTTTCTCTGTGCTACATGGCATGCCAGTTCCTCTTCTTTATTATTTCTAGTTGGAATATTCAAAGTTTTTCCAACCTCTACCTGAGGTTCTATTAATTCCTCCTAAGGTTGTACGAATTATATTTGAGGTTATGCCAATGTTTTCTGAGGTTTGTATAACTCAACCTAGGCCTCTAAGAAGGTATATATATCCATATCAGAAAATTATACCCAAGGAATGGGGTGATAAATATGTTCTAATGCATCCATTATTATTAATCTAATCATGCGATGATGGGATGGGTAATTCTATTTACCCTCCTTGACCTTGATTCTCATCTCCTTTAGGATCAGAGGAGCTAGTGTGGGATACTTAGCCGCTCATGAGTGGGCAGGTCATCTTGGAATATTAATTGATAAATGAGTCTAAATTGGAAAACATGTACTATGATTAGCCTTCCCTCCAAAGAAATATACTTGAGGATATGAAAGGTTATTTTATTCCAAGGGTATGGAAAGCTTTCCCTTTTGATTCAATTGTTGTCTTCATCTAGATGCTTATTAAAGAGGAATAATATTCTCTTGGCACTAATTGCTTCTTTTCTATCCTCTTTACTCACCTACATCCCTATTCAAAGAGTGGTAATCCTACTTAGGGTGTTCTCATCAATATATATTACCAAACCTTTCACAATAGTGACTAGGTCTTGATCTTGAAGGTTTTCTAAATTCATGATAAACTCTTAGGAAACTTCATCATCATATCCTGTAAGTTTATCAAAGAATCCTCTCCATTAGAAATTTTCTAGGATGGAGATGACTTCAATATTTTGATGAATCTTAGTGGTATTAATTTTTTCTCTCATTTCAAGTCCTACCCCCATTGTATGACACGACTTCCACAAGTTTGGGAAAATTAATTTTTTTGCAAGGAAATGTTGTTTGTGTGTTGCTACAAGAATTAGGTTTTCCTATGGGAGCATGGAATTATGTATCTAAGGGAAATGAACATATTTCAACAAATTATTTTTAAAAAAAAGTTATCACTCTATACTTTAAATCATTCCACATATTTTAAGACAAAATGCTGACTAACTATTCCTCTATTAATTCATACCCTTGACATAGAAGACCTGACGAATGTTAAATTCAAATAATTAGGAAAAAAACTCATTCCAAATATCATTATTTTGTAGCCACTAAAACACCCCCCAAAATGTTTAGCTTGAATACCCATCCCCCTATGTTTTTCAATATTTTAATAGGTATTCTTATGTCTTGGGTTGCTTAAATCCTTAGGTGACCTAGATATCATTGAGGGCTATGGTTGCTCATGTTTTCAGAAGCCACATTGCCTATGCCCACCTTTCTTCATCTTGGTTATCATTCTTTTGAAGACATTATGATTTGTGGAATTTCTTGTTCATTCGGGAACTTTTAAAGATTTATACTACCATAGTTTCTATTAAAATCTATAGGCACATGTTTTGTATAGTATGAGTGAAAAATATAGCCATGCTTCACCTTGGTTCTTCCCCTCTAATATTCATATTAATCTTGAGTTATCATGAACATTTGATGGTGATTTCGGTCATAATAATAACACTTCTATGATGGAAATTTCCTTGTATATCAATGCCATTTTCAGTCATATATTTGAGTGTTGAATTAGTTGGAGGAAACGATTGGTTTATGCACTCAATATTGAATCTTCAAAATGCACATTTTACGTTGAACTTCTTTTTAAGAAAATACATTGGGTTAAGATGACACCCCCCTAGTTCTCCCTCTTTACACATTGGTGCTTAGTGCATAATAGTCTTAAGATATAGACCAAATGTATAACAATGCCTCTCCTAATTAATATTATACATGCTCATTTTTTTCTAATGAGGTGAACCAAAATTATTTTTCTATCATGAACCTTAGCTTGCATTGGGCTTCTGATTTGGTGTGGATATTAGTGTACTTAACATATTTTAATTTGCATCATCAAGATCTAACTTATCAAAATGTGTGATGAAAACCACTTGCCTCGTCATAAATAATAGTGCAATTGTCATTATCATCATTATAATAGTGCAATCATCAAGGAATCAACGTATAAGGAATATGTTTTTTATTATTTATTGTTTATACTTTGTAAATTCATTTCTTCTACTTAGCACCATTTGACCACCATCCCTTTGTAGGAATCTTTATCTCTCACATTCTAATTTAAATTTGATTCATGTCACCAAATAACTCACATTAGATAAACTTTATTGAAAGTGTTAATCATATATGTTTTGGGAATATGCTTGTTCAGGTTGATTTTTGTAAATTGAACAACCAAGGTTAACATGCCTCCAGGATCATGGTGTCCTTATTTCATTGTTAACAGGCACAGTAAGATAAGCTTGATGTGGAGGTGGATCTTGATGGCAGATAGGTGTCTCTATTAGAGTTGAAGATATTCCCCAAAATAAATTTAAAGGTATGTTAGGAATTCTAGATACTGATTGTAAATCATGATTAGATCAAACTTCTTAGTAAGATATGTAACAATTTAAATGGAAATCTAAGGGGTATAGAGGATATTATGTCTATTTTTCTGAAGCATCAAAAGCAAGGGACTCCCTAAATGGTGATAGAGAATTGGTTCACACTGTTAACAGATTGGCTACACTTGATGGAAGAAGAGGTTTCCTTTATCTGCATCCTCTTCTCACAAGGAATAGGTTGGAAATATAAGAGAGTAATTTTCCACTGAATTTTAGGGAAAATATCATAATTAGAAGGTTTATTCTAGGAGAAAATGAATGGCCAAGGGGTGTGTTGCAAAGAAAAATGTTATGAGGAAGCACCCATTGATAATTTTCTCTCAATTATTTTTTAAGGATTTGAAGGCCACATTAGAAGTGGCACACATGGTTGTAGGGGAACTCACCGATATTTATGACTTTGTGCCAACCTATTTTCCTATAATATTTCAGCTTACAGTATGGCTTTAAGTTGAGAGATTCATTGAAATGCTAGTGTTATCACCTAAAAAATGATCACCTGGCCATTTCCTACTAGTTTCATCAAAATATACCATGTAAGATGAGTTTTTACACATTAAAATTCACTTTCACCTTAGGAAATAATTTAGAGAACCTTTTTCCTAAATTATTTCTCGTTAAAACCCAAAAAACCCCACGAGATAAATCATTATTTATATATTGTTATCTTGAAATAATTATTAAATAAATATTTAATGATTATTTATAACCATTTTTTACTTAACCACTCAAGAATGATTAAATAAATAATTATTTATTTAGTATTCCCCCATTTCTCTCAAGATATAATTAGTAAATCATTTTTTAATAATTATTTCTATTTCATATTTGACTTACTCACCATAAAGTAATTAATAAATCAATTTTTATTTGTTAATTAATTTAACCAATTTCTAAATAAAGATATTTAACCATTTCAACTATCTTTCCCTCTCTAAAAATATATAATAAAATATTCCTAACATCTAGATTTTAATTTAGTCAACAATATTTTGTTATAAATAAAGGATTTTTATCCTCATTCTTTACGATGACCATTCTAATCATCCCCATTATCATTCTATGAATTTTGAGATCTCATATTGAATTCAAGCCCTTATTGTCATCTTTTTTCCATTGCATGCAACCATTGAGAGAGAGAAAATAGAGCTAAATCACAAGGATATTAAAAGGACCCATCCCATGGATGAGATTTGAAGACCCAAGCGTACAATCTCTCCTCATCACGTGTATTTGATTTAAATCAGTAATAATAAAATTCCTTTTATCATTTTCCATCGGGTTATTTTGTTCTTTTTTCTATTGTATGTTTCTATTCACATATTATATTTTTCAGGTTTCTAACTCTTTGTTGCAGTTCTAAATCATTTCAATAGTTATTTCTATTGTTAGGGTTACTAGTCACTGGAAACTTAAGTGAATTCATTTTTGTACAGTTGCAGAAAAAGATCATGCTAACAGCTAGGTTTTTAAGTGATAAATACAATGAGTTATCAAACATTCAGATTTTGAAGGTAACAAGATGGGTTGTTAAGTACCAAGATCTCCTTATAGGTATGGGTGTATAATATTATTTAGCTCAAGTATGTGCCGAAAGTGGCATAATGGATCATATTATGAATGCCTATGGTGAGAATATGTAAGCTACAATGCATAAATGGTACACAAACATATTGAAAGTAGACAAAGTCCACCTACATAAGAAAACATAAGATGAGAATCTATACACTACAGTAGAAATTTATTTATTTAGAATTCTTAGTGAGCAAGCACATAGTGTGCAAGAAAATAACATTTAGGTAGTGGTATACAAGGTAGCTATTTATATTTTAAGGAAATGGTATATTTTCAGGAAGCTGGGAGGTAAAGTATTTTGAATCCAGATGCTTAAATTGGGTTGGAATCATCATGTGCAATGGTTTATTTTGAAGATAATTGCAAAAACCTTTATTGAAGTAGCAGAGGTCAAGTTGGTAGCCATATATCACACATCACATTTACAAAGTATTACTTCCACTACAAAGTGCAACTGTGACTAAAAAGTGCGATTGTGATTATAAAGTGTGACGACCACTACAAAGTGTGATTACAAATATAAAATATGATTGTGATTACAAAGTAAGATTGAAACTATGAATATAAAGTGTGACTGCGATTAAAAATTACGGCTGCGATTACAAAGTGTGACTACCACTACAAAATGTGACTGTGATTGCAAAGTATTATTATGACTACAAAGAGTGATTGTGGCTACAAATTATGATTGCAACTATAAAGTGTGATTGACTACAAAATGTGACTATGGCTACAAAATGCAACTACAATCAATGACTATGATCTACGACTAAGCTAATCATAGTCTTCCTTCATCACATTACAGATCAACGTTTAAGGTGGTTTGACTCCCTCCTTAATATTTAGCTCGGAGAACATGATATTTTTAATATATTTTGTCATGTTTATGAAAATAATAAATAAAAACCGATTTAAAAGGAAGTATGAGGTATAAAAAATGTCATAAGGAATATTAAAGGTCATGGAGAAGGTGAAAAGTAACTTCCCTATTTGCATAAATATACCCTCATGCCTCATTTGGAGGGAACTTTCATCACTGAAACTTTTCTAGAATTTAGATTACTATTTCTATTAGGTAGATGGACCATTCCGTACTCTTGGTAGATTTTAGGCTGAGTGTTGGTGATGCTAGGGTTTTGTCTTGGAGGTGATATAAGAAATCCTCATTCCATTATTGGATTTTGACCATGTTGTGGCATTTGTACTTGGATTTACAACATTATTAATGAGGATTTCTTCATTTTTGGCATAGATCCCATGCATTTCTCTATTGTTTGTAATTTCTAACCAATAATCCAATTATGTGTGTGTGTGTGTGCTTTCATGTTGGTCATATGCTAATGAATTAATTTGTGGCATGTGGCTTATATGTTTTCTTTTGATCTCTACTCCATTATTCCATGTCATGCTAGTAACTAATTATGAGCTACTTTACAATTAATCTTTGTTAATTTCTTATTAGTATGTTTTAGATGGTCTTATTTGACTAATTCCTCTTAAGGCATGCTCTTTTGAATTTTTTGTTGCTTTGTTCCTGTACATTGTTTTGGAAGTTTGTTAATTGTGGGTTGATTTTAGGGAAAATTTTAGGAGCTAATATTCACAAGTGTGCTAATTTTCCCTGTTTTTTCCAAAAAATAGATTCATTAAATTCCATTCTTTTCTAAAAATTATTCGCCCAAATTTTATAGTATAAAATCATTTTACCTTAAAAATCGCCAAAATTGTATATAGAGACTATATTAAATTATTATAAATTCGAATACTTTTACAAAAAACATTCCAAATATTTTACAAATTTCATATTATGTAATAGTGAGATTCGCCCAGGTTTCTAAACTTTAAAATGAATTTCCATCCTTAAAATTTTCCTTGATTGATTTCATCCTCAGTATCTAGGCACTTCACACTTGTTCTCGTGATAAACTATCTCCATTTGAATGGTCAAGATTAATAATATCATGGTTGAAACTATACCCACATATTGGATGGGGATCTATCCCAAACTGTGTGAGGTCTAATTGGGACTTCACATTGTCGAGACCCTTTAACTATTGGTGGCACAAATTTTCCCATCAAAAAAGTAAGGTAATGTAAATAAGTTCGACTTATGATTTCTTGAGGAAACCTCCCTTTCTTAATTTTCTCAAGGTCTCTATGAGAAATTTTAGTGATGTTTTATGTACTATAGAAAAAATTTATGTATCTTATAGCTTGTTACAAACTGGTTCTTGTATGTCATAGTGTTTGGAATCGATATCATGTAATGTTATCCAATAGTAGCTGTAGACTTTGTCGAGGATTTTTAATACTTGGGTGCAATAATATCTAGAACATGGAATTAGAATAGGTGTTGACCTAAAGCTAATCCCAAGCTTAAGTGGAGATAATGTCAGGTGATGGATGAGAGAAAACTTAGTACACAGTTGATGAGTTGGACCCCAACTACCTTTCTCGATATTAGTGTCCTCATACTCCCATTTTACCTCGTAATTAATAGGTGATAATGTTGTAATTTTTAAATGATGTACTAATTTTTTAATTTTTTAATCTTCACATGTGGGAATAACTTTGAGAACAAGTGGAGTTTTCTGCCAAATTTATTTGAGACCCCTTCTAGTTTATTTAGCTATAAAACAATTTTCATTTTGCACTCATAATGTTTACTAATGCCTCAAATGAATTTGAAGGGTATTAGTGTAATATATCCTCATACCTGATGTTTTACCCTCCATGATGTTATAGGTTTATCTTATGATATAGGTTTCTTACAGTCATTCCTTTCTTCAGTTATTCAATCTGGTTTCATAATAGAAATGGAACAAAGAAATGCTTCCACCTCTTCATCCTTTCCTGAGAGTGAATCTGCAACAACATTTAGCTTCCCTTTTTTATATATGATTTCAAAGTCATAACCCAACATCTTTGTGACCCATTTTTTTTTATCTTCTTAAGATAGTATTTGTTCCAAAAAGTATTTAAGACTATCATGATAATTTTTTACCTTGAAGTGTCTTCCCATTAGGTAGGGTCACCATTTCTTCAGTGCATGTAGTATTGCCAACATTTCCTTCTCATAAATAGATTTCTGTCAATACTTTCCTTTGATTGGATGAATTTCAAAATCAATGGGTCTTCCTTCTTGCATTAAAACTACACCAATTCCATTTCCCGAGGCATCAAATTCCACAATAAAGGTTTTTGTGAAGTCTGGAGTAGATAAGACCGATGCTAGGCACATTTCCTCGTTAAGATGTTCAAAGGCCCTAGCTGCTACAGGAGTCCATGAAAATGCATCTTTCTTCAATAATTTTGTTAGAGGTGCTTCTATTCTCCCATAATTCTTAACAAAATTGTGCTAATACCCTGTTAACCCGAGAAATCCTCGCAGATTATTTATGGTTGTAGGGACTTTCCATTCCTTATTGGATTTAATTTTGTTAGGGTCTACCTTAACACCATCCTGAGATACAATATGACCCAGATATTTCACCTCTTGTACTCCAAAGAAACATTTAGAGGTTTTTTTATATAATTGTTTCTCCTCCAATAGTTTGAGCACCCTATCAATATGTTGAACATGATCCTTCCATGATCAATTGTAGATTAGTAGATCATCAAAAAATACTAACACAAATTTTCTAAGGGTGGGTTTGAAAATGGAATTCATCAACCTTAGAAATGTAGAAGGCGCATCGGTAAGGCTAAAAGGCATGACCAAAAATTCATAATGGCCCTCATGAGCTTGAAATTTTTTTTTTGGAATATCTCCAGTCTTCATTCTAATTTGATGATATCCTGAACGGAGATCCAACTCGGTAAAATAAAATTTTCCATGTAATTCATCCAATAATTCATCAATCACAGGAATTGAAAATTTATCTTTAATATTGAGCTTATTGAGCTCCCTATAATCTGGACACACGTTCCATGATCCATCCTTCTTGTGCACCAATACTACTGGAGCAGAGAAATAAATTTGACTGGGTTGAATTATACTAGCCTCTAACATTTTTGCAATCATACGTTCAATTTCACTCTTTTGGACATAAGGATATCTGTAAAGCCTGATGTTTGGAGGAACACTTCCTGGAATCAAATGAATAGCATGATCATGATCATGAATATGTGGGAGTCCTTCGGGAGTTTCAAACACCTTGGAATGATTGTCGAAGACTTTTTGGAGATCTGGAGAAATAGATGATTTTGATGTTGGAACTTCTAGTGAGAATAATTATGCAATTACATCTCATTGTTATTTCTTCAAAAGCTTTGTCATGACATTAGAGATTATTATCTTTTTGGGCTTCCCTGTGATGCCTCATAATTCAAATTCCTTTCATTCCAAAAAAAAATTCAAGAAAATTTCTTGAAAATTAAAATTTATCGTCCCTAAATATTGTAACCATTGTACCCTTAGTACAACATCAAGACCTCCCATTGGAATGGAAAGAATTGGACTATTCAATACATATTCCTCCATGGTTAGCTTGATATTATGGAATTTTCCGGAGAAATTTATAGTTCCTCCATTTGTAACCATCACTTGACACTCTGGTGCTGGGTATAGGAAGAAATTCAATTCCTTGGATACCTTACAATGAATAAAATTATGGGTACTACCTGAATCAATCAACACTATTACCTTCTTATTCTTGATATATCCTTCTATCTTGAGAGTTTTAGGAGTGGTAATTCCTGCCAATGCATTACAGGATATGGTCAAGGTCATTTATTCTTTATTTAGGGTTGGTTCCTAGTGTATAACCTCTTCTTTTGAAATTTCTTATTAATTTTCTACCTCCTCTTCACAATCTATGTAAAATAATTTCTTCTTAACACACTTATGACCTTTAGTGTATTTTCTATCACAACTATAGAAAACCCATTTTTCTCTTTTTTCTTCCAATTGTTTTGGTGTCAAAATTTTAGGTTGTGGAAGTCTAGGAGTAGCAACACTTCCATCTTTATAGATGTGAGCGGTCGGCTTCCTTTTCGCCATAATTTTACATTCAATTTTTCTTGCCAACCTGAATGTCTACTCCAATGACTCAGGTTCCCAAAAGAAAAACTCATGTTTTATGTTATCCTTTAAAGTCCCTATGAAGGCATCAATCTTTTGTTCCTCTGGAATATCAACTACCCTTATATTCAACTTTTGGAAGTCCTCAATGTGCTCCACCATTGAACCCTTTTGTTTGAGATTTATCAATTGGCTAAAGAAGGTGTTTCTATCATTTCCTCATAATGTGCTATCATTTCCTCCGTAAAAATTGACCAAGTGGAAATATTTTTATGATAGAAAAGCCATTGATACCATAAAAATGCATTTTTTTCTAAATTTAAAGTTTCTATGCGTACATTTTTTGTGTTTTTCAAATCATGGAGATCAAAATATTGCTCCATCTATAGTATCCATGTTATGAAATCCTTGCCATCAATCTTCCTCATATCGATCTTTGGAGTATGGTGGGTCTTCAATCCAACATTAGGGTTTATGAAACCATGATTAAAATTTATTTTTTTCTCATCATGAATTTCTTGTACTATATTTTCACCATTAGAAATCATTTATTTTATCAACTTTGTCAAACCTTCCCTCAAGCCTTCCATGTCTTCTTTTAGATCATTCTTCATGTCTTCCATGTTGTCTTTAATTTTTTCATCTATCTTAGCTTCCATGTCATCCATCTTAGCTTCCATGCCATTATTCAAGCCATCCATCTTAAATTCCACGCCTTTCTTCAAACCATCCATCCTAGCTTCCACGCCTTTCTTCAAAACTTCCATTTCATTTTTTGTTTCTTTTTGTGAGAGAGAAATTTGGTGCACTTGCTCTTGTAAATTTGATATATCATGTTGCACTTCTTCCTCTTCATGAGTTATAGTACAACCTTCTAAGGGCTTAGTAGGTGTTGAATTCTTTTTAGGGCCGATTTTAGAACCCAATACTGATATATATGCTTCAATATGCCCTTAGAATAACTTCAAACTTATTTTTCAAACAAGACTTATGAAATTTGAAAAAATACACACTTATTTCTTGATTTTTAGGAGCTTTATATTGAAACTGATTTATTCTGTAGTTTCGAATCTTCAATATCTTTCCAAAGCCATAGGTCAGACCTGATTTGGACTCTTCAATGTAAAGTTATGCCCAATATCCGACACAAACCTAATTATAGATTGGTTCAGTAGAGAGAACTGTGTTGTGAAACCAGCTCCAAAAATAGAAGAAAAGAGAGATCAATGCCTTAGAAATAGCCACTTCGAGGGGGAAACCTCCAATACATTACATAAATGAAAAATTCTTGGATGATACAAATGACAAAACCTTCTTTCTATATATAGAAGTCCATGGGGCCACAATGTAATCCTAGCCAACCTAACAATAATAATTTAAGGGCACAATAATAGAAATATGGGGGTTATAGGGGTACAAAAATAATAATAAGGGGGGCTACACTTACATAATAATGGACTACACTATTAATATAGGGACTTAACATACCTCTCTCCTTCAAACAAATGTTGTCCTCAATTCTTGATTATTTCGTGATGCTGCTGTATAAAATTCTCATCCTCCCATGTGGAATCTTCTACAGGAAAGTTCTTCCACTTGTTGAGATACTCTGAAATTGATTGTACTTGTCGAGTTCTTATTTTTGTGACTGCTTTAGAACTTCTTTCGATGTGATGTTGATCTTCCTGTTGTTTCATTAGATTCTGTGCCAAATTCAGGTTATCCTTTGAGAGTTGGAGAACTTGTTGGTGATGCTTGATGTGATCTTCCACTAATTTATCATCCATATTAGCTATTATTTAATCCTTCAAACCATCTAAATTAGCCTCCATTTCTGCTTTTAAATCATCTATGTCATCTTCATTTTCTCTTCGTAAGATCGAAATTTGTTGCACTTGGTACCGTAATTTTGATATCTCATATTGTAATTCTTCCTCTTCATGTGTCATAGTATAGCTTTTTGAGGGCTTAATGGGTATGGAATTATTTTTTGGAGGCATTATAGAACCCAATACTGATAAAAATTCTAAAATATGCCCTTGGAATCACTTCAAACTGCTTTTTCAAACGTTATGCAATTTTAAAAACCAAATACACACTTTTTTCTTGATTTTCAAGAGCTCGATATTGAAACTGAATTATATTTGTGATTTTGGATCTTCAATATCTGAAATTCAGCACTGCAATATCCCTTTGAATCCTCTTTCAAATGCCACAGGTCTAACCTAATTTGGATTCTTCAA
Organism: Pinus albicaulis; assembly: GCA_034641835.2. Lineage (NCBI taxonomy): Eukaryota > Viridiplantae > Streptophyta > Pinopsida > Pinales > Pinaceae > Pinus > Pinus albicaulis. Next base: position 752,827,430 of record CM076575.1, on the reverse strand, counting down.
GGCAAGTTTATGTCCAATCTCCCACAATGACCTAATTATGGATTTGTTCAATAGAGTAAACTTGTACGACTTGCCACGTGTCACTGTTTGCTCCTTTGGATTTGAAATTTATATACATGAAACTACGATCCGTGTGATTCCAGTCACTTTTTACAAAATTCCAATCCGATGCTCAGAGAGAGCGTTATGAAGGTTTTCCCATGATCACCTCTTTGAGATGAAATTCGGGAGCCTACAAAAAGCCCTAACTTCCATAGATCATATCTCTAAAAATATTTCGAGCCAATATCTAAAATTTTGCGATGATGTTACTCAAGATTTTTTATTTGCACTATAAAAATTTCAGCTTCTGAAACTTCGTAGAAAAAAATTTATAGTGAAAAGGCCACGATGACCTGTTTTGGAGCAGCGAATCCCTAGAATCCAAAGCTCTGATAACAAATGTTGTGAAACCAGCTCCAAAAATATAAGAAAAGAGAGATTAACACCTTAGAAATAGCCACTTCGAGGTGCAAACCTCCAATACATTACATAAATGAAAAATTCTTGGATGATACAAATGACAAAGCCTCCTTTCTATATATAGGAGTCCATGGGGCCACAATGTAATCGTGGTGGGGCCACAATGTAATCCTAGTCGACCTAACAATAATAATTTAAGGGAAAAATAATAACAATATGGGGGTTACAGGGGTATAAAAATAATAATAAGGGGGGCTACACTATTAATATAGGGACTTAACAGCATGCCACGTGTCATTGTTTCCTCCTTCGGCTCTAAAATTGATACAAAAGAAACTAAAGTTCATGTACTTTCGGCCAAGTTTTACAGAATTTCAATCCGATGCTCAGAGAGAGAGTTATGAATATTTTCCCAAGGTCGCCTCTTTGAGATGAAATTTGGGAGCCTAAAAGAATGCAACTTCCACTGATCATATCTCCAAAAATATTACACATGAAGATCTAAAATTTTTACACAAAGCTCCTCAGGATTGCTTTGCAAATGGTTCTTTTTATCTTCTCTACCTTCGTATAAAAAAATTATTGCAAAAATTCCACGATGACCTATTTGACATAGAGAAACCCTAGAATCCAAAGCTCTGATACCAAATGTTATGAAACTAGCTCCCAAAATAGAAGAAAAGAGAGATCAATGCCTTAGAAAATAGCCACTATGAGGGGGAAACCTCCTTTATATTACATAAATGAACAATCCTTGAATGATACAAATGAAAAAAACTCCTTTCTATATATAGGAGTCCATGGGGCCACAATATAATCCTATCCGACCTAACAATAATAATGTAAGGGCACAACAATAACAATAGTACCCTTTTATGGGGCACAATAATAACAATGTGGGGTCTACAGGGGTACAGAAATAACAATAAGGGGGCTACATTAAAAACAATAAGGGACTACACTAGTAATATAGGGACCTAACATGCTTCCACATCCTCATCCTCTCTTGAGAGTGCATCTGCAACAACATTTTTCTTCCCTTTTTTAAGATGATTTCAAAGTCATAACCCAACATTTTTTTGACCCATTTTTTCTACTCTTCTGACGATAATATTTGTTCCAAAAATTATTTAAGAATATCATGATATTTTTTTACCTTGAATTGTCTTCTTATTAGGTAAGGTCACCATTTCTTTATTGCATGTAGTATTTCCAAATTTTCCTTCTCATAAATAGGTTTGTGTAAATACTTTCCTTTGATTGGACAACTTTCAAAAGCAATGGGTAATCCTTCTTATATAAAAAAACACCAATTACATTTCCTGAGGCATCACATTCCACAATAAAGGTTTTTGTGAAGTCTAGATTAGCTAAGACTGAAGCTTGGAACATTACCTCCTTAAGATGTTCAAAGGCCTTAGTTTATTTTTGATTCCAAGAAAATGCATATTTATTCAGTAATGTTGTTATAGGTGCTACTATTCTCCCATAATCATTAACAAACTTGCGATAATACCCTGTCAACCCAATAAATCCTCACATATGCTTTATGGTTATGGGTATTTTCCATTCCTTAATGGCTTTAATTTTGTTAGGGTCTACCTTAACACCCTCATGAGATAAAATATGACCTAGATATTCCATCTCATGTACTGCATTTGGAGGTTTTTGCATATAATTGTTTCTCCTCTAATAGTTTGATTACCTTGTCAACATGTTAAACATGATCCTTCCAAGAGTTGTTGTAGATTAGTATATCATCAAAAAATACTGACACAAATTTGTTAAGGATGGGTTTGAAAAAGGAATTCATCAAATCTTGAAATGCATAATAAGGTGCATTGGTAAGGCCAAAAGGCATGACCAAAAATTCAAAATAACCCCCATGAGTTCTAAATGTTGTTTTCATAATGTCTTCAATTTTCATTCTAATTTGATGCTATCCTAAATGAATATCCAACTTGGTGAAGTAAATTTCTCCATGTAATTCATCCAATAATTCATCAATGACGAGAATGAGAAATTTATCTTTAATAGTGAGCTTGTTGAGCTCCCTAAAATCCATACACATGCACCACAATACATCCTTATTGTGCACCAATACTACTGGAGCTAAAAAAGAACTTTGACTAAGTTGAATTATATTGGCTTATAGGTTCAATTTCACTCTTTTGGGCATAGGCATATATGTAAGGCTTGATGTTTGGAGGAACACTTCCTGGAATCAAATCAATAGCAAGATCATGATCACGAATAAGTGGAAGGCCTTTGGGAGTCTCAAACACCTTGGAATGTTTGTCCAAGTCTTTTTGGAGATCCATAGAAATAGATGATTTCAATGTTTTAACCGCTAGTGATAATAATTGTGAGATTATGCCACATTGTTCTTCCTAGTTGTCCTAAAATGCTAAAGGAAACCCTATTTTTGCTATAGGAAAGTCCTAGTTTTTAGCAGAAATTTGTTTTTGGAATAACTAAAAAAAGTAGATCCATTTGCTGATTTGTTTCAGGAGGAGATGCATATATATGATGGTAACATTCTCAAGAAATTTCATAAATTTATGGTGCACAGTTTGTGAGAAATCAACCTCCACCACCTACAACCATTTTTAAATTTTCTCACGATTCGTGCATCAAATATCCAAGTGTGTTTATGGGTAGGTGCATAAGGATTATAGTAATATGCTAAAAAAAATTCAGGTCAATCCGATCAACCATTTGAGATATATTCCTAAATCAAGTGTGCTACAAGGGAGTTGTCCTGAGCAGCATGCACAGTCACATCAAAACTCAACATCAATTCTTTTTTTTCACCCACAGAGTAGAATATCCAGCCACCTTGAGCATTATGAAGCAATTTCTTAAATTTAGAAGAGAAAACCCTCCTTAAGAAGCAGTTCATCCACTCCACTAGCAGAAGATTGAACATTGGGAGAAGACTACACCAAAAAAAAAAAACTTTATCAATAAAAAAAAATAATCATGCTATAAATAAACAAAATCATCAAATACAACACTCACGTCATAAATATCTTAGCAGTAGCATTTTATCCAAGAATGTGAAGCAACAACAACAACAAAAACCCTAGAATACCTCCATATTCAAGGTTATCAGCAATAGGACCTCAAGTATATTATCACATGAAGCTTCAGGATCATGAGTAGCAGATTCAAAACCACCAAACGAAACTTCAATGGTCATATAAGTAGCCTCAATATCACCTGAAAAAAAGCATCAAGAGTAAGGCTCATGTATGTAATCATCTAAATCTTTCTTCAAATCCATTCTAGCTTAAGAAAACATTAAAAGTGTGAGAAGGAAAGTTTTTTTATATTCAAAATTAGTAGCAGAGCAACCTCTGCCTTATCTAGCAATTATCTTGACTTTTACACTAAGACACACACACATGTGGGAGAGGAACAAGACAAAAGTAAAGGGGAATTGAGAAAGTGGGTAGTAAGAAGTTAGTTGTGATGGAAGGCAAAGAGTGCCAAGGGGTAACTAAGGGTGAAATCAGTTAACAGAAAAAGAACTCTGAGTTTATTTTGCATGCAATGAATAAAAGAAAAAAATTGAAAAGAAAACAAAGAAAACAAATAAAAAATTGAAAAAAATAAAATAAAAAATAAAAGGTGGACCCACCACCTCTTGGCATGCAAAATAGATTTTCTATAAACGAAATAGGGTTGCTACAGACACAAAATTTTCTACAGGAAAAAATAGAATTGCTACAGGAAAGACAAATTAGCTATAGGAAGTTAAGGAAGACAATTTTTTTATTATCAAAGGTGGTTTTGATCCTTTCTCCTCTCTCTTCTCTACTTACACACTCCATGGACAACTCCAACATGCACCCATTAACTCATTTCACCTTTCAAGTAGGCAAGAAACTCCATTTTGACTCTTGAATGCAGTTGCTACAGGAAAGGCCTAGCAGCTACAAGATTACTGTAGCACTACAAGAAACCCTGTAAATGCTACATGAAACTTATTTACAAGGAAATTAGCTCTCTCAAGGGTTTCTAAAATTCAAAAAGAGCATGATAATTTATTTATTTTCCTATAGCTACCACTCTTAACCCTCACTTCACTCCATGCACAAGGATTTACTCTCTAAACCCTATGTTGTGGCATTAGCATCTAGATCACCTATACCTTGGCATGGGACCTCTCCCCTTACCTCTCCATCACTCCATCCCTAACCTCCATAAACTATTTCTCTTCATCTCTAATAAATATGGAGCCCCAAGAAGCAGAGAGAAGACTGCTACAAGAAGTTGAAAAGTTTCCTATAGCAATTCTGTATATGGCACAAAAAGGTAAAAATCTGAGGATAAGTTAATGAAGATGGATTCAAAGGACCACCAACAGACTCCATGAGGATGAATAGACCATCAAAGGCACCTGAGGACCTCCATGCAACACCTGCAAGAAGAAAAAACACAAAAAAGGTTAAGCAACTCACTTAGAAACAAGTTGCTAAGTTAGAAAATACATAAAAAGACACAACAAGAGAAAGATAGACGTGGATATCACCAAACTCTAGCTCCCTGCACTAGATAATATCTACAAGTCTTTAGAAACAGGTACAAACAAGGCCCTAACTTTGCACACCATTACAGTTGAAGATTCACTTGAGAGAAAGAAGGAACCTAAACTTACATTAGATGTTTAATGGGAAACTGAGATAGGGGAAGAAATGCAAATAGAAGAGTAGCAAGAAGATCAAGAGGAGGAGTATAACATGGACCAGTAAATACATAATGAAATATGCCATCATGCATGAAGAACTACAAGGCAAGGAGGATGAATAGGTCACTCATAGGATAAGCAACAATTTTAGTAGGGGGGTATTATGGGCCTCTAAATTAGACATAAATTAAGGCCCATCTAACCTTTCTTAGGCACATAAAATATATATTAAATCTCTCCTTCTACACTTAATAATTTTCTTTTATGCTTTAATATTTTCTTAGGAAATTTTAGAGATAATTGGGTATTTGTGCCTAATATTATTTATTTTTGAAGGATATTGTGAGAATATTGGCCAGATTATGAAGATTTGGAGAAGGAGATAATTTAGGGAATTTATCCCTACTACTGGAGGACCAATGTTAGAGAATAAATGAACAAAATATCATGAAATAATTGAGAAATTCTGGGGAGATTCTGGAACTATGATGATTGAGAAAATCTAGGAATTTTTTCCCTGTCATTTATTGCAAACTCTTAGTGTTGGGAACCAGATCCACTATTTGGGGGATTTTGGAGAGGAAAGATTCCTCCTTTCAAGGATAATGCTTAATAATCATTTTTTATAAGTACCAATTCGAATTGGCCTCTAGGGGCATGTATTTTTTAGTCTTATTATGGAGAAAACTTGTTTTCTGGTAGCTCCACTTTCTTTTCTTGTGGGGATGTACTTGGACTGATTCAATAATGAATATTGGTGACATTTTTAGCTTCTAAGGCTTGTTTTCTTCCATAGAACTATGATTCCTCCCTAGTATTTTCCATCCCAGGAGCCTCAGAGCCCTCTTCCACAATTTATTTATGCACTTTCCCATTCTTATTCACATGCATCTCTTATTTTTGTTCTGCATATTTATGTATTTAATATTGTTTCTTTTATTGCTATAGGATTGAGATAAATTATTTAATTTAGTTCTTTTGCAGGTTGTTTATAGGTTCAAAAGCATTATTCATCCTTATAATAACTTTGGAAAGTCATCTTAATCATTAATATACTTGGATTTGGTTACTAGTTCACGAATATAAGATTTCTTTAAATGCCTTGTAGTGAAATAGTAGTAAATTTATACTATTTTTATAAGGGGTTAATGATATCCATTTCACTTGATTCCACTTGTATTAGGTAATAATAATTTTAAATTTAATAACAAAATTTACCCCATTTCATTTTCACTTGATTAGGTAAGGCATTTGATATATTAACTAGCTCACTAGTTCTTGAATTTCTAGATGTTAGAGTAGTAATTTTCTGTTATTTTTTTAGCGCGTGTGGAAAGGGGTATTTTGGAGTGATTCTACTTGGAATGGAGACCTAAGACCTCCTAATTATTATAAAAAAAAAAAAAAAAAAAAAATCCATGCCATTTTCATTTGATTTACTTGGTCATTCGGTTAGTTATTTCCAAAACAGAATTTTGTGTAGCAAAAAGAGAGTTTCTTGTAGCACTCTTGTAGCATGTGCAAACTCGACCAGATTTGCTCCAAAAGGTTGGTTTTTGTCTCTTAATATTGAATCATTAACCCTAGGATATAAATACATTATTGAGGAAGAATAAACACCACTTAGGGCATTCATTTTCACAAATTATATTAGGTATTTTTATTTGAATTCATGCCCTTAGGATTTCAATTACAAATTGTTGTTCTTTCCTGGGATTAATTTATTTTCAACTGAAAAATTCCATTTCTGCAATTAGTTTAGGCTTTCATTTCATTAAATTCCCTCCATTACATAAGATCAATAAAATAAGGATACATTGTATGTTGAATATATAGTTTTGATACCTCTTAAGTTTGTACGAACCCCGGGTTGATAATTAAAGTTGGTAGACTTGGGAGTTGCAGCATTCTTGTTGCAACACTGAGGCTCATCACCAGGGAGGATTCAAAAAATCTTATACCTTGTGATTATTTCCCTACTTATGCATGTTGATAAGCCTTGGTTTCATCTCATCAATGTTTTCATACTTTCTTGGCCACCGCTTGAAATTTATTGGTGTTCTGACATTTCCTACAGGGGTTGTTGTAATGAGTGGTCTTACCTGCCATCTTATTTACCTATTTATGCTTAGGGTGGTTACATCATATTGAAACTAGTTTATAGCCTTTATATCACTCATTCCCTTAGGAAAATATTCCTTTGTGTCCTTCTTATGCTTACTAAAACCTAAAAGACATTGAGTATCCTTTTATCTCTTTATCAAGCTTGTTAAAACTCAACAAAAAAGGAACTATTAAGATTAATTTTATTCTTTTTAATTCCCATTAGACTATGTAGGAGAATAAACATATAAAAGGGGAAGGTAATTCACTTTATTGATCATTCAAAATGGAGGCATCAATCGTGTCGCCCTCGAACTTGAACATGTCACCTATTTGATTCATTTCCTCATAGCTAGGTTTTAGCTTACCTAGGATCCAAACCTTACATATGAGTTTGTTTACTCATTGGGATGGTTACTCTTCTAGTCATTATGGAGTGTGTTCCAATGACTCATGTATTATTTCATGATATCGTGTGGTGCTCATTAGTCAATAGCTCCTAGTCAATTTTTTTTTGTGTTGTTACATGTTCAAGTGAACTCAACCTAAGTCGGCCATTTGTAGTCCTTGTTGACATTTTTGTGTTTTCCATCCCTATGTTAGTTGTACTTCAAGAAATCACCATTCACATAATATCTAAATATTTTATATCTCGATTAATGGGGGATACATAAAGGCCATCATTTGACAAATATTATCTTGTTTATTTCAACTCACTATCCAAAACTTTAATCTAGGAACTAGTAGTACCTTGGAGCTTGCAGACCTCAGTGGCAAACTTCCTCATGATTGGGAATGGGTTTGCATCATTGGCTCCTAATCAATCGATTTTGTGAGTGTTCAAAGTAAACTCGTTTATTCACACTTCATGAACTATGCTAGGTACATTGGGGTCCATTTTCATTATTTGTGAGTCCCCTCGCTTTTGTTAATGGTATACCTCACTAATTGGTAATTTAAGAATTTTTACCATGCTCAACGTCAACACATATATTCACATGTTGTAGATTTATACCATCGACATTGTGTAGAACACCTTGAGTTAGGGACATTTCCCTCTTATATAATTATGGATCATTTATGCATCCATATCTCTATTGACATGTATTATGACATATATCTACATTGTATTTATTGGTGGCTATGAGATTTTAATTTCACATCGCTCCACTATGTATTCTTTATGGCCACGTCCTAACATTTCATGACATGGATCTAAAATGTATAGCTAGAAGCCATGTTCAGATTCTCTTTATGACTGAGCATGGGTATGCCCAACTCGGGGAGGATATCAGTAGGGTCGAGACTTGATCATGTGAGTTACTTTGATCCAACTTCAAATTCCTAACTCTTTCCTCCCATTTTGATCTATCAATATTTGTCATAATTCATTTGAGCCATCATTTTGTATTCTAAACTCATGCATTAGGGGGGATTTTTTACATCCCATTTTACCCATATTGAGGCAATTGTAGGAACCCTTATTTTTTTAACCTTGATGCATATAGTTGTACCTTGATTTTGACTCTTTTACAACAGTGTCGCTGGTTCTTCACTCATATTCTATGACACTCATACTACTCTCAGTGTATAATAATAGTCAATGTCGCTGATTATACCTTCATTACCTTAGACATTGTTGACCCTTACAATTTTTTTCAATCTCTAGGAGATAAACTCGACTGATTTTTTATGAGTTCACTAGGGGTATAATTAACTTAGAAGTTTCCTAAATTATCTATCCCCTAGGTGATTATATATATATTCTACAGAAGAGGGGAAAATGCATATATAAACTAGTCATGTAAAGGGGAAAATCATATCTAGAGAGTTAAGCGTAGCACGAGAAATTTGCTAATTTATTGAGGCTATCCTTGTTAGAGGTGGAGACCAGGATTGCAGGTTGGAGAGGAGAGGCTTCATGATGATATATCATTATTTTTCTATACCATTTTCTTATTTTAATGAAGTTAATTTCCTTCCCTTATGTTGATTTCATTTAATGATTGCATGTTGTTCATTGTTTATCGATTATTATTATGCTGACTTGATCTTGTAGGGAGAATTTTGGTTGTATTTGTGCATGTATTTGGCTTGGAATTTGGGAATTAGGATTTGTGGTGTATTCACTCAAGATGGATGCTCCAACCATCTATTGTTTCTTTGCATATGAGGTACACTTTGTCATCTTCCTTTATATATTATATCATTGTCTGCATGTAATGGGATTATTTGAATTTCACACTTGTTCACAAGTGATCTTGTGAGCCTTGGGTAAGACTCATAAAGAAAAAAATCCTTGTGATTGAGTGATTTTTATCACAACAAGGATTTGCACTGCCAATTTTATTTTCAACCATGGATTACAAATCATTCTCAATTCCTTATGTGTTACCAAATAATGAAAAAATCTAGTAACATTAATGCTTGCCAATATATGGTGAAAATAAGCTTGGAAACGTAAACAATGCTTCTTGATTTTTCTAAGTTAATTGAACTTTTAAAAAAATCAACAATATTTACATTGCTGATTTTATTTTTAACCATGTGTTAATGGATAATTTTCAATCCTCCATGCATTAATGAAGTTTTTTTTTTGTAAGCTTGGAAAGACTACATCATCATCATGTCCAAAATGTCACCTCGATCGGGGCGAGGAATTGAACGAGTGACTTCACATCAAGGAGTGCCTTAACAGAGCACCTGATCACCATCTAACCAAGACACCATGGACATGCATTAACAAATTGTTATAGAAATAGCAACAATTTATTTTCTAATACATGGTTGAAAATAAATCGACAATGTTGATTATTTTAAACTAACCAAACTAGAAAAAAATGGAAATGTTTATATTGAGTGTTTTATTTTAAATCGCGTGGATAATTTTCAATCATTTTTGTGATACAAACTAATTAAAAAAATCTAACAATATTTATATTTGTGGGTACACATTTGAAAATAAAATTGGAAATTTAAATGTTGTTAGTTGATAAAATTTAATAAAAATAAAATAGAATTTACATTCATTTTACATTTTGTTAAAATAAATTTTGAATTTATTTTTTTTACCTCCCTCCTTATGGGACATGGCAAGGTTGCAGAGTTAGCTCAATTACTACTTGTGACAATCCACATGTGTATAAATGTTTGTTTAATGGTTCTATTGGGTAAAGTATTTGGTGTATTTGATGGTTGAAATATGAAAGAGGACTACATACAAATTATGGGAGATCTTATGAAATTGTGAGTCCTCAATCACATTCCTAATCATGAATCAAGCACAGTGCTTCAATCAATGGTTTAGTTCCATTATCGGGATTTCAATTAAGGGCTCATCAAGCCTTGGACCTCGATCAATGGTTTAGGTAATCCAATACAAACTCAAAACAATGGCTTGAATAAGAAATCGATTAAGGTTTTAATATCTCAACAAGACACTTAAATTTTAACTAGATTAAGGTTTGATGGATAAATTTTTCACCCCATGACCCCTTACCAAAAGATATGGTGCATGGATTCACCCATATTAACAAACTTAAATGACCTTCAAGAGATAATGCATAACTTTTCTACCACCCACTCCCAACTCCCACCACCGAAAGTTATGGTGCAACTTTGCAGATTCACCCATATCAACAAAATTAAATTACATTCAAGTGATAGAGTTGAATCACCATTTTTCCATATTTTCACCATTTAAAAAATCCATTTTTAATCATTTTACCCCACCCCTTGACTTGTTCATTACCATTCTTACCATGTTTCTTCATGAATATACCATAACAAGGTCACACGTGATAAACTAACTAATTTCAATTTATTTACTTTATTTTTAATGAATCAAAAAGTATTATGGTTGGTGTTGTCAATAACGATTGTCGGTTCAATTCCTATAGCTAAAGAAGTCCATTTTCTTGTAGTTGAATCACTCATCATGAAATGTTCAACCGCTTCTAGAAAACTAGGGGGGGCATAGGTGTTATTCCCCATATTCCCAACATGGTTCTACTTTCCTTTGAATGCACCCAAGTCACATGTGTGAAGTTCTATCATTTAATTAAGTTTTTTGTTTTTTTTGTTTTTTTGTTTTTTTTCTAAATTTGCAGAAATAACCAAATTCTACCTTGATTTTAGAGCCAACGAAGAATAATCTAAAAAATGTAAAACGTGGGTTTTGTATGGAGCAGAAAAAATTGAGTAGGCTTCGATCAATTTTCAAGAATTTGAAATGGTTTGGGAATTAGGGTAAGGTATCTAATGCCAATCTACCCAAATTATAGTTACGCTCAGAGTTGGAAAAAAAGTCAAAATCGGTGCATTGTTTGGAAAAAAGGATGAATTGGTTATTCTCCATATTTCCTTTAGGCTTCTATAGCTTTGTTTATATTATACATGAAGATATTTATCTTCTTGTTGAGTTATGACCCTCTCAAATATGGAAAATATTATTGTAATTATTTCTATAAGAATAATATGCTTATAATATGTTTTTAGAATGTTATTGTATGTTGTTAGGATTTGTTAAGAGTGATCTTTTCCTCCTCAGATATAGATCATGGGAAAGAAAGGGGATATGGAGGGAGAGGATGACAATCTGATACTCTGATAATTTTGTACTTTGTTTTATTATGGAATATAATATCTATTTCCACATAATTGTTTATTGAGTTCTTGATTTTCTAAGCATGCTATAAGCCTAGTTTTGAGAGAAGACATACACCTATCCATCCTAGAAGTAGTGTCATTAATATGCTTATTTTGTGTGATAGATAAATTCAATCTACTCTCTGTTTTACTAGTATCATAAAAATTGAAAATTTTTCTACAAGTGTGATGTAAATCAGTAGTTAAAGAATGATGTTGTTATTTGGATTAAGTTGTGCGTATATTTTATATGAAAAATTTAATGGAGATCCCATGGTAGACAATCATTGCATTAATTATTGTATCTCTAAATAGGGTAACTATTAGAGCTGCAGTCTATCCAAAAACTTACTCATCAATTTTGCTAATAATTACTGCTCATAACAAATGTTCCGTTGCACATCTTGGATTTCTTTTTGTTATTCATGCTATTGACAAAAGCTTGTCGATTTAATATCCAGAGTGAACTAAGACAAAGTATTTTCGAGTTTAAAAAGTTGTACTCAACCTACAACACTACAAAGTGTTGTCAAGTACTATTCTCATCCTACAAAGATACCTTAGCAATTCACCATTAGATGAGAAACCATTTTCCGAGGGTTGTGATTTGTTGTTAATTTAGGAAGTGGTGTGATAGTTGAAATGTTTTGAGCACATTGAGATTAGCTCTACATATATATTACCTTGCACTTCATAAGTTGACGAGCCCCGATTGATGATCAAAAGTAATGGAATCATTACCATATAATTTGACCCACAGATAACATGGATGGTTCAACCTTTTCTGTAAATGACATATTTTCCATAAGGGTCATGAGATCCATTTTCCTTAAGTCCAATAAAATTAAGATGCTTGGTACAAATAGTAGATACACACAAGATATATTTCCATGATTGTTATCCTCTCTACTCAAGTTCAATTCCCACAAGTGACATGAGTTTGGAAAAGAAAAAAATGCATATTCTTCATATGGAATATAAAAAAATTTCCCATGAAAAAGATATAAGGTTCAATTCCCACAAGTAATTGTCGTTGAGTTCGGAAAACCAAAACATACATATTCCTCATATGGAATTTAAAAATACTTCATGTGAAAAAAATATAAGGTTCAATTCCCACAAGTGACATAATGAGCATTGTTGTGTTTACTTAGAGCCTTGTTATTGAGTTTATGTAATTAAAAAAAAAAACATGCATATTCCTCATATCAATTATAAAAATATTTTCGATGAAAATAATATATATTTCTCATCTGAAATAGAAAAGATATTTCCCCTGAAAAAAAATCCCTATTTTTATACATACCCAAAAAGGAATTCATCTTTGATCTATCAATTTGAAGTCTAATCCCATCATGGGACAACTGAGTGGTTGGCAAAATGGGATTTTATCCCCTCCACCCACTTTCAAATCCCACGGGGAAGACGTCTTTGGGCTATTGTGAGTAGGTTCCTCCACCTCATGGAGGCTCGACTCTCGGTAAGTCAAAAATTCCTGGTATATCTAGCATAGAGACTATTGGATATACTCTTGATGTTAATCTAGCATATGAGCTATTAAATATATTCTTAGTGTTATAGCGGTAGTGAGTAAATTTAAGTTTGAGTTTAACCCAAATTTCTCTAACAATCTACAAATTCCCATAATTTCAAAAAAATAAAATAAAATAGATGTAGAACATCCTTCCTTGACCGAGTACTTTGCATAACCTTATGATTACAATACTCACTTTAAAAGGAGAGAAGATACAACACGTAAACAAACAAGTAAATTATAAACGGGGGAAGGTAAGCTATTTGACATCACTTAGGAAATGATAAAGTGGAGAGGGTAGGATCTTGACTTCTTACCTCGCTCTCATTTTCAGGATCGGTGGTTTTTCAAAAACTTTAATCCCTTTAAAATATTTTGAAACATATCAGCGACACGAAACAGATTCTGCAAATTCCTTACCATTCCCAGAAACAAAATTTCAAGTGTACACTCTGGGCATAACATGAATTTTTTTAAACCTTAAATACTTTATAATATTGATCATTCTTGACTTTTCAACAAACACATTCTCCAACCTCGCTACCAATCCTACCAACAAAATCTGAAGTGTACGCACCCAACTCCGTTTAACTTTTCAAATGAAGTCCAAACTACCGACGATTCCAACCTACGAAACCTAAATGTACAACTGTCCACCTCTCAAATCAGCTCCATCGTGATTTTTTGTTGCATATTCGTTGTGAAGGAATATGGTGAAAATTTGTGGATTACATAAAGATTATGTCATTAGTTTAGGTGGGTTGTTGAAAGCTTGTAGCATTAAATATGGAACAAAATTAACAATGAACTTTTCTTTCTTATTAAATTAATAATAAAATTTAATAATTAACTTTGTTTTATTATTTATAAATATATAAAATTTATACTCTTTAAATATAAAAAAATCACATGTTCATTTAAGAGTATGATAAGGAAACCAGCGTGGGGTAATTGAAAGTCAAATTTCACAATTCTGTGTATACTTACAAAAGCATTCATTAATAAATAAATAAAATAACCAGCGTGTGATAATTGAAAGTCAAACTTCACAGTTCTGTGCTTATTTACAAAAGCATTCGTTAATAAATAAAACCAAAACTCAATTTACACTCGTTGAGATTTACACAAATTTTTTCTTTCATATTTTAAAGAAAAACATTAAAATAGTTAGAGATTTGTCTTAGTTTGCCATTTAGAAAAATGGACCAATAAAGAAATCACAATTTTAGCAACATCCATATAGAGTTTGATAAAGTTTAACAAACAAAAAAAAAAACTAGAAAACTAAGTTTTCTAAGCTATGATTTAATTGGAAAAGAGAAATTTAACAAAAACAACTAAAAAAACCAAACATATAAGAATTAGTCATTTGGATTTAGAGGAATGAGAGGCATTTGTAGATATAGGTTTCTTGTTGTTGCCAAGTGAGCAGCCTGAGTCCTAAAGAATGCTCAAATGAGATTCAATGTTCCCAAACCAACTCATCCATCATTAAAAGGATTTCCTTCTCAGCCTCAATCAAAACTCGATCACATAGGAGCTTTAGGTACTAATAGATATCCATGATGTACATATATTGATTATAGTACCCTCAAGTGTGCCGCATGTTTAGCACCAAGTCAGCAATCTCCCCAAGAACCTCCAAAATTATCATGCAAACTCTCTCTCTAGTGATTTCATGGTCCTCTTGAGTAATTTCTTCTTGGATGACTTGAGGAATATTTTTCCTATAACACTGGGTGGAAATCTCTACCCTCTGCTAGGTGCGAGAGCCCCCTTGTGCCCTAAACTAATATGGCCCCTTCTATTGTGGATGCATTGTTGCATCATGTTAGCAAGGGACAACAAACTATCTCAAAATATAAGTTAGATAGAGCACCAACGAGGTAGAAGGGAGAAGGGTTTGAAAAATCAGAGCATGGTGCGAATTTGGAAAGTGCATTAGTACAACTTATCAAGTAAGTGTCAATAAACTATCTCAAAGAGAACACCACCAGATTGAGGAGAGAAGGGGTTGACAAACCAGAGCGTGGTGATAATTTGGAAAGTAAATTTGATGTAGCATATTGAGCAAGGTACAACAAAATATCTCAAAATCTAAGTCAGAGAGAGCACCACTAGATGGAGGAGAGAAGCGACTGACAAACCAAAGCATGGTGCGAATTTGGAAACAAAAGTAAGAGAACAAGAGTAATTTGAGACCAAAAGGTATACAAGGACAAATCAGAGGGGCCTTGATTGGAAAGAAAGTCTTCCAAGACCTAATGGACTAGAGGCATAACTAGAAACCAGAGAGAAGAGCGAGTGAGAAGGAGGTGATGCAAAAGTTAAATGTCATGGTGGAGGACGTGCAGAAGAAAGAGGAAAGAAGTAAAGGAAAAAGCTAAGAACATAGATCAAGAGAGTGCTTTGGATGGAGTAGAGCGATGTGCTGAAAAACAATAATGTGCTACCTTACTCTCCTTAGTATTGTTAAGCAACCATTCCCTCATGTTTTAATCTTTGAGCTTGTAGAATGAATGACCATCCCAGCCCATAATGACAATAATGCATGTAAGGGTTGGCCAATACTGGACACTGTAAATTGCAAACATCTAGACCTTTGCATCATTGATATGATAAAACTCCACTTGAAACTAAGCATTAAATTGAGTATCGAAACGAGTGTGAACCTGCATCATGAATTCATTGAATCACCTAATCCTCCATGTAGTGAAAATCAGAGCTTACTATTTCCCTTTGGGTAGTTCATGGCCATATCCTCACTGAAAAATATATGGTGGAATGATGAGAATGTTCCCCCTAATTATCGTGACACAAACACCCCATTCAAGAATATTTTCATGATTATTAATAAGTACCCGATCACAAATTAAATATATACATATTATTATATACATCTAAGGTACTAACAAATACATATTGCTTTTAAAATAAGATATACTCAAATTTTTTAATCAATATTTTTTTTATTTTTAAAAACATTTTGTTTAAATAAAATTTGTAAAATATGTGTTTTTTTCTAAATAAATTAAAATATTTAAAATAAAAATTTATTATAAAAAATTGAAAATTTTAAACAAAAATATTACTAAATTAAAATAAAAATAATAAAATATATTTATTTATCAACTTATTTCCTAAAAACTTTATATATATAACCCTCATTATTTTTTCACTATGCCACTTTTATGAAATCCACAATCTATGGTGATGATGAAAGTATTAATTAGTTCATTGCTTCCTGTTCTTTTCCAAGAGATATTTGGAAAGAGTTTTTACCATTATTCAGTGGTTCTACATTTTGGTATAGAACTTTTTGGGAAGAATGTTATAAAAGTTGAATTATTATATTTTTTGGTTTTTTTTTATCTATGTCATGTTTTGTTTTGATGGATTATAGATAATTAGAAATAAATTGATATTTCAAAGAGATGGATTTATTTTAGTTAAAGATTTCATAACATTGTTTTAAAGAAAATAGTGGAAATAAAATATTGTAAGGAGACAAAAATAATTACATAAAGTTTAAATAAGTAAAGATGTATTTTTATTGTTTAGTATTTTTAAATTAATTTAAAAATAATAAAGAACTAAAATTGTATTTATTGTAATTAGGGATTTCATAATGTTATATGTTTTTAAAAAAGTATTGGAAAAAGATAAAACTAACCACATAAAATTTAAATAACTATAATATACAAATTTATTACTTAGTGTTTTCTAAATTAAAGTAAAACAATAAAAAACTAAAATTGTATATAAATAAATGCTTTTAACCATGAAAAATATAAATATTAAAATTGGATTTTCTTTATTAATTATATAATTAGTTTTTTATATATACATTTTTACTTCTACTTATTAAAATATTGAAGAAACCATAAGTAATAGTGGGTAGTGAGAACTCTTTGTAAGTGTACTTATTTAGATTCCATGTTATTTGTATACATATGTTAGTTATTTGTTGTTTGAATTAATAACCATTTTAATTTATTATTAATATCTTTTTACTAATTTCTTGTTGATACTAAGTAAAATTATATAATTAATTCTGCACATATACACTTTTACTTCAAATCATTAAAGTGTCAAAGAAAAATTAAATAATGGTAAGGAGTAACTATTCTTGATAATTGTAATTATTTATATTTTATGTTTTTGTATGTAAGTGTGATTGATATATTGTTTAAATTTATTTTTTATTTGTTTATAAATATTGTTAAAAAAAATAAAAAATAATTATATTTATTATATATTATTGGGTGTATATATAAAAACAATATAATGTGCTTATTTTTATAAAGTATATTTTGAAAGTAAAATGATATCAAAATATTGTTTTTTAATTTGTAGTAGAATTTATTTTTCAAATAAAAAAAATAAGGGATAAAATGTAATGACATAAAAATAGGTAAATAAACTTTAACAAAATTTAATAATGTTTGTTATTGTAGTCTTTGCACACTAGAATGCCACATGGATAGTTGTCCACTATTTTTAATGCAAAGACTTTCTTAAATTCTGGTCCACATGGCATTATGTTGTGCAAAGACTCCAATGACAATCATTATTATGAAAGTTGGGGATTTTTTTTTTCGATTTAAAATCACATAACTAGAAATTGCCCGAGATATTGCAAAGGAAATGCCTTAAGGAAATAACATATAACACTAAATAATGGCTATTTGACAATTGTTATCTTTGAAGTCAAAACCATATATCTATGCATCATAAAATTGAATATATATTATCTCAAAGCATGCATAATATTGTAACCCTTATCAAAACATTTTGACTTATAGCCAATTATTTGTACAAAATTTTCTCAAGAAAATGTGTATTTGATGTTATTTTTGGGTTCAATATTGGAAATATATGAAATTTTATTTAGGGTAGATCTTAATTCACATAGAAATTGAAAATTTATTTACAAAATTTCTATATTCCATTGTAGACACACTTTTCAAACAATAAAAAAATTATTTTTATTGATTAAGGTTTTCTATAGAAGTAGGAAATGATCAAGAAGAAATATGGAGGAATTGTACCAAAACAAACTCAAGGTAGCAATTCAACATAGACCTCATGATTTTTATTTGCCCTTTCTTGATGTTTCCTTTGCAACATCTAATGAAATTTATAAAACCACTACAATTATGTAAGATAGGTGTCATTTTTTCAAAGTAACAGTGATTTTTTTAATATTAGTTTTACATAATATTCATTTATTAACCTAAATATTTCTAAAATGTAATTTCAAAATTTAAATATTCTAAAATTTTGTATTTTTAAATTTATGGCAAAGTTTTCTCCTCAAGTGGTTGGAACTATTAATATATAATTATATATAAAATTGAGATGAATTGTCCCGGTTTAATACTCTTATCATTAGGGTCTCATCATTATGGCCTTGGAAGAAGGGCACATCTAACCATGAAATATTGATCAATTTTTAGGAAATGACTAGTTTGTCTCGCATGAGAATCATTAATTTTGATAACATTGTCTTCCTATTCTTCTACTTTTCCAAATACCTCGATCATTAATTGTCACCATCACTATCACTGCCAACAACATGGGAAGATTATTTCACAAGGAACATAAAATTTTGCCGAACTTTTTGAATAATATCTATTCATTTTTTGTAACCTATAATTTTTTATTTTTCATGTTTTTTGGATGTATTTTTTATTAATTTTATTTTTCATATTTTTTAATGTTTTTTTTGTTAATAATTTTTTAGAAATATAGATATTTTTTGGATTTCAAATGTGTTACATTTTTACTTATATTTTCTTAACTTACAATTATTTTTATTTAGATTATTTAATTTTTTTAAAGATTCAATCCATCATATTAAAAATAAAATTTAAATATTAAAAAAATTATTATTATAAAAAATAAAATAAACATGATTATCTTATCAAATTTATCTTATACAAACATTAATTTTATAGCTGGGACTTTTAGAGAAGATACACAATTGAAGTAGGAGTTGAAGTGGGAGAAGACTATATATGGTTGATCCAAAATGTATTCCGTACAAAAATGAATTGCTACAAAAATGCAAATTGGAAGTATTCACTGTAAAAATGGTTGATCCAAAATGTATTCCTTGCAAAAATGCATTGCTATAGATATGCAAATTGGAAGTATTCATCATTTCCACATACAAAATATATCATGGATATAAATGACTAGTGTAAATGAATTTCAAATAATTATATTAATGGTTTGAATATATTAATTATATTAATTATATTATTTTAAATATAATTCTTAAAAATGTTCCACAATAATATATAAGTATTTAAGAAATTGTAATAAATGAACTTCAAAATGATTGAGAATACAATGAAACAAAATTTTAAAAAACATTCTAAATGTAAAGTAACTATTTTTATGTCATTTCTAAACATGTACAACTTTACAACTCCATAAAGAAATTAAAAACAAAACAAAATGCATATCATATTATAGCTCCTTTTTTCTTTTTCTTTTTTTCTTATTTGTTATTTTTTAAACTAGAAAAACATTGTTAAAACAATACAAAAAAAAAACATATTACAAGAGTTGTTGAACCAATAAAGTAGAAAAATAACTAGTACTCCCTACTAGAGAGAAACAAAATTTTCCTTCTGGAAATTGCCTAGAGTTCATCTAATATTCCTTCTCAGAATTGCCCCCAAACTAGTTTATCTTAGTCTACATCACATTCCTTGCATACCCATTTCCAAAAATTGAAAATTGAACCTGATAGTAATTTCACAAGGCAATAAAAACTGGAATGACTTGGGTTAAAATTAGCAAGAATTAAAAAACATAAAATACTTCAATTTTTTCTTTGTTAAAATAAAATATGAACTTCCACCAAGGGAGAAATATTTTCACTTTTCTATAAGAAATTTCATGTTGCAAGTGATATGAAGTGTACTTTTTTCAAAAATAAATGTAATATATTTTTTCCAATTTTTTTTAAGAAATCACAACTTTTTTATTCTCATCTCTTGTTTGCACATTGGATTGGGGAAAAACAAAACATCAACTATACTATGTGAGAAGCATAGATTTAAAACTATGACCATATATTGAGACAAAAAAAAAAAAATTATTGAAAAAATATAGAAAATCACTTAATGAAACTTGGAAATGGAATAATTTGAAAAAATATTCAAAATGCAAAATAATTTTTTTTCTTTCTATTAAATTAAAATATAAAATTCTAAAAAAAAATATTCCTTTTCACTTTTTTTTTTTTTTTTTGGAAAAAAAACCAAAAATAACAAATCACAATTTTCTGGCTTAAAAACACACATGTAAAAATCATAAATTTAGGATTTTCCCAACATAGAAATTAAACTCTCATTTTCAAGATAATCCCATGCTCTAGATAAAATTATAATTTCGGATCCCTACCAGTAAATCAATTGATAATGGTTGATTGAATACGCACGTGGATTTCTATGTAAATATTCTACTTCTGAGAAAATTCAAAAACCTGTTACTAACCATCTTGCCTAGGTTGACCCTCGTCCTTAGAGGCTATTTGAATTCCAAAGAACTCAACGACCATTTCATAAACCAAACTAAACAACTAAACTAACAAATTTGAAAGCGTATTAAAATTGACTTATTGTAAGGCGAATAGAATCGTATTAACAACGAATTTCCCAATTTATTTTACCAATATGACTGAACTTAGTAACTATGAATTCAGGATTTGAAAGAATTAGCCCCAAATCTGAATGTCTTTTCATTACATTTAAATTATAAATAATATTTAAATATTTAATTCTCTAAATTACAGTGTGAAAATTAAATTTATATTTAAATAATTTAAATAATTAGTTCGAATGAATAACACATTATAAATAAATATTTATAAATCTCTATCTTCCATTCTTCCATTTCTATGTGAAATACATTTTCATTGGATTAATTTAAAAGCTTCATTTCAAGAAACATTTAGAAATCACACACATAAGTACACATGTAAGTATTAGTGTAAAAAATATCTACTTGAAATTTTGTGGTATATTAAAAGAGTTTGGTCATTTCATCATTTATGTGAGTGCTATAGGTAGTATAGGTTGGGTTCAAACAATCATGTCTATAAGTAGAATTGGGTAGAGGTCAATAGTCAAGATTGTGAACGCTTCAAGTGGCACTGATCTTGGTGAAAAGCAAGGCTTTATGGTTTTAGTTCTGGCAAAAATCCATATCATTTGAAAGCATAAGATTGGAGAGCTGCAGGAGTTTCAGAGTCAACCAATAAATTAATTATGTAGAAAAATGAAACCTCTTCCGTGGTAAATCAAGGCTTATTTAAATTTGGTTCATCAGCCCTTTTTTCATCAAATATTTTAAAATGGGAATTCTTTTTCTCTCCGAACAATATTTTCTTTCAATTTATTACTGAAAATTTCATTTTAAGAGATATTTAAAATACTAATGCTTCTTCTCTCCACACTACATTGATTAGATTTAATTCATCATTTGTATTTTCAGAAAATCTGAACGTTTATTCTCTTGTAAAATGCATGCTGAAAACTCACTGGAAATGCAGTAATATTTGAGAGTTATTTCCAATTACTACCTCTATTTCCAATTGCTACCTCTTCCGCATCAGCAATATTTGAGCAGGTGTTGGGAATTGCATCTTGGCAGCAATATTTGAGCAGGCGTTACATGTTGAAAACTAACAAGGAATGTCGTAATATTTTAGAGGTGTTTCCAATGGTGTTTCCAATAGCTACCTCTTCCGTACGGGTTGGGCATAGCATCTTGTATGTTATTCAAATCAATGTTTTTGATATTTTGTAATTTCACTGCATAAATTTAAATGGATCATGGTTAATTTTATATAAAATAAGGGCTTAATATTTCAATTGTCTAACATTTGATCTAATAGTACAGACAAAGATAAAGACAAATTGACAGCTAGGAAAGTTGTTTTCAAATAAAAACGTCTTAATGCGTAAAAATAACTATCAACCACTTAAGAAAAAAACAATTTACATTTTAAAAATAAAAAACCATCAACCAAATAGAAAAAAAAAAAAAAAAAAAAAACAATTTACATTTTAAAAATCAAAAAATAATTATTAATTTTCAAAAATATTCAATTTAATATTGATTTATTTCAAAACTTTAATAAACTTGATATAATCTGTTTAAAAATTTTGAAGTCAATTATGTACTATTAATTTTTTTAATTCTTCACGATTTTTTCATGGGTCCAACAAACGTCCTCAAGAACGAACCTTCATTTTAGCCAAAAAAATAAAAAATAAAAAAATAGTAATCAAAATAGTTTACCGTTGAGCATGACAACTTCTAATGTTTAACTTTAGACATTATTAAGGTATTGTTTTTAATTAAAAATCATAATTTGTTACTATGTGATTGACTTAAAATTTTGGGTGAATTATTTCGTTTTTTTTACATGTGACCTATGAAATTTGGTCACACTAACAATTCACCAATTTTCATGGAGATCATAATTGGTATCTTGTAATCAAAATAAAAAAAATCAATAATTCAAACCAATTTTTATTATTTAACATTTTGTATTGACTAATTATAAATACACACATAACATTAATATGGTCATATTGAGTTAACATATCTTTACTGTTTATAAATCTAAAGGCTAAAGAATCAAATAAAGAAAGAAAATATTCGAATTAAAAATATATATATTATTCATTTAAGTCAAATTAGTGGATAATTCTTTAGAGTTGTCTTTAAGTGCAACTTTTTGAAAAAAAAACTAGTTTAATTTCCGATCCAATTTGTCTAGAATCAGACATGGATTTATTGAAATTACAATTTTGACAAGTGAACTCTACACAAGAGAAGTGATCCAAGATCTTTTTAGGGCATTGAATCCATATATGTAGTAAAAAAAACTATTTTAAACAACACAAATCAAGATTTCACCACAATATTTTTCACCAGATTGTGGCCATCAAAAACTCCAAAAATTCACACTTAAATACAACTCTTATTACTTATTATTAAATTTAAATTACCTTTGTCCTAGGGATGAACCACATTAGAAGATGTGATTAATTTGAAGAACCTTATTAAAAAAAGAGAAAGATAAACTCAAAAACTTTTTTAATTATGAACGAATAACATAATGGATATATAAGCTCAAATAATAATACATTTTTAAAATAAATAAATACATGAAGTTATATATGATTATATTAAATTGTATAGTAATAAATTTTAAGAATGATGAAAAATTATATTTAATGTAAACCATGTTAGATTCATCTTAACTGGAGATCTACCAAACACTGAGTGGGATCAATTCTCTTTTCATTCTAAAAGAGATTTTACATATCAATAGATTTTATCCCTCTCGACACTTGGTAGATCTGGAGTTAAGATTGATCTAGGTTGGTTTAATTTATCCTGTAAAATAAGCCACATTCCACATGAATACCATGTGTCAATACCATAGTTGAGTACTAAGGGTCATTTTTATTTTCATATTATATTAAAAATCACAATATCATTTGGAGGGCCTAAGCTTTTCAAACTACCCAAGGTTATTTTTATTTATTTTATTTTATTTTATTTTGACGAAATTAAAATGTTTACATTATAATACATCAATTTTTTTATTTATTTATGTAATCATTATCTAAAATCACAATCTTCACCATCATCTAAATTTTATTAATCTCACATACCTTTAAAAATCTATAAAATGTAGATAATAGTTTATTAAAAAGAAAAATAATCATTTGTAAAACATGTTGTATTTTTTATCAATATTTTGTTTAATTAATAAAATAAATACAAACGTTTTTATCATTTATAATAATAGAAACTACATATCATGGAAGCATAGATAGCATAGTAACATAGTCCATACTAAAGTTCTTAATTCACAAGAAATATAATTGATTTTCTAATTTTTAATTTGCAAGAAATATAAGTGGAATGTAAAAAATAAAAATATGCAACATCTTAATATTTTAATGAAACAAGAGTGTAATCATTTTTGCTTAATACCAAATACATGGATCTATGTGGAAAATTTTTGATTGCATGCTTTATTAGACCATCATAATAATCTTATAAGTTGTTATTTTATATTTGATAATTTATATTCATTTAATTTTTTGTAAATCAACTAAAAAAATCATTAAGATAAAGTCATATAGATTAAATTCATATAAATCTATACGTAAATTGAATTAAATGTTTTTTTAATTCTTTAATTTAAGCTAATAATTAAATAATATTTTTTCCCATAACTTTTTCTAAACTTATATGGCAAAGACTACCGCCCATGTAGCTCTTGTTTCAAATATATTGTTAGTAAAGACTACCGCCCATGTAGCTCTTGTTTCATATATAATGTTGTCCAAAAAGCCAACAAAAAAGAGAGTTATATGATTGGGTGATTTCAATGAGATTAGCAATAAATAATGATATGTGAGGAGAT
Organism: Pinus albicaulis; assembly: GCA_034641835.2. Lineage (NCBI taxonomy): Eukaryota > Viridiplantae > Streptophyta > Pinopsida > Pinales > Pinaceae > Pinus > Pinus albicaulis. The sequence continues at coordinate 752,802,521 of CM076575.1, read as the reverse complement.
TCCAAATTATTGATGAATTAAGATAATATTAACTGCCAAATTTTAGAGTGGTTCTAAATTTAAATTATCACTGTCTTTATATTTATAATTAATTTAATTAAAATATAAATTCATTCTAATGAATTATGAAGAATGATTTGATAGGTTAACTGGTTTGATTTTGTATTATTCCTTTGAATTTGTGAATCTTCAAAAATACCTCTGATAGAGGTATCTTATTTTGTCAGATAATTATAATAATAAGTAGCGTTGTAAATAGGATGGAGACATTTTGCTCCAAATTTTATAGATGTCTTTATCCTACTTACAACCTTACTTATTATTATAATTATCTTAAAGATTAAAAAAAATTATATATATATATATATATATATATATATATATATATATATATATATATATATAATTGATGATTAATAATAATGCTATATATATTAGTAATTTATGTTTTAATATTATGTGACAGTTGCATTTGATATTAACTAGTTAACAACTAGTAAAATGATATTTTTTTATTATTTTAAAGAAAAGTTTGAAAAATTTAATGTTTTTTTGTAAAAGTTAATTTTCCTTGTTAATAATATAAAAAATAAATAAAATTGGTTATGGAAAAACAGCTCCAGAAAAAGTAAAAAGTAAAAAATATTCCAAGACTGAGAGGTGGTTGGAACAGTTTGAATAGTTATTTGTTCCTTTGAGTATAAGAGACATATTCTAGTGATGAATAGGGGTTCTGTTCATAGGCAAATGAAGAGAGTGGAGAATTTCCTGAGCTGGTAGAGACCAGTGGAAATCACTCAGTGTTCCTGATATTTTCAGGTACTCACTGGACTGTGAGTCCTGTACCTCTCAGGTGTGGAGCACAGGGGAAAGAGAAGGATGTAATTGCCTCTCTTGAAGGTTGGGTGGACATCATCAGTAGTTTGCACATTCAGATAAGTATGTCATCATTTTGGAAATTAAAAGAAAACAGGAACACTATTATAGAATATGTACACAGGCATGAGTGTGTTTATTTTTTCCTTGAGAACTATATTGTAAAGGTCAAATGTCAGTAATGAAAGGGTTATGTGATTAACTAGGAATTTAGCAATTTATTGTTAGTTTTGTAACTTTATGGCAAGAATTTTATATTACAAATTTGTATGCAGTGAATGAGAATAAATAAAAGATAGTGATGCTTAAAAGAAGAACCAAAACTGTGTTAGGCTTACATAAGAGAGAAAGCAGGTGGAACTGGGTATTTGGATATTGCAGTAGTAAATTGTCTAATAAATTACACAATAATTATTTAGTACGGTTATTACAGGAGGAACAAGAGTAATAAATAAAAGGGATAAAAAATCCATTAAAACTCCTGAAGTATTCGGTAAATTCGAAGCAAGAAAACAAACTATGGAACTCTAACTATCTCTTGGAAAGAACTGTTGATTCGAGGTATGAGGGGAAACCCTCAACCCAAAATACATCGTTTCTCCAAATTTAGCTATACTCGGACAGTACTGGGGTGGTCTGGTCACCAGAATTTAGAAAACGAGAAACCTGTGTTGGTAAACTTCAATGAATTTAACAGTGCGAAGTTTAAGAAAGTTAATTCATTTCCCGAATTATATTTCTTGTCAATAAGCATCTACTATACAAACGTAAGCCGAATGAAACAGATACATTTAAATATAAACCAAATACTTATAGAAAATTCAACCAGCCAAAGGCTCGATGTACATCACGGTAAACAGTTATCATGAGAACATAAGTAAATAAATATCCGTGCATATATATAATTCAACTGCCATGTGCATACAAAATAATCTTCATGAGTAAACTGTTGACCGCATACAACCAGAGTTCTTCGAATAAAAACATATTACAGTATTCAAATATAAGAAGTAATTACAAAGAGTTAAATTCTTTATATGAAAATAGACAATCATATTAAATCTAGTCTCTTCGTCCATTTTAATAACTCATACAAGAAAATTTGGAAAACCGAACTGAGAATGAAAGAGTTAAATCCAAGAGGAAAAACCTCTAGTATATATACCTAAAAATTCGATTAAAAGCATTATTGTGCCAAAATCACAGATTTAGCAAGTACATGAGCGACTATGAGCTCACTGTCCATGTTTATACTGATTTAAAACCCTAAATTCAGTTAACCTAACAGCACGTTTCATAACTCGTTGGCAAGGAGAAAGGAAATCCATGCAGACAAGCAATTCACTGAGCCAATACCTGGAGTGGAGGGGCATCGCGGAATTGTTAGTTGGGAATCTGACAAGTAAACTCAACAACCAAACCCTATTGTTTTGAAAGGGGAGTACCTGCAAAACAAGCAAGGAAGAAAATAGATATAAATGTTGGAACAAAAAAATGATTAAGATGAGTTAAGCTCAGAATGGTTAAATAACAAAACCTTGAAGGGATGTTTACGTGGAATTTCATGAAATCTTCAGATGATGTTGAATGCCGACCTTTAGAGGTGAGAAACAAAACCCCCGTCTAGAAGGATTGTGGGTTAAATTCATTAATTAAGAAAACATGAATCTGAGAATTGAAAATTGAAAATAGAAAAGGAATAGCTAACAAAAAAATTTGATGAAGGTTACCTGCTAGTGGCCAAAGGTTCGGTCGATAGTCCGAACACTTGCTAGAAAAATCTCAATGGAGAAATAGAGAACGATGTCTAACCTCCAAAACGTGTAAAGTGCCAAGAAGCTGCTAAGCACCAAAGAAATTGTCCAGCTCTAGTCTGCATGCCGAGGGCCAGACTTAAGCTGGGTAAAGCACCATACCCTGTGTTTTACTGAATGCTAGAGAATGAAAAAGACAAACGCAGAGCCGACCCAAGTTTTACAAAGATGCATGATGAAATGACAAGGCGGAATGAGAGACAAGGTTTTACCTAAATTTTTTCCTGCCGAGAAGCCACCGTAGATCTTAAGAAAATCGGATAGCGCTTGGAATGGCAGGTGACCATTAACACAATAACCCATCCTATTAACTTTCACCACTGTCAAGCATTTAATGAGCCAATCCATCACAACGATGTGGTGGTACAAGTGGATTCAAAAATATCAAGGCATTAAATAGGCTCATGATGAACCCCATCGATGGACGTATTAACATAGTTAAATAGGTAGATTAAAGTTATATGCATAACATCAAACTTAATGACTCCCATTTTGTAATAAGGTCTAAACCAAAATATTTCAGATGAATGATTGAATGGTTTGTGAATCTAATTAGAATGTATGAATTTGATTAATGTTGAAGTTTTATTGGTATGGTAATAGGTAAATAAATTTTTTTTTATCCTATATGTTACAAGTGGTATCAGAGCAGCATTCACACGTTGGGACCCTATGGGTCACCTAATATGATAAATTGTGTGTAAATTATGCACAGTTAAGGAAGCATAATAGGATATGTTATGAGAAGGGGGTCAATGCAACAACCACCCCAGAACACCGGGGAACCTCAACCACGATTAGGAATGAATCCTGAGATGTGGATTCATCTGAGTGTGGATCAACACCAACAAACAAGTAGACCGCTAGAGGAACAACAGAACCAAACTATAATTATGTTAAATACAGTGCAGAAGCTACAGGATTAAATGGTGCAGGTTCGGAGTGATAATGAGCGCTTGATGCAAGAGAAAGAAAAGATACTCAAGAGCCTTTCGGATAAGCAGAATCAGGGAATGGAACAAACTAGTCCGAATAGATACATGCAGGAAGGTAACGAGCGACAAACAAGGGACCACACCACTGACAGATTGGAAATAAGTCCTTCATAGTGAAGAAACAAAAACATAAACTATAATGAAGCAAAGTCTGGCAATGTGTCAGATCAACAAGAAGTTAAGAAGCAAAAAGTGGAGCTTCAAGGTGAGATTCAAAAAATAAAACCATGTACATTTGATGGTGAATCCGAGGAAGTGGAAAAGTCTTGGTTGATAAATATGAATAAATATTTTCAAGTATACGAGTACAACAGCAACTTAAAAGCCAGAATGCCCATATATCAGTTGAGAGAAAAATCCACCCTGTGGTGGGAGGAGGTAAAGAATGTTCGGAACATTGAAGATCAATATGTTACATGGGAATCATTCCAACAATATTTTAAAGATAAGTATATGACAGAACATTTTTATGATGATAAACATAAATAATTTCATGAATTTAAGCCGGGGCAGATGAACATGGACGATTTTATTACCAAGTTCACCTCCCTATTAATATATGTAGCATACCTCAGAGATGAAAAGGCTAAGGTTCAAAGATTTCTGAGCAGTCTGCCAACCCATATGAAGGAACGAATTGAGTTCGTAAATCCTAGAACCATGGACGAAGCCATTTGTAAGGCACGAATGTGCTACTAGCAGTCCAAGGCAAAAGGGGAAGTGGGAAAAAGTTGACAGCCAAGAAAAGGACAGAAAAATAGCTCAAACTTCAAGGGTGCCAGAAGTAATAATTTTAAGAATTTGGCAGCAATCAGTTTGGCATAAATCATCAAAGAACCCGATGGCTAGTTGAGGAGAGGCCTACAAAGGCTTGTAGCAAACCTGAACAAGGAAAAGTTTCCAAGCCACCTCTACAGTGTTGGGGGTGTGGTGAGGCACATTATTATAAAAAATTCCCACAGCGAGGGAGAAGTGAAGTAGTTGCAAATTTGCAGGAGGCTTCTACAGTAGGTGATGTGTCTTGAAACATCCCTCGAATCAACGCAACATTAGAGGATCGACAGGTGGATTATCAACCAACAATGATAGAGTTGGAAGGTAAGTTACTGTCTTAATTTATTTCTATTTTGGTTGACCCAGGTGCAAGTCTAATTTATGTTAATCCAAAATTAGTGGAAATATGTAAATTAAAAGGTCAAAAATTCAAAAATCCTTGGCTAGTATAGTTGGCCACAGGAGCAAAAAGAAAAGTAACTGCCAAAATTCCAAATTGCACATTGGAAATTGTAGACTAGCAATTAAACGTGGACCTGAACATATTTCCATTAGGGTCCTATGATGTTTTGTTGGGTATGGATTGGATAGAAAAACATTGGACCTTGGTGGACTGTAAAGAAAATATTATTTATTACAGAATGAAAGATGGAACACGCAAAGAGATTCAGGGAATCAAGAAATCGCTACAGCTACGTCCTATTACAACATCCAAAATGAATAAGTGTATAAGGAAGGGATGTCAGATTTATGCTATCCAGGTGGGGTATAAAAATTCCAAGGAGAAGTATCCTATGATGGAGAACATACCAGTGGTACAATATTTCATGGATGTCTTTCCGGATGATATACCCAGATTACCACCAAGAAGAAATATTGATTTTACCATTGAATTAATGCCCGGAGCATCACCTGTGTCAAGGGATCCTTACAGAATGAGTGTTCCAAAATTAACTAAATTAAAAATGTAGTTACAAGAACTGTTGGACAAAATATACATTCATCTAAGTGTGTCTCCTTGGGGAGGACCAATTTTGTTCGTAAAGAAGAAGGAAAAAACCATGCGAATGTGCATGGACTAGAGAAAACTCAATAAATTAATAGTCAGAAATAAATATCCTTTACCATGGATTGGCAATATGTTTGACCAAGTCAAGGGGGCCACAATATTCTCAAAAATATATTTAAGCTCTATATACCACCAGATCGGAATCAAGGATTAAGATATTTATAATATTGCTTTCCGTACTAGGTACGGGCATTATGAGTTTGTGGTGTTACCCTTCGGGTTAAAAAATGTGCTAGCGACATTTATGAGGTTAATGCATGGTATATTTCACCCTTTCCTGGATAACTTTGTACTCATATTTACTGATTATATCTTAATTTATTCTAAGAACCAGGAAGAACATAGAGAACATCTACGGATTGTGCTAGAAATGTTAAGAAAACACCAGTTGTACACTAAGTTTAACAAATGTGGTTTCTTCAAAACATAAATCCAATACTTAGGCCATGTTATTTCAACAAAATGGATTGTTGTTGATCCAGAGAAAATCAAGACAAACATGAAATGGCGAGTTCCCCAAAATGTAGCGAATATCCGATCCTTTATGGGATTGGTTGGGTATTATCGAAGATTCATTGAAGGATTCTCCATAATTTCCTTTCCATTCACCTCTTTATAGAGAAAAGGAAAAGTATTTAAGTAGACTAATGAGTGCCAGAATAGTTTCGAAAGATTGAAGAAACTATTGACCACTACACGAGTGTTGAGGGTAGCTGACCCCAACAAAGAATTTGAAGTTTGTACAAACGCTTGTAAAGAGGGAGCTGGGGCAGTTTTATCTCAAGAAGGAAAGGTAGTGGCGTATGAGTCAAGAAAGTTAAACGACCATGAGCAAAGATATTCAACCTATGATATGGATTTAACAGGAGTAGTACATACACTCTGGGTTTGGAGACACTACCTGTTGGGAAATAATTTTGTACTAAAGACGAATCATAGTAGCCTAACTAGTTACTTCAAACAAGCTAATTTAAACTCCCGATAGGCAAGATGGAATGCCTTCCTAAGTGATTTTGATATGGACATTCAACACGTGAAGGGTAAGGAAAAACGGTTGGGGTATGCCTCAAGTAGAAAGCCGCATTATGTTTATGAGCTTTACTACAATCAGGTTGAATGTAAATTATTGGATCAAGTGATAGACGAAGCACAAAAGGATCCTGAATACCAATTCCTATGGCAGCAAATGGAAGAGGCCAGAAAGCAAGGAAACACTTCTGAGTATGGAGTTAGTAAAGAAAAAATGCTAACCTTTAGAGGAAATCTATATGTACCAAACTGTGTGGAGCTAAAGGAGCTAATCATGAATGAATATCATCAAAGTAATTATGCAGGACACCCAGGATACCAGAAAATGTTAACTGTTGTTAGAAAAATATATTTATGGCCTGGTATGCGTAGAAGCCTTGCTAAATACTTAAACAAATGTTTGGAGTGTCAAAAGGTCAAGGTGGAGCATCGACATCCCGCAGGATTGTTGCAGCCAATACCGGTACCTGAATGGAAGTGGGAGGTCTTATCCCTAGACTTCATTACGGGTTTACCACGGTCAAAGAGGCACAATGACTCCATTATGGTGGTAATCGACAGGTTGAGTAAGTTTGTACATTTTATACCTATACAGTCTACTTACAAGAATGGACAGATAGCAGATATTTTTATGAGAGAAATATTCAGACTGCATGACATTCCAAAGACTGTTTTTTTGGACAGATATGTGAAGTTTACTTCAGCATTCTGGAAAACTTTGTTTACAAGTCCGGGGACCCAAATAAACTTTAGCACTACTTATCATCCCCAGACGGATGGTCAAATAGAGCGGGTAAACCAAGTTTTGGAAGACATGATGTGCATGTACGTGATGCAACAACCAACTAAATGGGAAGAGTATTTACACCTAGTTGAATTTTCTTACAACAATGGTTTTCAGGAGTCCCTTAAGATGAGTCCTTTCAAAGCTCTATATGGGAGGAAATGTCGCACTCCCACAAATTGGAGTAGCCCCGAAAGGAAACTAATGCTTGGACCCGAAATGTTGGCTGAAATGGAATCGGACATAAAGAAGATCAATAAAAGCTTGAAAGATGCACAAGATTGACAAAATATGTACACAGATAAGAAGAGGACTCATCGAGAATTCGAGGTGGGTGATCATGTTTATGTGAGGATCAAACCCAAGAAGAGTACCTTGAGGTGGGCCTCTTGTGCCAAGTTAGCCCGTAGGTTCTGTGGACCCTTCTAAATTCTGGATGGGGTAGGACCTGTGGCATCTCGGCTGGCGTTACCCAACCACATCCAGGTGCACAATGTGTTTCATGTTTCCCTGTTAAAGTGATATGTGCATAATCCGAGGCATGTAATCCATTGGCAGAATATTCAGGTAGGATAGAATTATAAATCCTAACTTGAAGCATGGATATTTTATGAGATTTTGATAGGAAAATTTTCTTTTGCAGGTATAGGCGAACGGTGAGTTTCTGGTCCAACCTCAATGCATACTCGATAGGAGAGAAATTATGCTTCGGAAGCGAGTCATCACCCAGGTTAAAATGTAGTGTAAGAACTTCAGCCCGGATGAGGCTACTTGGGAAGATGAGGGATTTCTACGTGAGGCTTACCCAGAGCTATTTCTTGAGCTGGATTAAAACACCGAGGATGGTGTTACTTCTAGGGGGGGAAGTTGTGGCAGCTGCATTTGACATTAACTAGGCGTTAACTAGTAAAATGATATTTTGTTATTATTTTAAACAAATTTTTGAAACATTTAATGTTCTTTGGAAAAATTTATTTTCCTTGTTAATAATATAAAAAATAAATAAAATTGGTTATGGTTATAAAAAAAGTAAAAATACTAATGGTAAAAGTATTCCAAGACTGAGAGGTGGTTAGGACAGTTTAAACAATTACATGTTCCTCTAAGGATAAAAGGCATATCCCAGTGAGGAATATGGGTTCTATTCATAGACAAAGGAAGAGAGTGGAGAATTTCCTGAGCTAGTAGACACCAATGGAAATCACTCAGTGTTCCTGAGATTTTCTGGTATTGATTGGACTGGGAGTCCTAAGGTCACAATAGAAAGTACTGTCAACCTATACCTCTCAGGTGTGGAGCACGGGGGAAAGAGAAGGATGCAATTGCCTCTCTTGAAGGTTGGGTGGACATCATCAACAGTTTGAACACTCAGATAAGTATCTGATCATTTTGTTAATTAAAATAAAACAGGAACACTATTATAGAATATGTACACATGCATGAGTGTGTTTAATTTTTCCTTGAGAACTGCATTGTAAAGGCCAAATGTCAGAAATGAAAGGGTTCTATGATTAACTAGGAATTTAGCAATTTATTGTTAGTTTTGTAGCTTTATGGAAATAATTTTATATTATGAATTTGTATTCAGTAAATGAGAAGAAATGAAAGATAGTGATGCTTAAAATAAGAACCAAAAATTTGTTGGGCTTAAATAAGAGAGAACGTAGGTGGAACTGGGTATTTGGATATTGAAGCAGTAAACTGTCTAATAAAATACATAGTAATTATTTAGTACGGTTATTACAGGAGGAACAACAGTAATAAATAAAAGGGATATAAAAGCCATTAAAAGCCCTGAAGTCTTTGGTAAAATCGAAGCAAGTAAAAAAACTATGGAACTCTGACTATCTTAATCTGCTTGGAGAGAACTATTCATTCCAGGTATGAGGTGAATCCCTCAACCCAAAATACATCGTTTCTCCCAATTTAGCTATACTCGGATAGTACTGGGGTGGTCCAGTCCGCAGAATTTAGAAAAGAGAAACCTGTGTTGGTAAACTTCAATGAATTTAACAGTGTGAAGTTTAAGAAACTTAATTCATTTCAAGAACTATACTGCTTATCAATAAGCATCTACTGTAAAAACGTAAGCCAAATGAAACAGATACATTTAAATATAAACCAAATACTTACAAAAAATTCAACCGACCAGAGGCTTGGTGTACATCACGGTAAACAGTTATCATGAGAACATAAGTAAATAAATATCCATGCATATATATAATTCAACTACAATGGCGCATACAAAATAATCTCCATGAGTAAACCGTTGACCTCATACAACTGGAGTTCTTCGAAAAAAAACGTATTACAGTATTAAAATCTAAGAAGTAATTACGAAGAGTTGAATTCTTTCTATGAAAATAGACAATCATATTAAATCTGATCTCTTTGTCCATTTTAATAACTCATACAAGAAAATTCAGAAAACCCAATTGAGAATGAACGTGTTAAATCCAAGAGGAAAACCCTCTAGTATATATACATAAAAATTCAAGTAAAAACATTACTGTGCCAAAGCCATATATTTAGAAAGTAAATGAGCGACTATGACCTCAATGTTCATGTTTATATTGATACAAAACCCTAAATACAGTTAGCCTAACAGCAAGTTTCATAACCCGCCAGTGAGGAGAAGGGAAATCCATGCAGACAAGCAATTCACTGAGTAAATACCTGGAGTGGAGGGGCAGCGCAGAATTATTTGTTGGGAATCCGAAAATTAAGCTCAACAACCAAACCCAGTTGTTTTGAAAGGGGAGTACCTGCAAAATAGACATGGAAGAAAATAGATATAAGTGTTGGAACGAAAAAATGATTAAGACGAGTTAAGCTCAGAATGGTTAAATAACAGAAATATAAAGGGGTTTTTACCTGGAATTTCATGAACTCTTAAGATAATGTTGAACGTCAACTTGTAGAGGTGAGAAACAAAACCCCCATCTACAGGGATTGTGGGTTAAATTCATTAATTAAGAAAACGTGAATCTGAGAACTGAAAATTTAAAACATAAAAGGAATATCTAACAAAACAATTTGATGAAGGTTACCTGCTAGTGGCCAAAGGTTCAGTCGGTAGTCCGAACACTTGCTAGAAAAGTCTCGATGGAGAAACAGTGAACGATGTCTAACCTCCAAAACATGTAAAGCGCCGAGAAGCTTCTAAGCACTGAAGAAATTGTCCAGCTCCAATCTAAACGCTGGAGAATGTTGAAGACAGAAGCAGAGCCGACTCAAGTTTTACAAATATGCACGATGAAATGACAAGGTGGAATGAGAGACAAGGTTTTACCTAAACTTTTTCCCAACAAGAAGCCACCGTAGATCTTAAGCAAATCGGACGATGCTCGTAATGGAAGGTGGCCATTAACACAATAACCCATGCTATTACCTTTCGTCGCTTTCAAGCATTTAATGAGCCAGTCCATGACTATGATGCGGTAGTACAAGTGGATTCGAAAATATCGAGGCATGAAATAAGCTCATGATGAACCCTGTTGACGGAGGTGTTAACATAGTTAAATAGGTAGATTAAAGTTATATGCATAACATCAAACTTAATGACTCCCATTTTTTAATAAGTTCTAAACCCCAAGATTTCAAATGAGCTATTGAATGGTTTATGAATCTAATTAGAATGTGTGAATTGGATTAATGTTGAAGTTTTATTGGTATGGTAATAGGTAAATATTTTTTTTTAACCCTGTACGTTACATATTATTAGCTGTTAATATATATATATATATATATATATATATATATATATATATATATACATATTATTCTTTTTAAAAATTTTAGGAATATATTTATATTACGAAATAAATATATTGATAAAAAAAAATTTCAAAACTTTTTATGGGATTTCATAAACAACTATCTTGAAAAATACAAATTCCCATGCTTTTCTCATTATCCAATATATATATATATATATATATATATATATATATATATATATATATATATATATAACAAACATTCAAATTACATAGCCCATTAATAATTACATGCATGGTGTGTACCCGACATTAAAAGAAATCGTGTGCACATTTACTACATTGAGACCTTGTAAAGGTCATTCAATCTATTATTCCTTTGAAGATTGTGAAAATGCATCTTATAGACATGTCCTATTTTTTAAGATGACTATAATAATAAGTATCCTTGTGATTTGGATAAAAACATGTATAGAATTTGGGGTGGGATGGAGATATTTATAGCATTTGGGGTAGGATGAAGATAGAAATTTGGATTATTACGTCGTAAGGCGTTATTATTTGAAAACAACCTTCCTAACCTCCTTTCTGTCATAATATGTACCATTCAATCATTTGTTAGACGATTATATAATTCTGAGCCATCGATTCGAACTGACAGGGTGGCAGGAAGTTGCGAAGTAGTGAGCTGACAGGGTGGTAGGAAGTTGTGAATTAGTTTCTCTGGTTACTCGAATTTGACTGGGTTGGAGTCTTTCTGCGATCCTTCCTACAATAAAACAAAGAGCTCCCATAGTAGCCAAGTATCTTGGTGGGGCTGTCACTTGTGATGCTTACCACATGATCGATCCACACTCTGAGGGGCTTGGAGTTTCAATGTGCATTCAGAAAGTTTTGGAAGATGCAAAAATTTCACCAAAAGAGGTAAGTGTTTCTAATTTTTTAATCAAAATTTATCAGATGTGTAGAATTACTACAGTTTCAATATTTACTGGAACTTTCAAGGGTTAATGACCAATTATCGTATGCTCAATAACAATGCAGGTCAACTATATCAATGCTCATACAACCTCAACTCGGGTAGGATATCTGGCAGAAATTAATTCTATCAAGAAATTTTTAAGGATACTTCTAGTATCAAAATGAATGGAACAAAGGTGAAGAAATCTCCTCTGGTTGACCGTTATGTTTTGTTTCTCAGATGTTAGGAATTAAAACATGTTGCCTGCAACCAAGATTTTACGATGCTGCTCAATTAGCAATTTTCAATTATCTTGAATTCACCAAAATGATTTTCAACAAGTTCTTTCTAATCTTACCCCAATGCATTTATCCTACAATTAATAATTTTCCGCCCTTCAGAAATTTGTTGTGCCATAAATATTTCGATTGCAAACACCATCTCTGTTTCTAACATTAAATATGGCTTACTTTTCCAGTCTATAATTGGGCATCCCTTTGGTGTTGCCGGTGCACTGGAAGCAATTACAATAGTAAAGACTATCACTACCGGGTGGATTCACCCTACAATAAACCAATTTGTAAGTTGTTTATAGGCATGGAAGTTTTTTTTCTAATAACTAGATGAAAATGAGCTACTCGTTTCCCTTTGATGTACGAATATCATTTTAAATCACTTTCACTGAAAAAATCAATTTACATGTTGAGACTCTTGCAGAATACCGAGCCTGATGTTACTATTGACACAGTGCCAAATGTGAAGAAGCAGCATGAAGTCCATGTTGGTAAGTACATTTGATTAAATTTAGTGTACAGCATAAATTTTTCTACAGAATTTAATGGATAACTAAATGAGAATGATATTGGTTCCCTTGCTAACATAAGCTTATGGTTAATCTCACTGAATTCGTTGTCATAATCAAACGTTGCAATGCTTATACGTGATATAAATGTTAGTTGTTCTTACATATTGTTTTACATATGTTCACCAGTCATAATTAAAGAAAGCGTTTTTATTTGGAATTTATTGTGCCCTCTTGGCATTACATTTAATATATGACTATCTGCATAGCTATTGCACATTGTTGATCTATGAGTTGTTGGGTAGAAACCAACCACTTTTAAGTTATTTCTATTTCTATATGGTTTTTTCAATGTACAACAACAACCGAAATGGGTTATAGTGGTCATGCCATGATGTACTTTTCTCCGTAAAAATTTTATGGCAGTTATTTCTATTTCTATAGGGTTATTTTATAAAGGACTGTTGTTTCGATATAGTCATTTTGTCTTATATTTTATATTTTTGGAAAATCAGTGATTTCTAAAAAGGTGGTGGGGTCTCTCCAAAAACCTTTTTGTAATTTCTAAAGGGGTGGCGGGGTCCCTCCAAAAACTTTTTTGCCTGTCTTGAAATAATGACCCAGTCGGAGAAATATTTAAATAAGGTATTAATATTAATTTATGTAAAAACTTTTGTTATTTATCAAATAGATATTTAAATAATATATTAAAATTAATCTATATTAAAAAATAATATTTTTTTTATACAAATTAACTCCATTATTTAATAATAAAAATAAAAAATATGAAAATTAACAATTTATATAAAAAAATGATGAACATAATTAAATACTATGAAAAAAAATGATTAAATTTTTAAAAATAAAAAGTAAATATAAAATTATAATATTTTTTATTGAATTTAATAATGTTTAAACTAAAATTATTTTATATTGAAAAGTTTAATATATTTAAAATAAGAAAATCAATTTTATTTTAAAAAAATAATAAAAGCTATAAAAGTAAAATATTCTTAATAGAATATTCATTTTTTTAGTTGGTTTAATTTATAGGATTTTGAACTTTGAATCTTATGTTTTACATAGTACTTCATAACACCAATTAAATTACACTCACCAATAAACTAGAAACCTCAATTTTAAAGTAAAAAGCTTTACCAAATTTCAGTGAAGCTATAGCCATTAGTAGGAGGTCTCCTCAGAAGTTGATCTGTATGAGAATCTTTCGGAGCTTTTACCTGATATTGAGAATCTTTCAGAGCTTTTACCTGATACTGAGATGGTGTTTTCCAATGAGTTGTGCACGAAGACACAGGCCACAGGCCTCAGAAATACTGAGCGTGATCTTCACAGAGTTTGAGAATGAAATTCAAAGGGAGACTTCCAAAACAGAGTTCAAGAATGAAATTCAAAGTTAGACTTCCAAAACACCTATCCCTGGAGGTACAATTCATCCTATAACTAGGTATGTGATGAATTAAGAGACATTAATGAAGCTCATTGTCAACAAGCCTTCTCATACCTCAAAGCAATCCTTCTCAGACCTCAAAGCCTCTGCCTGAAGGGTTAATATATTTGATTGGGGAGTATGATAGAGGAAGTGATTCACATGATTAATCTGTGTTGTCTTTGCATTTGGTTTGGATCACTCTTATTCTGCAAAACAATAATTCAGTTGTCACTGAAGCTATAGCCATTAGTATGAGGTCTCCTAAGAAGTTGTTCAAGATCATTGATCTGTATGAGACTCTTTCAGAGCTTTTACCTGATATTGAGACGATGTTTTCCAATGAGATTCAATGTTGCACTTGCAAATTCTTGAATTTGAACATTTTGAATCATACTAAAATGATATATATTCGATATGCCTCAATTATTCTTTGATTATACCTTGCTGCATGATTATGTATGCATGTAGTCTTTACATATTTCAACAATTTTTTATCTATGAATATGTACATGATCAACTGATAAGATTCATGGACTAACGTTAAAGATGGATGGACCTTATTAGGATCATACTTTGCATGAGCCCATCAGAGTTGTTGGTCATATCATACCATGGAACTTTCCATTGGTGATGTTTTTCAGTAAGGTTGCTCCTGCATTGGCCTATGGATGTATCATACTTTGCATGAGCCCATCAGGGTTGTTGGTCATATTATACCATGGAACTTTCCATTGGTGATGTTTTTCACTAAGGTCGCTCTTGCATTGGTCTATGGATGTATGGTGGCTATCAAATCTGTAGATCAATTAGCTCAACAATTATTTATATTTTTATCATTTTAATAGAGTAAATTAGCTTGTCAGATATTTATATTTTTATAATTTTAATAGGGTCAATTAGCCTGTGAGGTATTTATATGTTTATCATTTCAATAGGGTCAAGATATTTTAGATCCAATCCAATAATTTTTTAATGGGATTTGGTATCTCCATAATTTGTAATTGCACGCAGGAATACCCCATGGGGTTCTTAATGTGCTCTTTGGTTTTGGTGAAACTGATGGTGTTGCCATGAGCAACCATATGGATATTGATAAGGTAAGCTGATATATTAATGGAAAATGCTACGATATTTTTTATTTAGGGATGATTAATTAATTGAATATGAAGGTGAAAGACTATGAAGGCTTTATAACTCTGTGTTGGGTGTTGGATTGTACTCAGATATCATTTACAGGGTCAACTCAAGTTGGGCAAGTTGGGTGACTTATTATGGAGGTTGATACAAAAAGAAACTATTGGATCTCTTTAAGAATCTTACGACGTTTATTTTGCAACATCTGCTGGTGATGGTGCAACTACTAGTATATATATATACACACCTTTGTTTTTAAATTTATATTGTTTATTATTTATATTTAATTGATTAATAATAACAATATATATTTTGATATATATTATTTAGTAATTTATATTTTAATATTATTAGTGGTTAATGAATATATATACGATATTTTAAAAGTAAATTTTAATAATATATTTATATTATGAAACAAATCATATTATATTGATCATTTTTTTTCCCAAAATCTTTGTGAGATCTCATAAACAATTATTTTGAAAAAAAAAAAATTCACGATTTTCTGATTGTCTGAAAAAAATTGCAGGAAAAACTCGCCAACATTCAAACTGCATAACCCATTAGTAATAACATGCATGGTGTGTACTAGCATTCAAAAAATATAGTGTGAACATTTACGAAACAAAGACATAGTAAAGGTCATTCAAAAATAAGATAAATTGATATTTTATATGCAAAAAGGAGGAGACCATTTCCAGAGAGGACTATTAGTCTATTATGATGACTTGAGTTAGATCATTGGAGTTGCCTTGTGGTGGAACTTTAGATGGTGAATTGATAATAGTTGGGGTATGAAGCTGTGAGTCTGATCCAGAGTCTGAGTTGGACACCACATAACATTCCACCTGCATTAATCTAGAGACAATGTCATCCAGATTATACCTAATGTCTCGGAGAATCCTTTTAATCTCTTCTTACCTTGAAAATAACTGATAATCATCAACTTTCTTCCACAATTGACCATGTGAAGCACTATTTCTGGTTGGCAATGCAGAGCCATTGAGTGGAGAAAATGAGGTCTCGTTTTGTGATTTTTTCTAGGATCTACTATCTGATGAATGTGTTCACATTAATTTCAGCATCAGAGATATATACTCGATCACCAAAATCCTTGGCTTCCAAGTGAAGGATCTCATTCCTCACTTTTGGCGACACAAATTCAAAGTGGTAGGCCATTGGGTGTGAGTCGAATAACCATTTGTGATGAGAGGTGGATGTTCCTACAACACCAACCCAACGATTGAGTTGACGCGTTCGAGGAGTCATGAAAACTACTTGAGCGAACAAACTTAAATAAAGTGACCAAAGTATAATGAAACATAGTGTGTCAATGATCTCGATTAACAAGACGAGAGGTGGAATCAAGGGACAACAAGAGCAGTGGAGTGGTAATCTGGTGATGTATGAAGTAGAAAATGAGTGAAGGTGAAACATTAGTAATACATCATCTACCAAAGACAATATAAATGACACTATATCCCGGTGACTATAAAATTTCTTTTGGCACAATGTTTGCAGTAGAGGGACGTGTGTGTGGACTGAACCCAATACCCTTAAGAAGAATATTCCCGTGACTCTTTCAAAACTAACTTTAAAATCTGTTGGAATACCAGACACCAGATATAAGGACCGTACAACTATATGAAATGCTTGAAGAATTGGTGATTTGTGAGGATGTAGAGGGAAGCATAATGACCAACTAGAAAGAAGGACCCATTGTTGTGTTTTGTAAAAATAGGACAAAAAACATGGGTACCTACAATAACCAACCATATTACCAAGCCAAAATGATACACAATAACTAGAACACCAAAAACTAAAGCAATATTGAGGGTAATATAAAGAGATACCATTGCATAATTGATAGCCAAAACCGAAGGAGGACAGAGGTAAGTAAAAAGGCAAACCTTCTCTAAATTCTTAGAATGAACACATTGGTGATTGATATTGACCTGGAGCTTCTACTATCTTGGAAATACCTGTAAAAGTCTTCCACTGTGGAGCACGATCCATATGCTTATATAGACCACCCATGGTTTGAGTATCAAACAACCTGAAAAGACCGCCTAAGCAAGATGAAGCGAAGGAGGGACAAGTGTGTGTGAGGGGACTCAAGTTAACAATCACATTTAACACCCAGTTCAAGTGCACCGTCTCCAAAAAGGTGTCCATTATAAAAATCAAGCAAACCATGAGTATGTGAGGTATTTCCTTTTCAACCACCTTACCACATTTAAAATGATTTGAAAAACCCAACTGAGGTTCATGTGGAAGGTCGTAAGCTTGCCACACTGGGTCAAAGCCAGATAAGTGGAGACATCGACGCCCTTCCCCAAGCGCACATTTCTCTTCTCCATTTCTTTCGCGCACATGCCAATCATCCATGTTCACACCATTAATGACCTAAAAAATCACCCCATCTGAGTATAAATACATATATGCTAATATATACCATATATATTAACTTGGTGTTGGGTGTATACTCCAAAAATACAATTAATTGTTGGACTTTATTGACTTTCATTAACATTTACCTGGAATATTTGAAAAAAATCTTTATATGGGTAAATTCAATTATTAATCTCATAATATTTAAATAAAATATTTAAAATTACAAGTTTAATAATTTGTTTAATAATTAATAATGTTAAAATGTTAATAATTAATAAGTTTAATAATGTTAGTATTAAAATTTGATTTTCACTTTATCAAAAAAATTATATAACATATTAATAATATATATATATATATATATATATATATATATATATATATATATATATATATGATAATAATAAAAATTATTCTCTATTAAAATCAATCATGATTTATAAAACATTAAAAAAATAAATAAATAAATAGTATAAAAATATATTATAGATGCTTTTAAAACAAGTTAAATTTAATAATAAATAGTACTTAAACAGATAAAAAATTTAATTATATTAATTAAATAATATATTATTATTTAATTAATTTATAATTATTTATATAATATTTTTTTATTTAAAAATCCTTTGTGCATGTGATTTATTGTAATGTCGTGTTATTTTATGTTATTTTATTTAAACAAGTTAAATTTAATAATAAATAGTACTTAAACAAATAAAAAAATTAATTATATTAATTAAATAATATTTAATTATTAAATTAATGTATAATTAATTATATAATATTTTTTTAATAAAATAATTTATTGTGCATGTGCTTTATTGTAATGTCGTGTTATTTTACGTTATGTTTGTTTTTATTTTTTTTATTTTTTTTGGTAAAATTCTAGCTATTCTATTAGTATACAAAAAATATAGTACACGCTAGGTGACAAGAACAGTCAGGGGAGCTGATGACGGTCAACCCCTAACGCGATCAAAATCAGAGTTTGATTGGTGATGGTGGGTTGCCCAACAAATGGAAACCCACCCACCAGTCGCAGCATGTTCAAAAACATAAATAGAAACCAGACAAATAGATATACACTCATGTTTAACAGGAAAAAAAAATAAAAAAATCCTTGAGATCCTGCAAAATTAACAAACAGACAAAAGAAAGCATAAAAACTAGGGAGGTAATTCCTCCAGAATCTAACATGCATAGGGGCTTGAAGGAGTACACCCAAAGTCCTTAGGTTTGGCCATGTAACCAGCCACCCGCTCGGCATGCAGATTGTCATGATTTTCCTTGTGATCCATTTTGTTGCTGGAGGGAGCGCCAACACTCACGAACTTTGCTACCAACCTATCATCTGCCGCACCCTTTCCAGCATTGCCATCACTTTCAGTGATCGACCTACTTCCAAAGGAGGTGGAGGCATCTGCATCTCTCCCATCTGTCTGGAATCTATTAACTTGCACTCTTGGCCCCAATATGGTTCTCCTGGGCTTGGGTCTCACAAGCGGCATAAGACTCGGAGGTTTGAGGGTGGTGAAAGGAAGGGGGTGGAAGATATATGTTGCCTGCAACCCTCCCACCTGGAAACAAAGCTCACGGTCATAAAAGGTAACATCCATGACCTCACAGGCTTTGTCCAACATGGTTACCATGGATGATTTGGTGATTTAGCTTGTCCATTGAGAGTTGACAGTGAGCTAGTGAGGTGGAAAAAAAATTCTTCATAAGCTAGCACTAGTACTTCAAGATTTCACAGCACCGGCGAGGGCTTCCAGCTCCAGCGCATCAACTTGGCAGCGAATGTGAATAGGGATGTCGGGCGTGTAGCCGAAAGTTTCCCACTTCTCAGGTACCTTGTCATCATAATCAAGGAACTCCACATCCAAGTGTCCCCCACGCATGCATATCATTTTGCGCCTCAGCATGAGGGTTGGCCGGTTGTAGGAAAGAAACCACAGTGTCCTCCTCTTCCAGACCTCACTACATGAGACCCTGTTATGGAATCTCACAACAACGCTCAACACAATGGAATGGAGATGATGATTGAAGGTGAATTGAAGGGTAAGCCTCGTGAGGAGGGCAACTTCTCACGTATGCGTCTCTTGGTAGATGACCTCATCTCTGTACTTTTCATGATGCCCTTCTTGCACATCAATGGCTCTCAACATTCCCATCAGCCCACCGGTGATTTTCCACCTCGAGACGGTATCCATCACATGCTTCTGCATTAAGACAGGGAGGGCGGGCAGAAAATGAGGTAAGTGGCTCGCTTAGAGGAGCCATCTATCTTGTCGCATGCACTCCATCTTCCTTTCTAACACCCACGTCCAGGAATTTTATATTATGTTATTTTAAAATAAAAATTTATTATGAATGGTTTTTGAGTTACATATTTTCATAACCTATTACCAGCCTAGATCCATCTAACTCTGGATCTATCATGCGCCGAGAGGGATCAAATCTCTCGAGGTGCAAACCTATTTTTTGAGTGCAAAACTTGAGGAAAGGTTTGCACCTCGAGAGATTTGATCCCTCTCGGTGCATGATAGATCCAGAGTTAGATGGATCTAGGCTGGTTCGAGTCGGAGGCATCAACTTCACATTTTTCAGATTATTAACATTTTTGTATATTTTTGAGATGTAAGATAGATCTAGGCTGGTTTCAGTCATGTGCTGCCAAGGAAAATCTATCAAAGATATGATTAATTTTATCAGTAATATGTAAATATATCAAATATTAATATAATCATTTTAAATATGCTAAATATTTCTGAGATTGACTTGCTCATTTAATTTTTTTAAATTTTCTATACTGTCAGTTGAGACGATAATTATTTTTAATAGTTCTATAATGATGAAAAATGATGAAATGTTTTTTTTAAAATGCAAAGTGACAATAATAGTGTTGAAAGATAGAAAATGTGAATAATAAGAACGTACTCATGTTACAATCAGTCTCAAACTATTTTCTTCTACTATTCTTATTTCCTCCCTTGTTAGTTTTGTTATCTTTTCATATTGATTATATGAAAAAGAAAATTTAAATTGTAAACCATTTAAATCTTTAACTCGATCTATTGTAGTAAACATGATACCTTGTCTCTCTTGCTCTCCAATATTAATAGCTTAAATTACTATAACACAAAAATCAATATACATTGTTAATAACTTATTTGCTTACACTAAAATCAATGCATATTGTTAATCCAATCACTTTAATATTAATGTACCGTCATATATCCAATTATATCAAATCTTAAATCAAATATACATTGAAATAAATGCGTTTAATGCAAGCAATCAAATAAGATTAGAAAATAACTTCTACATTGAAATCAATGCACCTAATACAATCAACCAAATAAGATTAGAAACCAACATCTACACTGAAATCAATGCATTTACTCAAAGCAATCAAATAGGATTAGAAATCGCCATCTACACTGAAATCAATGCATTTAGTGCAAACAATCAAATAGTATTAGGAATAATCTACATTGAAATCAATGCATCTAGTGCAAGCAATCAAATATAATTATAAATTGACGTCTAAATTGAAATCAACACATCCAGTGCAAGCAATCAAATAGTATTAGGAATCAACATCTACACTGAAATCAATGCATCTAGTGCAAGTAATCATATATCATTAGAAATAAATATCTACACTAAAATCGATGCATCTAGTGCAAATAATCAAATAGAATTATAAATCACCATCTCCACTTAAATCAATCCATCTGGTGCAAAAAATATTCTTCCCTCTCTCCACCCTCCATCCATATCTATATCCCCATCCATCTCTTTCTTTTTTGTCTCTATCTCACCCCCCTAAACACACACGCTCTCGCACTCCATATATATCATTCTCTTTGTCGATCACCCTCTCTCCCCATCTCTCTCTTCTTCCCTCTCTTCCCCTTCTCTCCCTCTCCCTCGCTAACATCTCTCTTTCCTCCTTTTGTCCCCCCTCTCTCTCTCTCCATCTTCCTTATCACTCACTCTCTCTCTCTCTCTCTCTCTTGAACCAACATCTTATTAATCGAAATCAATGCATTTACTCAAAGAAATCAAATAGGATTATAAATCGCCATATACACTAAAATCAATGCATTTAGTGCAAACAATCAAATAGGATTAGAAATCATCTACATTGAAATTAAGTCATCTAGTGCAAGTAATCAAATATAATTATAAATCGACATCTAAATTGAAATCAACACATTCAGTGCAAGCAATCAAATTGTATTAGAAATCACCACCTACACTGAAATCAATGCATCTAGTGCAAGTAATCAAACATCATTAGAAATAAATATCTACACTAAAATCGATGCATCTAGTGAAAATAATCAAATAGGATTAGAAATCACCATCTCCACTTATATCAATCCATCTAGTGCAAGAAATATTCCTCCCTCTCTCCACCCTCCATCCATATCTATATCCCCCTCCATCTATTCTTTTTTGTCTCTCTATCTCACCCCCCTAAACACACGCGCTCTCGTACTCCATATATATCAATCTCTTTTTTCAATCACCCCCTCTCCCCATCTCTCTCTTCTTCCCTCTCTTCACCTTCCATCTATATCTCTATCTTCCCCTTCTCTCCCTCTCCCCCATTAATATCTCTCTTTCCTCCTTTTTTCCTCTCTCCCTCTCTCTCCATCTTCCTTATCACTCACTCTCTCTCTCTAGAAACCAACATCTACACTGAAATCAATGCATTTACTCAAATAAATCAAATAGGATTAGAAATCGCCATCTACACTGAAATCAATGCATTTAGTGCAAACAATCAAATAGGATTAGAAATCATCTACATTGAAACAAATTCATCTAGTGCAAGTAATCAAATATAATTATAAATCGACATCTAAATTGAAATCAACAAATTCAGTGCAAGCAATCAAATTGTATTAGAAATCACCACCTACATTGAAATCAATGCATCTAGTGCAAGTAATCAAATATCATTAGAAATAATTTTCTACACTAAAATCGATGCATATAGTGCAAATAATCAAATAGGATTAAAAAACACCATCTCCACTTATATCAATCCATCTAGTGTGAGAAATATTCTTCCCTCTCTCCACCCTCCATCCATATCTATATCCCCCTCCATCTCTTCTTTTCTATCTCTCTATCTCACCCCACTAAACACACACACTCTGGCAATCCATATATATCAATCTCTTTGTCAATCCCCTCCTCTCCCCATCTTTCTCTTCTTCCCTTTCTTCACCTTCCATCTATATCTCTATCTTCCCCCTCTCTCCCTCTCTCTCCATCTTCCTTATCACTCACTCTCTCTCTCTCTCTTCACCTTTCTCTCTCTATTTCTTTATTCTTACCTCTCTCCCCCTCTCCCTCCAAGTCCATCTCTCTTTCCCTCCCTCTCTCCACTCTCTCACATCCTCTCTCTTCCTTCCTCTCTTTCCCTTTCTCTCCCATCTCTCTCTCCCTCTCTCTCTCTCTTCACCCACCAACTATGTCACTATATCCCTCCCTCTCTCCTTATATCTCCTTCCCCCCCCTTATCTCCATCTCTCCTTATTTGTCTCTTTATCTCAGCCCCAAACATATAGGCTCTCTCTCTGTCTCTCCCTTGTCACTCCTTCTCTCTCTCCACTTCTCACTCTTTATATTTCTTATTTCCTACATCTCTCCCCCTCCAACTCCATCTCTCTTATCGATCCCTCTCTCCTCCTCTCTCTCAAGTCCTCTCTCTCGTCCTTCCTCTCTCTCTCTCTCCCCTAAATCCCTCTCTCTTCCCTGATCTCTCTCTCTCTCTCTCTCTCCAATACTCTCTCTTCCCCCATCACTCTCCTCCTTCCTCTCTCTCCCTTTCTCTCCCACCTCTCTCTCTCTCTTTTCCCTCCAATCCTCTCTCTTCTCCCATATCTCTCTCTCTCTTTAATCCTCTCTCTTCCCCCCTCCCTTTCTTTCTCTCTCCCTTTCCACCCATCTCTCTCTCCAACTACATTACTATATCCCTCCCCCTCTCCTTCTCACTTCTTCTCTCCCCCCTTCTTTCCATACATCTTACTTTGTCTCTTTATCTCACCCCTAAACATACACACTCTCTCTCCATCTCTCCCTTATCACTCTCTCTCTCTATTTCTTCTTAGTTATGTAAACTAATGAACATAAATATTCGTAAATATAAAGTAGATTATGGAGTAAATATGAAAAGAGGTTTTATTTACTTATCATACCCCTAGTTTATTTATATTTTTATTTATTTACCATACCCCTTTTCTTTACTATGGTATTTGGCCCATAGGCTTGTTATATAATTAGATTTTTATTTATAATCCTATTTGATATATTGTTATTTATTTACGTTACCTCTTTATGCCTCTTTTATATTTATTTATTTACCATACCTATTTATATCTATTTTATATTTATTTATTTATTTATCATACTTGTTTATACCTCTTTTATATTTATTTATTTACCCATGGTATTTGGCCCATGGTATCAATATTAATTTGTCCCATGGTATTCGTCCCATAGACTTCATCTAAATAAAACCTCTTTTTAAAGTTTTTTTAAATATAAAAAGGTTTATGGAATAAATATAAAAAGAATTTTTATTTATTTACCATACATCTAGTTTATATATTTTTTTATTTATTTACCATAGCTATGGAGTAAGTATAAATTCATTTTACAAATATTTAATTAAAAGAAATATTAAAATATTTTGGATTTTGATTGTTTGTGTTGAATTAACTCTTTTCTTTTGATTTAGAAAATGGTATTGACTTTAGTAAAGAGTAAAGATGTTTAAAATTTTACTTAATTTGGAAATTCAATGTGGTAATTTTTTTTTGTTAAAGGTAAATTTATGATCCATTCAAATTCACGTATATAATTTACTATCCATTCAAATTATATAAATAATACATAATTGTATTAGAAATTGATATATGTTCTAGCACAATGCCATTTTTATTTTTTATTTTTTTTAAATTTAAAACTTAAGCCGACACTTATTTTTTATTTTTATTTTAATTTAAAATTTCAGCCGACATTGAGGACGTGACCCACCTGACATCGAGGTCATACTGGGCTGTAGATGCGCCTCTCGGTGCAATAAATCCATAAAAAGAGATCTCGATTTATCGAAATTAACTTTACGGTAACAAATCTATTAACTATTAATCTAGTTATCTAAGGATTGAATCTCCATTAATTTAACTAATTTACTTATTGTATTATACTTCAACCTCTATCATTCTTAACGTATGGATTTTTGTATCTGCATATAAAACTAGTATTAGGAGATACATCACCATTATGATATGAACTCCAATTGCACATTGATTAATGTTGTTAAATTCTCAAAAAATTTAATTTAATAATTTCATTTTCGTAAATAGCTTCTTTTATTTTTACTTTTTAAGAAATAAATCAAATTAAATTATTTTTTGGAACTATTTTATAAAAAACTCAACTTGAAATCCATGTATTAATTAATGTTGCAACTAATTTTTAAGATAAATTATTTTTATTTTCTAACATTATGATTACTAAGGATGAGCAAGAGTTAGTATTGGGATCTATGAATCTAACAAATTCTAAATAATATTTTTGATTTCATTATTTTATATAAAAGGTTCCTATAAGGGCAAGCATTGAGTAGTAGACTATCACAAATCAATGGAATACCATGTTCATTCTCCACTCGTGAAGGTGGTAAAGTCTAGAGAATTAAAAATTATCACAAATCAAAGTGAGTCTTTTGTTGTTGGGGGAGTGTGGGGATTTTTCACTATTTTTATTGTGGTAATTTTTCAACCAATCTTCGAGTGATGTGAGGAAACAATTTTAACAAAATTAATGTGCACTTTATTTTTATTGACAATGTGATTTAACTATTCAACCTTTGAAGTCCCAAAAGAAAATTTGGAGTGTTTCAAGTATATTTAGTGGTCATGTCGGAGTTCTGAGGCTCTATCAATATGCTCTATGTGGGAATTTCAATTTATTTTAGATCAAAGTATCATCAAAGAATTCTACCACAAAACTACACAAGAAGGATCAAAATTTTTTGTTCATGATGCTCTAGAATGTGGATGGAGCATTTCAAAGACCAATGACATCACTAAAAGCTCATAATGACCTTCATGTGTGTGAGAGGATGTCTTAAGGATGGATGCTTCTTTTATGTATACTTGTTTCTATCTAGAATAATGCTTAATTGTAGTGAAAAATTGGACTCCATGAACTTTAGACAAGAGATCATCAATGATTCGGATGTAGAATTTGTCTTAGATGGTCAAATTATTAAGAGTTTTAAAATAAACAAAATTTTTCCAATTACCTTCCTTCTTTAGTACCATGACCACCAATGATGAGTATGGGTTAGTACTAGGAGATATGATTTCAAACTCCATCAATTCCTAAATGGTCTTTTCAATTTCATTTTGTATGCAAAGGGCCACCTATTAGGGCATACATCAAGTGGTAATCTACATGAAATCAATGGAATTCATGGTCATGCTCTCCTAGTGAAGGTGGTAAACAATGTAGCATTTAAAATACCTATTTATGTTTAGAGAGAACCAATTGCAAACAGGCATGGATCTCTCGTGGGTTTTTTCCACTACATGTATGATAACCTCACTTCAATAAATTTTCCATGTGATGAGAGGTGTTAATTTTAGGGAACTATATTAATATCTTCAATTGCAATTTTGTGCCCTTCCTAAGTCAATCTCATGTATAAATCCTCGAAATCCATGGGGAAAAGTCCCAATGCGTGCTATTATGTTTCAAGAACTACATCACAACTTTTCATTTCAATAGAAAACATGTGAGTTTTGAGATGATACTCACCCATTTGGAGGTTCAAATTTTCACATGTATTACCAACCAAATTATATCATACCACCATTGCCCACCATAATTTCAAATGAGGTATATGACATACATAAGAGTGGGTTTGCTCAACCACTCTCCTATGAGTAATGTTATGGGTACTATCATTGTCATTCAACACAATCACTTTGTTTTTCTTGATATAACCAATAAAATTAAATGTTTTAGGTGCGAAGAAACTTGATAAGGAATGAAGAAAAAATTGGGATTCCTTGCAAGGTGTTTTCCCCATTCATGGGAGGAGTGGAATGATCCAAATTTCATGCAAGAGTGTTGTTAGCCAATATGTAATTTTTGTGTTGTTAGTTGAGATACATTTGTTTGAAATAAATTATATTATTTACATATGTTCCCTATTAAATATAACACTTTTCAATTACAAATTCTAAGGCATTGGCATTCCACCATATATTTCTAAGTAAACTTATGGATCATCACTAGGTAAGAGTTGGAGTGACTACAAGTAGTTTCCAAGGGGTAGCTAGTATAAGTGAATAAAATTTTCTTGTTTGGGACTTCCCTCAGGTTCCATAAGACCTCCAAAAGTAACCCTACCTCTCCAGGTGTCCAACCCCTTAGACAATGCACTTTTCCCCTTACCTAGAGCCCCAGTCATTCCCTTTCCAAGCCCTCCATGTGACTATGGGTTCCCAGTAGCACACATAAGCCTACCTCCATGCAACTATGGAATTTTATGCTCAGATCTATGCCAACGACTCCGAATTTTGTGCCAATTTTTCAGGATTGAGAATTAGGTATGTGCCCAAAACTCAGTGAAACTTACAAAGAATATAAATGACATAGAAAAATGGTTTTTTTATCCAAAAACTAAATTCAAGACTTGACCTAACCATCCAAAACTGGGACTGGAATTTTTTCAAACACTTGGTAGATATGCCACCTGCAGGTCATGAATGCAAGTCTGAACATGATGGAATGAAAACTTATTTTATATTTAACAAGAAGGGTCATTTCCTTCTCACATTAGTTTTCATAACACCAATTAGTTCTTGCATTCATTATTGATTCAGTTATGAGTAAAAACATGAAAAGATCCATGACTAAGATTTTTCATAAAACCATGCTTATACCCAACATATAACCAGAGAAATAAAAATATGAGAAAAACCATTAAAGCCACATAATAATCAATACAATTTATCATAAAAAAGGAGAAACTTATCTTTTATTAAGCATATGCAAATTTCGACCAACTTTGAGACTTCCACGTACCACCTGAACATAGATTGGTTGAACCAATTCTTTCTTTCACAAAATCACCCTCGTTCCATGTTCCAAGCATGAATGTGGGATCTCATGGCATAAGCCAATCCAAAACAACCACGAGAATCTAGAGGTTAAACTACATCCACCCTCTCCATACCGTGAGCTCACCTAAACTAGTGTTGAGATCACAAAACCGAAATGAGCTTGGATGCCTCAAAAATTCTTCACCAATACCTTTGAGGAATTTTCCTATCTCCACCCTCAGGATTTAACCACCATTTTCGGTCAAGGGATTCATAGGACTTTGGGAATTTTCCTGAGACCACCTCACCTGGATCCAGAATCTTCCAGAAATTCAAAGCTCAAATTGAGCACAATCTCATCACACCATGGCTATCCAAAAATGGAAAATCTCGGCTAAAATCCACTAATGAAACTTGGAAAAACCCATGCTAATGACAACAAGAGAACCAAATACCAAAATTCACATACCATGCATGTCAACCAACTAGGAAATCATACATGCAACCTGTTACCCTCAAGTATTCCTATTGAAGCTGCTTGATCCTTGCCTTCCTTTGATTTACTTGTACTTCCTTTAATTTTACTTTCCTTTCCTTTCCTTTCCTCTCGTTTTCCTTCCTTTACTTTCCTTTCCTTGGTGTTATTCTCCTCTCTGATACTAATTCAAAAACTAAACTCACAAAAGGCTCACTAACTAAAGTTACCAACTGATCCTTAGAAGCCTTTTTATAATTGATGAATCTATTTTCTTCAATTTTCTCTATTTTACTTCATTTTCTTCCTCACATACAACCTATGACATTTCACCTTCCTTCTCTCCTATTTTCCTTTATTTTCATAAATAATGTGCCAAAAATACCTTTTTTCCTTTCCAAAGCCTTAGCCATTTCCTTTTACAATTTCCTTAGCCATAATAAACTGGAATGAACACCCACTAGGATGTTTTTCCCAACATATATCTTGGAATAAGTGTCCTTTTCATGTGGTATTATTTTAACTTTATTAACTTTTATTACATGAAATTATAACCCGAGGTTGTTACTGAACCCTCCCCCTTAGGGAAACACCGTCCTCGGTGTTCTATGACACCTTCAAATTTAAAACATTCTGAAAAGTATAAAAATACTGCTTGTGGAGCTTTATAAACCAACCCGTTGTAGTATTTATGATAACACCTGCTGAAAAGAAAGACCATCATGTAAAACATGAAAACATGTCAACCATATCGCTTACTGGAGCTTTATAAAACAACTCATTATGGTATTTACAATAACAGTTACATGTACTTATGCCCATTTTCTTCAACCGAAAAATAACGTTATTTTTCATGGAGCTTTATAAATCCAACATGCTACAATATTTACAATAATATACACATATAAAGATATGCACATTTTCTCAACTAGAAAATAAAAGGATACGGTGTTTACATCTGCAACAAAGGAATCTAGAGGTTCACACCTCCACCCTCAAAGTAATACGAGAATCCACCTTCTTCCCTGGAAGTCCAGAATCCACTGCCAAAGTCAAACTTTCATCCAATGTCTAGCACTACCATTCTATGCCACTACTCCTCCCAGTGAAAATTTACTCACTTATCATTCCAGGGCACACTCCCAATGTGCATATGATTACATCTAGAAAAATTATGACAAAAAAAATACATTCCACGACCGTCCCTTCTCTGCTACATAGTCCCTCGGGAAATCCGTTAACCCCCTTTCATGCAGTCACTCACCTTCCAAGTTCCCCGACATCCCCTTTCTTAGAAGATCCATCCCTTGGAAATGATTCCTTGCATCGAAAGGTCAAACAACTAAGGCATATACTTGCCTCAAACCATCATACCAGTCATAGAATGATCATGGAAATCAATGGACACTATTGGGTACCAATTCCCCACAATGACCATGCTCCTGAAATGCTTTACTGGCATATTGGTGCATGTTCCAATTCCTTTTGCCTCTGCTACTAATCCTTGCAGTTAGTCTCAAACACCCCAAACCAGGTATTTTCATGCTTCTTGTACCAAGCACATGATTTCCATTAGAGTAAAATAAATTGAAACTAATTCATATCATACCTCACTGGTGGTCCTTCAATAAGGTACACTTGCAATTCTATTACTTCCTATCACAACAAGTCACACAATCTCTCTGATCAAATCATCATGTATAAATATATCACATCAAGTTAGCTCAAAATCAACCATCATAAACCATAATCATAAATAACATGTAACCATTATCAACCAAAATCATTTATCACATTCATAATTAAAAACTGAAGTAAAATATTGATACTTATCTTTCCATAATTCTTTGCTTTTGCCTTTGTTCTTTATCCTTTTTGTACATAACTGAATCGCTCGCCAAACCTGGTAAGAATCCAGTGCCTTCTCTTTAAGAAACAAGCTAATCAGAAGAATGAACTGATTCCTCCCTCAATATCAGCAAAAAGGGTATCCCAAGACTAAACCGCCTCAAACCCCAATATCAACAAGGGTATCCTGAGACTAAACCTACTCAACCCTTAATAGAAAAACAAGGGACAGACAATACCTTTCCTGTATGTCTCATCACACAATACAACACATACACATACACAATATACAATGCAACACATACACCTACACTTGGTGTACAACACGAGACATACACCTACACCCGATGTACAACACCACACATATAGCTACACCCAGTGTACAACACCAGACATATAGTTACACCCGGTGTACAACAGGAACATACACCTACACCCAGGTTAAAATATGACACATATAGCTACACCTAGTTTACAACACCACACATTCACCTACACCCGGTGTACAACACAACATATACACTTACACTCGGTGTACAACATAATACATATACGTACACACCATACAATACCATGAATACACATGTCGCGATACACCGACTACATAATACCCATAACACCATACCAAATATACACAATAAAACATGTACGATGAGAAAACCATACCCCATGTACACAAATCCACCTGCATAATGCGTATCATAATACCACACGTACACGACACCACCTGCATAATGTGTGCACAACACCACATGTACATCGCACTACCTGCACAACGTGTACACAACACAAGCTATAGGACGTGTACATAGCACCACATGTACACAACACCATCTACACAACATGTACACAACACCACATACACGCAATACCACATGTAGCACAAGTACATAGCACCACATGCACGCAACACCACATGTACAATCATGCAAACCACACCATATGTACACAACACCACATGTACGATTTGTACATTACACCTTATGTACGTAAAATCACACATAAAACATGTACATTGCACCAAATGTACATAGCATCACATTTATAACATGTACATAGCACCATCGGTACCCAACACCATATATGTAGTCATTCACACAACACTGTGTATGCAACATGTGCACAATCATCATATATGCAACATGCACACAATCATCATATATGGGACATGCACACAACATCATATGTACACAAAATTTCATATGTTATTGTACACAACACCATTACTAAAAATCCTAAGAGCACAATGTCCTTACCAAGAAAAATTGATTCCAGTGTCTGATCCATGCTTGTCCCAGCATGCCAGAGATCATACTTATTTCATTCCACTAATCTATCCCTCAACATTACATGTCCATAACATAAACATATACATAGTATAATCACATAATATCAATTCACATCCCCATGATATTGACCTCATAGATCTGTCACAGCTACTCTTACCACTTGATTCCTCATAAACCAGGAACCTCTTCATGCCAGTCACCTACATAAGCAATCATTCCTCCACATGACTGATCCCTGATGACCCTGTTAGAAAACAAAATACATACATATATATACACATATAAACATCAACATAAAACAATCATGATCTCAGATGACCATGTCAGAAAAATGGAATACATACATACATATATATAATCATTACCATAAAGAAATCATGATCCTTGAAGACCCTATCATAAAACTACATACATATATATACAGATATACACATTAGCATAATCATGATCACCACATAATTACTAGATATCATAAGGTCTATTTTAAGAGAAATCCATGTATTTATGCAACACATGCGCAATAATGGGAACAATAGTTCCCAACATAGCCAAGGCATTTTACACCTCAAATCCATTTATCTAACCTTTCATGTTAACTTTCTCATGATTGTCCTGCCACTGTCCATTTATCCCAATGGACCCAACCATTCCAACTGGTTGTCACATTCTTGCTTTCTGTTGCCTTATTACATGCACCAAGATTCATTCAGATCTTTTATTACATGTTGGACTTCATTCAGATCTTTTATTATATGTTGGACTTCATTCAGAGCATGATCTTTGGCTCAGCCTGTGGCTTCAAGCCAAAGTGCTAAATCCCTGAAGGAAGAATGTTTCAAAATCTATAGACAGAGTCTGCAGATGGCCAGGTAGCCTCTGGATCTCATCCTTTTCAAAAAGGTGACATATCCAGTAAATGCCCCTGCAATCAATCTATGGAATAGAATTTTGATATTGCTGAGAAGGGAACTTTACAGTGCTCAACTTATGAGTTCAATTTCAGAAGGAGAAGATGAAGATGATGAGATCACTCTCATCCATTTTCATATCCAAGAAGAAAGAAGAAGAGAAATGCACTGAAAATCCAAAAGGGTTTCAAGGAGGAGAGATTTGCAGAGAAACCCCTAGAGGATTTCAAGAAGAAGAAAAAGATGCATGCACTTCTTGTTCTTATAGAGGGAGTGAAGAACAAGAATACCACTTAGAGCATGAAATTTCGAGTGGAAATTTGGCAGAATACAAGTGCCAACCTATGGCTCTCAAGAAGACCCTAGATTTTCCTTAGTTTATTCAACTGAGAGAAGAGAAAAGACCCTGTAACCAAAGGGAGATTAAAGGCAATAGATTCCTATTGTCCAAATTTTATGGGTCAACTACAACAAAAACCTGGGCAAGAAAGCTTGAGGCATTCTTCCTACTTCAACTAGTGGTAGAGAGGGAGGCAGTAGAAGTTGCAGCACTGCACCTAGAGGGTGAAGCCGATGCTTGGTGGTGTAGTCACTTAAGCCATACAAGAGTTACTTATTTTTATGAGTTCACTAAAGAGCTGATCAGAACCTTTGATGGAGAAAGATTAGAGGAGAGTAGGCCCACACCACCATGGGAGGAGGCAAGTACTAGCGCTGCCATGGCCTTGAGAGAGCAACCTTCTACACCAGTAGTTGGATCAACCAACACATTAAAGAGAGGACCTCTTGCAGCCATAGAGGATGTCCCAAGGGCTCACAAAGGTATGCATAAGTTTCCATGTCTTAAAATTTCAAAAATTTTATGGAAAGGGTTGGAGATTTGGTTGCATGTCGCCCAGGATCAAATGGTATTGCTGAGATGGAGCAGCAGGATTGCATTGTGTTGTGCAAGCTTGGAGGATTAAAGGGAGATTTGAACCCTCAACCTCATGTATCACTGATAAGTTACACACAACCCTTGAGGTTGGAGTGTGAATTCTTGGAGGATGGAGTGAACCTTGCCCCAAACAAATTCATGCAGAACCAAATGTTCATCCGGGAGTTGATGCATGAGATAGCTAAAACACCCTGGAGGAGGGTTACAGTGCTATCAAGAGATAGTAGTAAGGAGTTTTTCCCTTCTTTACATTCAGATCCTTATGGATTCAAGATGGTTGTGGACATGAGATCTTCTCTAAGAGATCTCCAAGGAGATGCCTTTCAACACTTCATGAGAGGTGAAGAAAAGAAACTAGTTGTGGAGGATGGTAGATCTCATTGGAGAAATACCAAGATGCAGAATGATGAGAAGCATCCACAAGGAGTTGAGTGGATGTGGATGGGAGGAAAAAGGCTTGTAAACCACTTGCAAGTCTATGACACTGGGAAGCAAGAGGCAATGCTACGTTGGCTACTCTTGAGAGAGTTTAGTCAACCTATGACATGTCCTTTTCCATGGGGTGAGAAGAGGAAGGAAGATTGGCAGGAAACTTTCATCATGGGGCAACAAGGAGTGTGGATGCATTATGATGGTATGGTCATTTTGTTTTCACTGCATCAGTTTTATCATGGAGGTATGATGAGGAAGCAAAGACATTTGTTGCTTTGGACGATTGAGAGAGAGAAAGGGAAGAGTTTCTCTCACATTTTGCATAATGTTGCAATGGGAGGAGATGGCAACATTATGGGGGAAGTCTTTGACATTGGGCATGTCAGAGAATGGACTTATGAGTTGGCAGGAGCCTCTTTGCATAGGCCAAAAATGTTGTCACTTTGGAGCATGAGCTTATTGGTGGAGTGTTCCTAGGATCACTTCATATTTGGTGCACTTGATGGGCATAGAGGAGGTGATATTGATAGAGTGGTGGATGGAATCATTGGTTATTGTGGTATGTTCTCCTTGACCTAGATATCCAA
The DNA here is from genome assembly GCA_034641835.2 of Pinus albicaulis. Lineage (NCBI taxonomy): Eukaryota > Viridiplantae > Streptophyta > Pinopsida > Pinales > Pinaceae > Pinus > Pinus albicaulis. The sequence goes on along the minus strand of CM076575.1, from coordinate 752,768,099 downwards.
GCATGGGAAGGAGAATTTTCATGCAGCATGTGGTTCATTCCTCTTCATATGGGTATGTCATGCCACTATGGAGGATTCATCTATGGATCTTGTCACCATCTTGTCTTCCTTACATGGTAATATTTTTGGTTTGGCATTAATTGATTATTCAACGCAATATTTGCATACTCCTACCATTTCCTTGCAGTGCATTCCTCTACAAAGGGGAAATTTTTTCTTTGGGCTCCATGGTCCATCTTTGGCCAGCTATTATGATGGAGACAACCATCCAATGTATGATCCAAGGAAATTATATGGTTTCTTCTTGTGTGCTCAATTGACATATTCAACCATCTACTATTTTCTAGTAGGTGTGATGACTTAGACAACAAGCCATTTTTCAAGAGACAACTTGCCATGCTATTTTCTGAAGATGCAGTGGGCAAGACTACACTGTGACCACTTGGGAGATTGTTGGTACTCTCCAGCACTACATAAAACCTTCAATATTTCCATCATTATGATGATGATCATGATCCTATGTGCTGATATTATTCTTTCCTATATGAGGGGCATGATTGGAGGAGGAACACATGGAGTGGGTGTGTTCTTGGGGGAGGAGCATCCCCACACTTTCTGCATTACATGCTCTAAGGGGAGCATGGGAAGAGACATGGCCTTTATATCAAAATATTTTTCTCTTCATGAGGAGGATCATGAGATGGATGGAGTGCCATATGGTGATGGTTTCTTATCCATAATGTATGAGATGGGTTGGGCTAGCTTGATGCACAGCGCTGGGAGAGGGACCTTTGGAGGTATAGCTTCTGTCTTTCCATTTAAGGGCAACATGATGGCAGCCCAAGATCAACAAATCCTCTATACTTATCTTAGGTGGAGAGGAAGACCACGTGGGGTAGGCTACTATGTCTACCATGTCTAAAATTTCAGCCCACCTACCTTGCCAGAGCTTCAGGTGGAGGATGATTTGCATGAGCTACCATTTTGGAGGGTGGCTCATTTTTCTATGTTGATAGCTTGGGGAGGAGAGATTAAAATGGGGATAATGAGTCCCAACCTATATCAGCCCTCATGCTTCAAGAGGATCTTCAAATAGCCCATTGTTGCTTCCATGCATGTTCTACTGTCACATAATGTCAGCTATTTAGATAGATTACACACTTGGGAGAGGCAACTTGGCGATATATTGATGATGCAAAACCTTGATCCTTGGAGGATTTTCTCTTATCAGGTTGTTGTAGGGGTGAAGAGGGTGCTCTTCAGTCCTATCCTTTCAGTTGCTTGAGGACAAGCAACATTTGGGAGGGGAGGACTGTAATATTCCAAAATTTTCACATAGCAATTTGGAACATTAGATTTTGCTACTTTCACTTATAGGAGGAATAAATGGGTAAGGATGCCCATGAATAATAAAATTATGAATAAATTCCACCTTAGTAAGGAAGGAAATCATCTTAGGAGCTAGTTTTACACTTCCAACTGTGAACAAGGACAAATTGGATGAGGACAAAGCCAAGTTTGACTAAGTCAACATGCATTCTTGAGGAGGAAGAAAAAACTCAAGTAAACTAGCTTAATGTGAACAAGGATCAGCCTAAACACATATGAGAAATAGATTGAATATCCTTAGTGTGAAATAGGCATTGGAGGTGGATTAGTTTACCAATTCAATAGCGCAACCACAAGAGGAGGGAAGCAAGCTAGGGCAACGTAGTTTTGAAAGAGGAAGCTTCATGAAGAAGTCACCTCCACTTTGTGTGGGGTCCGGGGTGAGGAGGCTCACCAAAGATAAAAGGAAGGCATAGCATCAAAGGATAATCATTCATGTTTTCAGCTATTTTTGTCTTGAGACCATTTTCATGCTTCAACTGTTTAGCCGAAGTTTCTGCACTGCTTAGTGCAAAGAATTCCTGTGCGGGAATTCTATCCTCTCTTTAGGTCAACTTGCTTAAGGGATCAAGAGGGAAGGATTAGAGATTCATTTATTTATTTTTCTTGAGTCCATTCATCTACATTCAGCTAAAATGCATTCATCTTCAGAAAATTGCGTCCTTGATGCAGGGGCAACAACAGCAAAACTGCACCCTTTGATTTTGTGCTATTTTTTGAGGAGGAGGTGCTTATTTCCCTCCGGGAGCTCCAATAAGAATGCCTAAGGCCATTATCTGTATTATTAAACATTTATATGTCATATTCAGTCATGTTTAATATAGTGTTGTAGTAAACTGTGTTATTTTCTGCAGTGTTGCTTTGTACATGCATTTTGCCGGAAATCTTGCCGAGAGCCTTGTTTCTACTGTATAAGTGATTAAACCTCCATTTATTTGTTGTGTGATTAATATAAGTTGTATATAATACCTCTTTCTTCATTTTATTTAGAAACCCTCATGGGAATTATGCTCTCACTGTATTCAGAAATTTCTGTTTAGTAAAGTCATGGGAAATCAATGTTTTCTAGCCTAGTTGGGAAAGGAGGAGTTGTTTAATATAGCTAGAAGAATTTAGTTTGAGCTGAAATTCAGAGAATAGGTCCCTCTTGACCTAAGCTATCATATCCAACCATTTCCCCTGCTTATTTGTACACTCATTTCTAAAAATAACCTTTTTAGGGCATAAAATCCCCTTTTTCCCCACTTTCCGGATCATGAAATGAAATACAAGTTACTGCTGTAACTAAAAATGATTTCTATGTGTTTATTTTGTATATTTTAAGCTTATTCATCATAACAGGGCCGTTATACAACTTATTCATTGCAGAGTTTCAGATTTGGAACATCACAACTTAACTCTCGCAACAGTAATGGATTAACATTGTGACATCATCAAGAAGTACATATCAACAGTGTCATGTCATGAGCGGTCATGTCATCACATCACTATTTTATATTATATCCATTTTAAACAAATGTATTGTAAAGTGGAAGTCCAAAGGACACACATCAATGTAAAGAGTCATGTAAGTGGAAAATTCATGGGAAGTCAAACAGTCATGAGGGTATTCAAAGAGTCACCCATGGTTATATATATCCCACATTTTATGAGAAAATGATTTTTCCACGTCGGCTCCACAAGGAAGGAAATTGACAGAATATTTGGTTATTTTAGTCGAGCAAGGAGTGCCTCCAACACTCCATTGTTACAACTAGTGATGTTCATTGTATATATGTGTATAAAAACTTGTACTTAATAACACAAGACTTTCAATTCTAGCATGTTATTCACACATGACTTATGAATGTTTATAAGACTATTCTACGGATATTTGTTCTTCATGTTTTCTTTTCACATGTACTAAGATATTTAAACTATTTCGGTTATTTTAGTGCTTATCTTGTTGAGGACGTTTTGTAATGTTTGTAACTACTCTCACATCCTTCTGGACTATTCCGTGGGATATTGGACATACATTTCTTATATTTTTGTGTGCGTAATTTTTCCACGTCGTTGTGGACTATTCCGCAATACACTTGACATATCCTCCTTTAGTTGTTGTGTTTAATGATCGTCGCATCCATTAAGGACTATTTTGTTGGGTGTCATACAAGATCCTCCATATTGCGAGTGTCTCTTCCTGGGTGGTACTATTACCTCTCTCTTAGAGGCTCACCTTTTTCTCTCCCCCCCCTTCGCAGTAGAAGAACCTTGACACGCTTACAATCAGACACTCACTAGGCACACTCCCCTTGCTTTGTGAAAGTATATCGACATCACTCTCCTTTGCTGACAGTAAGATCCAAGGCACATATTTAAGAATAATGAAATTGGTCCTTTGTCACGGATGGGACTCCTACACCAAATAGTGTGAGGTCTAATTGGGACTTCATATTAGGGATATCCCTTGAATGTCAGCGGATCTTGCACTGTCAAAATTTCTAGCACTAGAAGGAGGGCAACAAGTTTTTTATGGTTGATAAACCCATCAACCCCAAAGTTACATCTTCTAATCAAGGCAGTAACATACAATTTACCTCTCCTTCTTGTTCTCCAGAAGTTGTTGACTCATCTAAAACACATACCACGTGAACTTGTGAAATTTCATATAATCATATTTTGTCTATCCGTCCCATAACTCATCAATTCGCAAAAGAAGTTGGATTGATCTCGGGAGTATCCAGTCTTCCATATTATCCAAAAAAGAATAAGAATACCTCTACACGAGTAGTAGTCACCACCTTGGAAGATGTAGTTCTCTCCACCCTTGAAGAATTAGCAGTCACTATGGAGAACGCAGAAGAACCTCCAGCTTTTAGTGGTGGAGAAGGATACAACCCGCTACTCTCAAGTACTACGTTCAGCTGGTTAGGTGACGATGAAGAGGAAAAGGAGTTATCAGAGTTTGAAAAAGAGGAAGAGGAGGATGAAGAAAAAGACATGGAAGACTAGGATTTGGATTGGATTTTTTAGGGTCCATTTGCACTTTCACGCGTGTTGCATAAAATTCCAAGGAAACCTAGAAAATTTGTTAACGAAGTATGACCCTGACAAAATGGTTCAAGCAGAATATCACTTAGATAATTTATACATACATCTGCAAACACTTGAGGTACACTATGTTGACATTTCATGCAAACATTTTCTATGTACCTTGGATGGTATAACTGTTGTATGGTACCATATTCTTCCCCCAAACTCCATCCAAAATTTGAGGGGATTCAAGAGAATCTTTCTTGAGAAATTTCTTGATGACAAGACCCTTTCCATGTTGTTGAATAGTTAGGTGGCCTGAAAATGGAGCCGAAAGAAAAGGTCAAATATTTCAATCATAGGTTTAATCGTGTCTTGAATAGATTTCTAGAAGACACCATGAATCATGAATCCATCACTAAGGACTGCCACACTTCTCCCTTGCCAATAAGCATTGTATAGTTCGTGAAGCGAACATTGAAGCCATCACTTTCAGAAAAGTTGGAAGAAGAAATCGTGGTCAGAAACGAGTTGCACACAAGTGGAGTCATTGCAGACGATGAACTAATAAAAGACTCCAAAGACTCGAGTAAAAGGTATTAGGCCTTAGTACACAAGGCTAAATAAAAGGAATTTCTTGATCTTGAGAACTTGACCTATATGACTAAGAATCTGGCAACTCAGATAAAAAAATTCAAACAAAGGTCAAGTGATACTACTACCGACAACAAACCCTCGTGATTCAACTTGTTTAAAGTAACTACAAACTACGGTAGCAGTACTAACCAACTAACCAAATCCATGTGGAGTGAAAATGTGGCATTCAACTTTGAACAGTTGGGCATGACTGAATATTCTTCGTATCATCAAGATTATCATTATGAGAAAACATGCCCACAATGGAATCATACCATTATTTCTATTGCTATGTACTTCTTTGATACGATACTTGCTGATGAATAGACAGAGCCAGAATAAGAAAAGGAACAAGAAGTTTCACCCAATGACACCCCATGTGTTCGACATGCGGTAAACATGTTCAATTGTGTATTTATAGCTTAGAAGAGTGCAACTGAAAAAAAACCCTTGAGTGACCCTTCGACTTAGCCACATTCAAATCTCTATAATTTAAGAAGCCAAGGGTTGGCGACTACAACACATTTGACAAAGCAGAAATCCAAAGAAGTATTATTAAGGAAATCAATATGTCATTCAATTGAGTGAAAAGCACTCAGGTAAAGTCTGGGAAAGCTACCTAAAATTTTGTAAAAAATAAAGATAATATCATTACACTGGAAGTTACAAGCAAGGTTTCTCCCCTAAACACCCTGAATTCCCTCCCTGCCGTGGATTATAATATAGTAGAAAATATAAACAAGGTCTGTGCGAACATTTCATAGTTTGAGATAACGAATATCATGCACCAGCAAGACATTATTTAATGGGAACTTGGGTCTTCCTCCATAGGTAACCTCTCTTCTTAAGATAAGGGATCATGTATGTCTTTTGATTCTCTCCAATCGGTACTTCATGATTTAACATTGGAAGTAAACACACTCGTCCCCCCTTTCCTCTTAGCTTTCAAAAATTTCAATTTCAACGTACACAATTTCTTGATTGATTCTAGTGCATTAGTAAATGTAATGCCATTGTTTATAGAAAATAAAATCAATGCAACATCGAAAAAAAATGACACACAGGTAATTCAACTAGACAAAACTCATTCTATGCAATCAATGAACTTAGAAATGTTACTATTCGTTTGTCATTCGATAAATGAGTTTACCAATGCATAAATATAGTAGTTGAGGACAAACTGAAAGCATATGGACTTTTTCTAAGTAGATACTTGTTAGGACCCCATAATGTACCATTTTGACCATAAATTTTGTTATCATTCCACTCTTTTCTAGTCCATATTTAAAGCTTATACTATCACTTTCATCAATTCTTCCAAAGGTATATAACATTCTTCTCTTTACTATATGTTTAACTTGTTTTACATATAATTTTACATTAATTTCATATTTAATCATTAATCGAAGATATATAGTTGCTGAGACAGTTTGAAGACTGTAGATAATCTATCATGGTTGTCTGAAGACTGTGTTGCTAAAATAGTCAACATGGTACACAAATCCCGTTGCTGAAACAACCCGTGATTTGCTATTTTGAAGCAGTATTTCAAGCATGATAACAACAAGAAAATACAAGTAAGGAAGCTGTTACATGAGCCACTCTGAAGCCAGTACCATCGTAACCATTGTAACAGCATTTTGCTATCGAATAACAGAAAGGTCCTATTTCAGTATAGAAGATCAGATTGGATTAAAAATAGGATTTCTATAATGTAAATCAATTGTAATAGATGTCTCCTCTTTAAAAAGATGAGACATCAACATTAGAGGAACAATTAGAGACTACAGGAGGTTTATTTCTGAAACAGATAAGGAACGTGAATCCTTTGTAATATGTTACTTTCGACAGATGAATAAAATCTTGTTCTGAGTAATTCATTTTAATTCCTTCTTTTGGGGAATCTTGTGAGAAGGAAAGGGCCCACCTTCTTCACAAGATTCACTTATTTATCCCTATAGTTTGTTAACTGTTTTTTTTATTTATGGCTTGTTAAACTCTGTTTGCTGAATTCATTTATGCAATATTGGAATTCTGTTATCTATTGTTGAAGCTCTGTTTCCATTACTTGTTGCATTGATTTCATACAATTCATTCCTAGGTAATTGTGGAATATTTTAATTGGAAATCTTGTTTACAGAATGAGTTTGTGAAAGATTGGTAATCAAAAACAGGTGCTGAAGATTCCTAATTGGGGAATAGAGTCGTGTTCTCTGTTATAGCATAATTGGTCTTTCCTTTTTCAGATTGGTTTCCTTTCCTAGATGTTGTCTTTTTAATGTAATCCAAGATTCTTTTGATAATTGTCTGCAATAGAAAGATTGTCTTTGTTGTAACTCAAGTAGACTTCAGTTTGTTGAAGCAAGGTGTGACTAGTGTAATTTTTACTAAAACATTTCATTGCTTTTGAGATTGAGCATATACAATGTGTGATTGCCTTTGAAATAAATAGACTTCCCTGGGTTGAAAATTTCTGTAGCACTTGAATTTTTTAATTCAATAAATTATTAAAGTAACCAACATTTTGGCGCCGTTGCTGGGAAAGGCAATTATAGATTTCAAAAGCACTGATGTTTTTCTTTCAGATGTGTAGATTGCATAAGCGGACACGAAACCCATAAGAAAAATAACCCTATAGGTGGCAAGGGAAAAGGAAAGGGAGGACGAAAGACCTTTATTGATGAGATCAAAGGCCAAAGCCTCAACACTCCCCTCAATCGAATTATGAAACAGAAGAAGTTGTGAGCCCTGAGAACGTTGAGGAACCAACAGAAAGTGTTGAAGAACCAGCAGGAAATGTTGAAGAACAAGTATAAAGCGTTGAAGAGCCATTAGAAGCGTTGAAGAACCAGCAGAAAACGTTTAGGAATCAACAGGAAACGTTGAAAAGCCAGCAGAAAACATTGGGGAGACAGTAGAAGACATTGAGGATCAAGCAAGTGCAGTAGGAGATCAAACAATGGAAGGGAACAATGAAGGATTCTTCAGCGGAGGACAAGTAGATCCTGAAGGAGAGGGAAAAGATAAGAATTCTCTCTCTACCTTGGGATTTCCTATTGGTGATATCCCTAGAGGAGAAACTACCATGAAGAATATCCCACTTTCAGCCTTACCTAACTTCCATGGTTTATCTTCTGAAGATCCTGACGAATTTCTTTTTGAATTTGATATATTATCTAGAAGTTATGATTATGTTACTAATGCCCAGAAGTTATGATTATGTTACTAATGCAGAAGTTATGATTATGTTATAAGTCTTGGAGGCCATGTAATCACAACATGGGAACAGATGAAACAAAAGTTTCTGCTTAAATATCAAGACTACTGTCGGACAAGAGAAAAAAGAGAGGAACTATTTAAGATGGTACAAAAGGAAGACAAAAATCTGGAGGACTTTGTGGAAATACTATAATACAATTTGCAGAGATCCAATCATCTCAATGTAAGTAAATATATTCTTAAAACAATATTACTGAAAGGGGTGAGGGATGACTGTTTAGATATGCTAAATATTCTTGGTAAAGGGGATATATCTAAAGAATCATATGATGAAATTGTTAACCTCTGTAAAATATGTTCAAGAGGAGGTGTAAGGAATAGGTCAAACAACAGAGATACCACATATTCAAGAGTTCAAAAATCAACCAGTGGAGGAGCAACAAGAGCCGAAATAGGTAATTTACTTGAAGAATTTAAAACTGAAATGTTAAGTTCTTTTGATTCACAGATTGACACCTTGCAGATTAAGAAGAAACAAGCCAAAGCAAAAGTAGCTTTGGCTATCTTTTTCCCCAAATGCGGAGATAAACACCCACTAAGGGAATGCCCATTGGACAAGATACCAATTTGCACCCTTTGTGAGAAGGATCATGAAACACAACAATGCCCTTCTTTATTAGGAATATGACTTCTGTGATCCATAAATTAATTATCAAATCTTTCGGTTAAAATCACAATGGAGAATTTTGTGTCGACGCGTTTCGAACAAGCTAGTGTGGTTCATCATCAGGACAAGATATAAAATCTGATCAAGGACGCAGCTTAAATAGAAAAAGAAGCTCTACATAGTCGTTGTACCATAACGGCTAGTTTGCCAATAATTATAAAAAAATTAAATAAATTAATTAATTAATAAAATTAAAAATATCAGAAATAAAATAAAATATAAAACTAAAAAATCAAAATAAATAAACACTCATAATAATAAATAATTAAATAAATCAAATAGAAAAAGAAGCTCCAAATAGAAAAAGAAGTTCCAAAAAGCCGTTATCCAATAACGGCTAGTTTAACCATAAAAAATCAATAAATAAATAAATCAAATAAAATAAAAGAGAAGTTCCAAATGGAAAAAGCAGCTCCAAATAGAAAAAGATGCTCCTAATAGCCGTTGTACAATAACGGCTAGTTTGGTCATCAAAATTTAAAAATAAAAATATAAAAATAAATATAACAAATATAAAAAATATGAAATAAAATATAAAAAACTAAATACTAAAAATAAAATAAATAACCAATAACACTACCAACTAGTTTGACCAAAAAATAAATAAAAATAAAAATAAAAATAAAAATAAAATCGAAAAATAAATCAATAAATTAAACCATAATTTTTCAATTTTATTTTTACTTTTATTTTTTTTATTTTTATTTTTTTAATTTTTTTTTAATTAAGACTAACATATAAGAATAAAAATTAGTAAGGAATTAATAAATGAATCGATATAAAAATGAACATTACAGTAAAAAAATAAATAAATATATATTAGAAAAAATAAATAAATAAATAAATTAAATCAATAAAATTGTATACATTACATGAAAAATTTAATATAATTTTAAAACTAAATTAATTCCTTTATTTTCATTTATTTGCACATATATATATACATATATATATTATTATTATTATTATTATTTTATTATATATATATATATATATTTTATTTAATAAATGTATTTATTTCTTTCTATAAGCAATTAATTAATAAAAATTAGATTATAAACAAATACTGACCATGATTATGCTGTAACATAAATAAAAGCAGCATTGCAACCAACCGAAGAAGAAGCTGAAGTAGTCTATCTACTGACACAGAGAAGGCAATGGCAACCACAAGGACAAGGTATAAACTCTAATATGCCATTTACATCTTCTAATCGTTGGAGCAATTATCCTTCTTTTAGTCAAGAAAATTACCCTCCCTTTAACCAAATGCAATATCCACCCCTAAATCAAATGAATTACCCACCCATGCAACAAACAAACCCTCCCTTTGTAGATCCTGCAATGTGGACTCCTTAGCCTCCACAACAACAATCTTACTTTAACCAGTGGAATTCGAATTGGAGGGGTCAACAACTCCCGTTCCCAAATCAATTTCCTCAATTTCAGCAACCACTTCCTCTACCATAAGGTGCTCCACCGAATAACCAAATGATGAGACCCCATCTACCTGTACAACCAAATACTAACCCCAATAATAAAGCTGTGCAAGTTATTGATATTCAAAACCAGCCTATATTTCCTGTTTTCCCTAGACAATGTAATGATATTCATTTACGATCTAGGAAAATAGTTTAACCCATTATTGATGATGTTACCTCTTCCGATTATGATAAAGAAGAAACTGAAAAACATGATTCACATAAAGAGGTACAACCACCCTCTAATAAGGGTGCTGAAACAACAGAACCACCATTCCTTGAGCTCTTAGTTTTAACTAGAACACCTAAGCCACCTGCTTTTAATATTTTGGGGCAATTGCAGAATCTGTATGTTAAAATTCCACTTTTATAGGCACTAAGAGATGTACCAATTTATGCTAGAACGATGAGAGATATTTGTATTAAGAAACCCGATAGGAAAGATAAAGATCCCCTTACAGTCCATGTTATGGGCTATCTATTTGCATTTATGTCCGGTAAAGCCCCTCCAGTTAAATATGGTGACCCTGGCCATCCTACTGTGACAGTCCAAATTGGTAAAACAATAATCCCTCAAGTTCTAGTAGATTTAGGTGTTGCTATAAACAGTATGACTCTTGAAAATTCACAATTGCTACAGCTAAAGAACACAATCAGAGATACACCAACCATTCTAAAGTTAGCTGACCATTCTACAATCAAACAAGAGGGAGTTATTGAAGACCTAGTCATCTCAGTTGAGTCCTGGAATTACCCAGCTGAATTTGTGGTGTTACAGACTAAAACAAAGTTGGGGAGACATCCTGTAATTCTGGGAAGACCCTGGTTAGCTACAGCTGATGCCTTTATCAGCTGCAGATCTGGTTCAATGACAATTTCCAATGGATATGAAACTAAGCAGCTTTCTCTTTACCCTCATGCTACACCCATGATTAATAATGATAATTCTGTATGGATGGACTATGATGATCATGCTATTCAACCTGTTTTTACTATCAGACAAGCTTTAAGCATTAAAGATACCACTGAGGATGAGGTAATTAATAATTTCCTTTGTGAACCCTCCTCGGTGATTTCGAAAACACATAATCAACTGGTTGCACGTTTGAAATCAGATACCTAGGAAAAGCTTAAATCTAAATATCTACCTCAAACATCAACCACCATCTCTTCTAAAAGCATAACAATAGAAATCAAGCCTGGAAAAACACTGAACATTAATCCTGACTTGACAGTTACTGAAACACAGCAGTTAATGAAGTTACTGCTTGAAAATAAGGAAGCATTCGAATGGGACTATACAGATATGAAAGGAATCTCCCCTGAATTATGCTCTCACCATATCTATATCAAGGAAGGTTGTCGACCAGTCTGTCAACCCCAATGATGAATGAACCCTAATTTAAGAGAAATTGTTAAAGAGGAACTTCAGAAATTGCTTAATGCAAGATTTATATACCCTATATCTGACAGTGAACGGGTGTCCCCATTGGTAATAGTTCCTAAGAAAAATGGGAAATGAAGAGTGTGTGTAGATTATAGAGCCTTAAATAAAGCCACTCAAAAGGATCACTTTCCTTTACCATTCATTGATTAGGTGTTGGATAGTTTGTCAGGAAAGAAATTCTTCTCCTTTTTAGATGGGTTTAGTGGGTATAACCAAATAAGAATTTCACCCCAAGACCAAGATAAGACCACTTTTACTAGCCCTTGGGGAACTTTTGCCTATAGAGTTCTTCCATTTGGACTATTTAATGCACTAGCAACCTTCAAAGGGAAGTTATAGGAATCTTTTATGATATGTTGAATGACTCCATGGAAATATTTATGGATGAATTTACCCCTTATGGTGTGTCTTTCGAAGATGCATTAAGGAATATTGAGAAAGTACTTAAACGTTGTATACAAGCTCACCTCTCCTTAAGCACCGAAAAATGCCATATGATGATGAGTGAAGGAGTAGTACTTGGACATTTTATCTCATCTCAAGGAATTCAGGTAGATCCATCCAAAATACAAGTCATTCAGAGCCTTCCTATTCCTAAAACACAAACTGATGTGAGAATTTTCCTAGGACATGTTGGATATTACAGGAGATTTATTAAAAAAAATTCCAAAATAGCTTCTCCTTTATTTGTTTTACTTACGAAAAATGCTAAATTTAAGCGGACTAATCTTTGCCAGGAGGCCTTTGTAGAACTCAAGCATCAATTATCCACAACTTCTATTATGAGAGGATGTGATTGGGCACTCCCCTTTCATATATCTTCTGATGCTTCAGATACTGCAATTGGAGCTATCTTGGGACAAGAGGAAAACCATATTCCTTATGCTATCTACTTTATCAGTAAGGATATGACCCCTGCTGAGCTCAATTACACAGTTATCGAAAAGGAATTTTTAGCAATAATTTATGCTATTAATAAATTTCGACATTACATTACTGGTTACTCTACTTTTGTCCATATTGATCGCTCGGCTATTAAGTATTTAATGAACAAGTCTGTCACAAATGCTCGAGTCACAAGATGGTTATTGTTATTACAAGAGTTTGATACTACAATTGTAGATCGACCAAGTAAAGAAAATGTTGTTGCTGATTTCCTTTTTCAGTTAAAAGCTGATGATAATATTCCAGTAGATGATTCCTTTCTTGATGAGTATTTATTTGCAGTTTCTGCTCACTCAGCATGGTATGCAGACATTGCCAATTATTTGGTTGCAGGGAAATTACCATCACACCTATCACATCGAGAAAAAATAAAAATCATTCAACAAAGTGCTCGGTATAGCTGGATAAGTGGGTGTCTTTTCTATACAAGACTTGATCATGAAATTCGAAGATGCATTGGAGAGGATGAGGTGTATGATATACTAAAATCTTGTCATGATAACCCTTGTGGAGGGCATTTTCCTGATAAGAGAATGGCACATAAAATTCTTAGGATGGGTTATTATTGGCCCTCACTCTTTAAATATGCAAAGAAATATGTTCAGGCTTGTGATAGCTATCAGAGAATGGGTCAACCTAATCACAAAGATGAAATGCCATTAAACCCCCAAGTAATACTTGAACCATTTGAAATATGGACCTTAGATTTTATAGGACCCATTAATCCTCCATCCAATCAAAGAGTTTATATATTAGTCTGCACAGATTATATGACTAAATGGGTGGAGGCAAAAGCACTTCTTAGAGCTAATGAGGAAGTTGTCCTAGCTTTCCTATTTGAAGAAATCATTGTTAGATTTGGAGTCCCTGGAGAGCTAGTTACAGATGGAGGACCTCCTTTCAATTCTCATGGTTTCAAAGCCACCCTTCAGAAATATCATATTCATCATAGAATGACTAGACCATACCACCCCCAAGCCAATGGGCAGGTGGAGAGTACAAAAAAAGTAATAGAAGCCATTCTAACCAAAACAGTGAAGGATAACCGAAAGGATTGGTCTCAAAGGCTCCCCGAAGCACTATGGGCTTACAGAACTACCTGGAGAAATACTACAGGATTTTCTCCCTATGAATTGGTTTATGGTAAAAGTGTTCTTTTTCCTGTGGAATTTGAAATTAAATCCTTAAGGATTGCTTTAGCTGTTAACCTTGATTTGACTGGTGCACAGACAGCTAGGTTGCAGCAGCTTCATGAACTGGATGAAAAAATATTAGATGCCATTCATCAGAAAACTATGATCCAACAACAAAGAACAAAGTGGCATGATAAAATCATCAAGCATAAGCAGTTCCAAAAAGGTAATTGGGCTTTATTGTATGATTCTCAGTTTGAAAACTTTCAAGGGAAGCTATGTACAAGATGGATGGGATCCTATGAAGTAGATGTTATTTTTCCCAATGGAACAGTAAGGCTCTTAACAATTGATGACTCTAAAACACCACTATTAGTAAATGGTCATTGGCTTCGTTTGTACCAATGCCCTATTTCCAAAGAAGATTTTAAGGCTACTTACATGGCAGATGCACATTATCTCTTTTTAGAGGAGTCTTCTGCCCCTCATTGCAATTAAATTTTCTGCATTGTATTTTTAGTATTAGATTATATTTCTTAAACTAATAATCCCTGTCAAGGGCTAGCATGTTATAATTGATTATTTTGCATATTTTTGGATTAAGGAAAGGCTTACCAAGGAAGGACAATTTCACAAAAAGAAGATCCAAGCTTGATTTTGAGAAGCATTGCTTCCCTCACTTCAACTCATTTCCCCATCTTCCAGTAACATTTCATCATTCATTCCCTTCATTCCTTTTCCCCTTTTCATATCATTTTCCCTACTTTTCCCATTGCCAAAACACCATTCTTCAACAAATATCTTCCCTATTTTTCATTGCTGAAATACCATTCCTCAGCAAATATTTTCCCCATTTTCCCACTGCTAAAACATCACTCCTTAGCAACACCTTATCTATTTTTCCATTGCTGAAACACCACTTTTTAGTAGCATTTCATCCATTTTCCCATTGCTGAAACACCATTTCTTTCTCCAAAAACATGACTATGCAACATTTTCTGTCATGAAATCATCCTCCTCAGTTCTTTCATTTTCACTTCTCTTATTCCTTGTGTTAATCCCATCCATTCATTGCCTTCTCCTATGATCAAGCAGAACTCTAAGATGATCTCCCTCATGTTTCAAAAAGCTTCTAAAGTTCTTCCATGACTATTGAGCCATTATAAACAAGCACTATATTTTTCGAATTGCAAATCAAAGGTAAACATGAGGTATGTAAATTTTATATGTAAGTACAATTAAACTATGGTTTAAAGAGAAGATTTTGTTTATTATAACCACAATCTCCACACACTTAAAGACATCATTTCATCGTAGTTGGGGGGGAATATCGAAATTATATGCCATCATTTCACAGCATGCCACTTACCGTCATTTTTTCTACCCATTACTTTACCTCTTCATCGTTACTCCATGTTATCATTCGCAAAGTTTACTCTGTTTGAAGTCCGGTAACTTCGCTCTTTGACTCTGCATTTTACCAAAGCTGGTTAACTATGGGAGGACCTTCTATTCGACATGAGCCCAGCTCAATAGCTCTGCTTTAATTATTCCCATACGCGTATCAGATTTTTCAGCAGGCAGGTTGGGTAGGATATTTTGAGATACTTCAAGAGTTTGATCCACAACAGGTCCTTGAATTTGCACAAAATCTTCAGGAAGATCATTCTACTGTCCAAGGAGTCTGAATTCCGGTTTTGGAGGGCGAAATGGCACAGGTTTCAGGTCTACTAGTCACTGGTACTCGATGGTTTAGTTGAAAGGACATCATTCTGAATGCACAACAGGAATTTCTTCTGCCAGGAGAACACATCGCGCTTAAAGGTCGGGGTGTTGGACTTCACTCATTGCCGCCTCCTTGGCCGAAAGTTGTTGAATTAGTAAAACATTATCTCACTTGTGAAGGTCACTATCAGGTAGTCTATCAGCATGATTTTTTCTTAATGAGTCATTTATGACACGGTAGACTAGTGAACATTCCTTACTATTTACTTGGATGCATTGGAAATATGTCATATTATTGTAGACGGGTAAAATTCCCACTCCTCTCCCTCACCCATCGCCGCCTTGTTCAGCTATTGATTTAGAGGGGTTTTGCTAAACAAAACCCTCCTATAAACAACCTACCCCTAACCCCTAAGAAAGCTGCTGAAAATCCTCAATAAATTCCTTAAAGTTCCCATGAGTAGCAACCAGAGAATATCCCTGACCCTCCATCAATTCCATCGACAAAACCAACTAATCCAATTAACCTTTATTCAATTTCATCCCACCACTTAGCAGAATCATCTTATTCTACTATCCATATTCCCAGTGATGACTCTCAAGCCGATACACCACCATCTTCCTCTATTCGTAAAGGGAAAAGGCGAATCACAACAGCCTCCCTATAAAAAAGACAAATAAGGTCCGTAACTAAAGTAGCTACCTCCTCTGATAGCCCTTCTCCTAGGGGAAAACCCTCTCATAAAAGGAAAAAGAAAACTACTGTTTTTTCTACTTTCTTACCTAGGAGACGAATGAGGACGTCTACTGAAGCAGTAACCATCCCTACTACTCTTGATCGTGCAGCCATTTTGTTAAAACTCCACACATCACCACCCTTCCAAACCCCAGAATTATTACCTGTCTCACCCCGTGGCACTGAAACACAAGAACTAGATGCCCAAGGTAATATGACATCATTTTCTACAGAGCAAGTAGTTGTCACACAGGAACCAGCTACTCAGTTAGTAGTTGTCCCACAAGAACCAGCTACTCAGTCAGCAGCTGAAACACAAGAACCAGCTACTCAGTTAGTAGCTGAAACACAAGAACTAGCTATTGATGTACAAGAATTAGACATCCAAGATGCTACTTATTCAGTAGCTGCCACAAAGAAACCAGCTCTAGCTGTCACACAAGAACCAGCTACAGCTGAAACACAATAATCAATTCCAGAGAATGCAACTGATACATAAGGCCCAGTCACCATGGCTTCACTTTTACAAGAAAATGAGTTTTCAAAATCAGAATTAGAAGCTTATAAGCAAGAATTGGTAATGGCAAGGGAATCCTATGACAAGGAGCTAAATTTTTATACCCTGGCCCATACAACATCTATGGCAGACAAACATACCGAAAATGATCCATATAAAGAATATATGTGCAACCAATGTGGAAACATCTATCAGCAAGTAGGATATAAGATAGTTCAAGTTCCAATGCCGGGAGCATCTAGAGGAGGCTATTGTGATTCGCCTTTTCCCTTTACGAATCTAGAGCTGAGGTATATCTAGAGCAGGATACATATGAACCAGTAGGGCCTTCAAAAATTTCAGAAAAAGAAGTTGATGTACAAGTATCCTGCTCTAGTATAACTGATTCTGCTACTCAGACTATACCTCAGCCTACCACTTGTAATGCTGGAACACAAACTAAACCATGGAACGAGATGGAAATAATAAACAAGTGGAGGAAACAGTATGCCATTTCACAAGATAAAACCTTGCAGCAGAACAAATTGTTTTTACAGAATCATATATATTCTAACTGGGAGATCTTGGATCAGACACTCCAGCAATCTAGAGTTTACAAGAAGGAGAACAAAGAGCTAAAAGGAAAACTGCTCCTAATGTTTCAACTGGTACAAAAATTATTGCCTACTAGGAAACCATCTCTAAATTACTCTTTATTTCTCTCGGAACGCCTTGTTTACTTTCGGTTGAAAGCAGCCAAATATGGAAGACCCCATGAGGTGCTTACATCCGAACAGTTTGTGAAAACATTTGCAGAAGTCTCCACCAGTGATCAACACTTACTATGTGATTTGTACCTTCACAATGAAGCCATCCCTAAAAACAGAAATATTAATCTTAACCCTCTTTTTGGCGACATTCAGATCAAGGAATTTTCCTCCTTCCTTGCTAATCAGATTACATGGCAGACTGCTTTTCTTGCAACTAGGCATAATGAAGACAACCGCCTTCTCCGGATAAGGCCAAAACCTCAGAACCCTACCATTTTTGTGGCAGAATATCATCAATTTTTTCAGAAGCCAGGGATGAATGAACATATACAGCAATTACAAGCTTCAATACTCCAAGATTGTCACCATTTTATTAGGGCCAAAGAAACTGCTACTTTAAGAGCAAAAAATATGTTTTGGCAACAATCCTTTAAGGAGAGGCAGTAGTATAATTCTTTTAGCCCTACTAACCTTGAAACTGCATTGTCTAGAGTACACAATTACATCAGATGTGTTCAGCAATGTGCTGAAAAATGGATAGGGTACCACTTTCATTTTCCTATTTTATGGATGCCAGCAGAGGAATATCATGCTCATCATAGGTTGGCTAACAAGGATGAATTAGTAGCTTGGAAAAGATTGCAAAATGTGCAAGGAGTTAGGGCTTTAACAAACATCACCTTCCATAGCTATTGCCTAAGTAATTTGCATGCCAAAAGCCAGTATTCGGACTCTGACTCAGACTAAATTTGCCTGAGGACATGCAACCCTTTTAGCTGGGGGGGATGTTAGGACCTAGTAATGTACCATTTTGACCATACATTTTGTTATCATTCCACTCTTTTCCAACCCATATTTAAAGCTTATACTATCACTTTCATCCGTTCTTCCAAAGGTATATAACATTCTTCTCTTTACTATATGTTTAACTTGTTTTACATATAATTTTACATTATTTTCATATTTAATCATTAATCGAAGATATATAGTTGCTGAGACAGTTTGAAGACCACAAATAATCTATCATGGCTATCTGAAGACCGCGTTGCTGAAAAAGTCAACATGGTACACAAATCCCGTTGCTGAAACAACCCGTGAATTGTGATTTTGAAGCAGTATTTCAAGCATGACGACAACAAGAAAAGACAATTAAGGAATTTGTTACACGAGCCACTCTGAAGCCAATACCATCGTAACCATTGTAACAAAATTTTGCTATCGAAGAACAGAAAGGTCCTATTTCAGTATAGAAGATTAGATTGGATTAAAAATAGGATTTCTATAATGTAAATCAATTGTAATAGATGTCTCCTCTTTAAAAAGAGGAGACCTCAGCATTAGAGGAACAATTAGAGACTACGGGAGGTTTATTTCTGAAACAGAGAAGGAACGTGAATCCTTTGTAATATGTTACTTTCGACAGATGAATAAAAGCTTGTTCTGAGTAATTGATTTCAATTCCTTCTTCTGGGGAATCTTGTGAGAAGGAAAGGGCCCGCCTTCTTCACAGGATTCACCCATTTATCCCTGTAGTTTGTTCACTGTTCTTTTTATTTATGCCTTGTTAAACTTTGTTTGTTGAATTCATTTATGCAGTATTGGAATTCTGTTATCTATTGTTGAAGCTCTGCTTCCATTACTTGTTGCATTGATTTCATACAATTCATTCCTAGGTAATTGTGGAATATTTTAATTGGAAATATTGTTTACAGAATGAGTTTGTGAAAGCTTGGTAATCAAAAACAGGTGCTAAAGATTCCTACTTGGGGAATAGGGTCATGTTCTCTGTTATAACATAATTGGTCTTTGCTTTTTCAGATTGGTTTCCTTTCCTATATGTTGTCTTTTTAATGTAATCCAGGATTCTTTTGATAATTGTCTGCAATAGAAAGATTGTCTTTGTTGTAACTCAAGTAGACTTCAGTTTGTTGAAGCAAGGTGTGACTAGTGTAATTTTTACTACAAAATTTCATTGCTTTTGAGATTGAGCATATACAGTGTGTGATTGCCTTTGAAATAAACAGACTTCCCTGGGTTGACAATTTATGTAGCACTTGAATTGTTTAATTCAATAAACAATTAAAGTGACCAACAATACTGGTCGAGCAAGTTGCAAGGATACTTTTCTTCAAGCTAGTCACACCTATGGCTTCCATATAAGGGAAGAAACAAACATATTCGAGTAGACTAGGAAATATATATGAAAAAAAATATTACTCCCTTGAACGAGCATAATGAACCCATGGCCTTCACATAAGTGATTTTTGGCAATTTCTTCCTGGAGAAACAACTGGGGTGTTATCTTCCACAACATTCCCTGGTCCCATAAAATACATATTTTGAGCTCCTTCTTGGTCCAATTGGTGCAAATGACTTATGAAGAGCTAGCGGTAGCAGTACTAATTTTTGTGCTAGTGTAGTTCGATAACCTCGTTGTTATGAAACCAACTCCAAAAATAAAAGAAAATAGAGATCAACACCTTAGAAATCAGCCACTTCGAGGGGGAAACCTCCTTTACATTACATAAATGAAAAATTATTGGATGATACAAATGATAAAACCTCCTTTCTATATATAGGAGTCCATGGGGTCACAATATAATCCCAGTCGATCTAATAATAATAATGTAATGGCACAATAATAAAATATGGGGGTTACAAGGGTACAAAAGTAACAATATGGGGGTTATACTAACAACAATAAGGGACTACACTAGTAATATAGGGACCTAACATGCCCCTCTTGTTCACAAAAGTGTTTTCCTCAATGCTTGAGTAGCTCTGGATGCTTCTGTATAAAATTCTCATCCTCCCATGTAGAATATTCAGTGATTAAGTTCTTCCACTTGATGAGATACTCTGAAATTGATCGATTTCATAGCTTTCGAGTTCTTGTTTCTGTGACTGCTTCAGGTTCCAATATGATATTTCCTTCCTCATCAAATTTTGGAAATATTGATTGAACTGGAAGTTTGTCACCTATAACCTTCTTTAAGCATGGAACATGAAAAACTGGATGTACTCGAGAATAAGTAGGAAGCTCCAATTTGTATTCCATAGTACCAATATTTTGCAACACCTTGTAAGGACCATATTACTTTGGCGATAGTTTATTATCCTTCTTATCTTGTTGGAGGAACATTTTTTTGTATGGTTGTAGTCATAACAATACCCAGTCTCCTACATCAAAACTTCTCTCGCTGTAATGTTGATATGCTTGTTGTTTCATTTGATTTTGTGTCCAATTTAGGTTACCATTTAAGAGTTTGAGAACTTGTTTCTGATGCTCGATGTGATATTCCATGGCTTGAACCTTAGAATTTTCTCTTAAATATGATGTGATGGACGGTGGATGATATCCATAAAGTGCCATAAATGGGTTCATTTTTGCTGCAGTATGGAAGGAAGTGTTATACCACAATTTAGCCAGAGGTAACCACTTGACCCATTGTGTTTGTTTATCATATACAAAACAAAGAAGATATCCTTCCAAACATTTGTTAACTATCTCAGTTTTCCCATCGGATTGAGGATGACAAGATGAGCTATGAGCTAGTTGAGTACCCAAACAAGAAAAAAATTTGTGCAAAAATTTCCATTAAAAATGGGATCTCTGTCGCTTACAATAATATTTGGGTTTCCATGTAGCTTTTGAATTGTTTCCATAAATGCAGTAGCAACTGTGCTTGCTTTAAATGTATGAGATAATGCAAAAAAGTGTGCATACTTGGTAATTCTATCAACTACCACCATGATGATACTCTTTCCTTCAGACTTAGCTAAACATGTGATAAAATCCATTGAAATATCCTCCCAATGTTGATTGGAATGGATAAAGGTTGTAGAAGACCTAGGTTCTTAATTGTCTCAACTTTATTTTGCTAGAAAACCAAACATTCTGCCATAAAATTTTGAATATTAGATTTAAGGCCATCCCAAAAAAATTATTTCTTCACCCTGTGGTAAGTTTTTAAAAATCCTAAGTGTCCTCTTAAGGGAAAATTCTACAATTCCAAAAGAATACTTTTTTTTAGTTGGGAATTATTACAAATATATAAGTGATCTTTGTACCATAAGGAATCATTTTTTCCAACTAAATGTATTAGATGTAGTAGGATCTTTCCGCAACTTTTGAATGAGTTTCCACACTTCTTCGTCCTTTTTCCATTCATCCCTTGTTTTGGTTATCCAATCTAGTTGGTTAATAGAAATGGCACAAAGAAATGCTTCCACCTCTTCATCCTTTCTTGAGAGTGCATCTGCAACCACATTTAACTTCCTTTTTTTGTATATTATTTCAAAGTCATAACCCAACATCTCTGTGACCCATATTCGCTACTCTTCTGAAGATAGTATTTTTTCCAAAAAGTATTTTAGACTATCATGATCATTTTTTACCTTGAAGTGTCTTCCCATTAGGTAAGGTCGCCATTTATTTAGTGTATGTATTATTGTCAACATTTCCTTCTCATTAATAGCTTTCTCTAAATACTTTCCTTTGATTGGACGACTTTCAAAATCAATGGGTCTTCCTTCTTGCATTAAAACAACACCAATTCCATTTCATGAGGCATCACATTCCCTAATAATGGTTTTTGTGAAGTTTGGCATAGCTAAGACTGGTGAAAGGCACATTGCCTTGTTAAGATATTCAAATGCCTTAGTTGCTTCACGAGTCCATGAAAATGTATCTTTCTTCAATAATATTGTTAGAGGTGTTTTTATTCTCCCATAATTCTTAACAAACTTGTGATAATACCCCGTTAACCCGAGAAATCCTTGAAACTCTTAATGGTTGTGAGGAATTTCCATTCCTTAATGGCTTTATTTTTGTTAGGGTCTACCTTAACACCCTCATGGGATACAATATGACCTAGATATTCCACCTCTTATACTCCAAAGAAACATTTGGAGGTTTTTGCATATAATTTTTTCTCCTCCAATAGTTTGAGCACCATGTCAACACGTTGAACATGATCCTTCCAAGACCTACTATATATTAGTATATCATCAAAAAATACTATCACAAATTTTGTAAGGAAGGGTTTGAAAATGCAATTCATCAACCCTTAAAATGTAGAAAGTTCATTGGTAAGGCCAAAAGTCATGACCAAAATTTAATAATTTCCCTCATGAGTTTGAAATGTTGTTTTCAGAATATATTCAATCGTCATTATAATTTGCTGATATGTTGAACAAAGGTCCAATTTGGTAAAATAAATTTCTCCATGTAATTCATCTAATAATTCTACAATCACATGAACGGGAGATTTATCTTTAATAGTAAGCTTATTGAGATCCCTATAATCTGGACACATGCACCATGATGCATCCTTCTTCTGAACCAATACTACTGGAGAAGCGAAAGAACTTTGGCTTGATTGAATTATACCAGCCTCTAGCATTTGTGCAATCATAAATTCAATTTCACTCTTTTGGACATAAGGATATCTGTAAGGCTTGATGTTTCTCATCAGATATCCTTATGTGTTTCTAGAGTTTGTGGTCCTTGACCATATATACGCTTTAGCCATCTTTAAATTCAAAATTTTGTGAGGGAAAAAATTTCCACTACAAGTTTTAAGCAATCACACTTACCAATGTAGCCTTGTTCATGTTATTCATACAATCTTCTATCAATAGCAACCACTTCTTTATATTTTTCATCACCTTTCGATACACATGAAACAATACTTTACCTTTCGCTATTCCATACATTAATTGTACAATTTATTGAATTAAATTTAATCAACCATAAAAATTAATTAAATCAAGGTCATCTAGTTCCATGGAAGATCCATACTATTAACATATTCCATAGTCCGAGGTTTAATTGTTGTGTTATCTTGATCAAAACTAACGCATTTGTACATCCACCACCATACAATGGATCAATTTGAATTTTAAAATAGTATATCCACCATAGCATATAAATTGCAATCCATATGACTTATTGCTATCTCATCTATATAAATCAGTTCCAGATTTTTCGGTACATACAAATTTGTACCACCTATGTCATCAATTATAGCCATAACTAGTTTAAAAAAAAACATTTATTTAGGTTAATACAAATTAAAATTTTAAAGGTTATTTGAAAAAAAAAGAAGTTAGGACTATTTTGAAAATATAAAGAATTGAAAATAGATATAAGCTAATATAAAAAATAACGTTAATCATTGATTGGTGGAAATTATTGAAAATAATCAAAATTAGGTAGAAAAAAGCTAAAAGGACATAATAAGAGGTTATAAGAGTTGCAAAGATCTTAAATTTCAATTGTTTTTATTCCTTGTCTTGTTAGGTACTGTAGCATTTTCATCACGGTCAAAGTGCATTTTCTATGCATTATTTGGTTGTGTTTTTATAATTTTATAGAAATTTTTGGGAAAATTATTAATATTTTTATTTTTGCATAAATTCAAAAATAATTTTCTTATTTCTAATTTAAAATTGGTTAAGGGAGTTTTGATGGGACATAATTCCCCTGCTGGAGGGCATTTTATTTTTGGTATTGATCAGTATCTCAAAATTCATTTTAAAATTTAAATAAAACTAATTTTATGTGTCCATTCCGTTGGTGAGTGCTCTAACATTGACATAATTATGTTAGTGATCTACTCAATGATGCCAAAATTGATACAATTGCAAGTTCTTTGTGTAGGCCCTGGGGGAGGGTGGAGTGAGGGTGATAATTTTTTTTCCAATTAATATTATTATGCTTCCTTATGTGGAGCTTTTACTGGGAGGAGGACGAAGTATGTGTAGGAGAAAAATGGTCCTTTACATAGGCCAGGGTGCTCTCACACTAACATTGTTTTGTTACTACTTTGCTCAATGATGCTAGAATTGTCTGAATTGTAGATCCTTTCCATAGGTGGGCGGGGGCGAGGAGGGTTGAATTAATATTATTATGTTTCCTTATGTGGATTTTTTATTGTGCAAAGGATGGAGTATTTGCGGGAGAACGAAATATGTGTACGTGAATGGAGTCCTTTACATAAGTGGGGGTCCTCTCACACTAACATTGTGGCTAAAATCTGAGCTTTTACTGTGCGGAGGACAGAGTGATTTCAAATTTCAATTCATGACTTAGATGCCTTATTAGTTTTGACGTGTTATATGTAGGCATGTTGGATGTTAAAGAAATTTTTTAATGTTACTCTTTACATTGATTGATTTTCCTCTAATTTTTCCTTTCATGTTACTAATTATGTCATCAGAACTTTTTCATATGATCTTTGTTTGGTGCGTATGATAGGTCATTAGAAAGGTGTATCCGAAGAGAACAACTTTCAAATCCGTAAAGCTATTACTCTAACCATTGCACTAAAAATTCTCTTGCTATAACATTTATCATAAGCATTGGATTATAAAAACTACTCATATCATGCAATATTAAATCAACTATGTTTTCAATTAGAGTGAGGAAGAAGTGTTGTGTGGTAAAATTAATATGATAACCATACTATGATTGAGTCAATAGAGCAACATTTGTGTCATGAAAAGTTTGTTATATGTGTGCAAAACTAAACATTGTATGAAACACCCCCATGTTTCCTTGTGAAAATATTTTACTATGTGGAGGACGAAGCATGTGTTAGAGAGAAGGGATGCAAAAATGACTTTATTTTGTAGAGACAAAATCAATTTTAAAATATTTTTTATTTAAAATTTTACAAATATAACTATGTGGAATTACAGTTTCATTGTATTGTGAATATTTGCGGAATGAAGTATGTATAGAGGAAGGGGTATGTGGAGGAGAAGGTGGGTCAGAATATGGAGCTGAGATATGTGAATGATGGGGTATGTGCGAGAGAACTAGGTGCAAAGATAAGTTTAAATATAAAATTAATTTTAAATTATTTTATGTTTAAAACTTTTATATATTTTGTTGTGCGGAAGAGCGATTGCATAGAGCTATGAATATGTACATAATGAAGGATGTGTGGTAGGATATTTTATTTTCAATGTGTTTTAATTGTTTTGGAGTGCATAAACATGTAACTTGACCCACCACATTTACTATTATGGTTATATTTTTGTAATTATGCACATTTAATTTCTTTATTAGTATATTGTACAAAGTGTGGAGGTCCGCACAATAAAAACTTCAAATCTCTGTTCGCACTATGACACAAGGCTAGTGGTTGTTTTATTATTAATGGATTATGTGGATTGTAGAGGTCTACACAATGAAAGCTTGAAAGCCTCTTTCACACAATGGATTTCCTCTGTAGTCCTACACATATGCATTTGTGTTATTCTGAAATTACACGTTAATATTAATATTTTAATGCTTAGAAAATCATGCTTCTAGATTTTATATTTTAATTCTTGTGTGGTTTTCTCGTTCTGTATATCTGTCGGTACAATGACTAAAGGCAATCACAATTGTGTAGTCGGTGAATTGAATGCTAAGAGGATTGGTATTTACCCATAGTGGTGTTTTCTATTAATAAGAGGACATACATTGGGATGATAAACAATTTTGATGGCCACGTTATATTTTTAACTTGTTTCAGATGCAAAATAGTAGCAGGTGGTGATTTCTAAGGAAACGAGTTTGCAATAATCTATGTTTGGGGTTGGATTAGCACATGTACCACCTTCTCTTGGCATTTTCTATACCCTGTAGTTATAGAGTTATACTAACTCATTTAATCACGGTTATGTTTGTCAAATAGTGGAATGTGTAATATTTTCTCTTTGTGGTATATTTCATTCACAATGTTGTGGTCATGCACAAAAATTTCTCGTCAACAAATTTATTTCGGACACATGTTATTGATTCCTACATTTTTGAATTAAATACTAATGTTGAGATAGAAATTGGGATGATAGAAATATCTAAATCCCATATTTATCTCCGATACATATATTTCATGACATAGGTTGGACACAAAAAATAACAGGCAGTGATTTATAGGGGAACAAGTCAACACTAATTTGAAATAGTTAGCGGAGAAAGGAAATAAGTTATTTTCTCATATCAACATGATCCTTTTATAATTGATTACATATTTAAAATAGTGGATCATGTAGTGTTTTCTCTTGACAAATTGCGTTTAAAATCTTGGAGTACTATGCAAGCTTCGATTGTCTTACATAAATTGTTATCTCTGAAGCTGAGGTTACATAAAATCACATCCTCAACTTCAATATTGTCTTAATGGAATATATATTGTTTTTTGGTTGGTAGCAGTAGTGCATAAATACAAAATCTCTACAATAATGTAAGATTTTAAATTGATTCACCTTTGGCAGTTTTCTATTCATATTTTCCATTTTCTTAGTTGATTATCATGATCACAGGTAGTTCGAATTTATTGTACATGATAAATTATTGTATCTTATGTTACGTATAACGATGATATTAAAGCAGTGGAAAAGTGTGGATTAAATACACACAATGGTGATTAGATTTAGTATGTTCAATTGCCAATTATTGAGTATGTTTTTTGAAACAATTTTGACACGGGTAATAGTAACAATTGTGGGAGAAAAAGTGTGTATAACAAGGAACATAAAATTTTTCGTTTCAATGTTTAGTATGTGCATATGAATTCAATATTATTGAATTTCATAGGAATATGATGTTATAAGAGGTTAACATTCAGAGACTGGAAACATTAATATTTTTAACAAATCTGTAAACATAATACTGAAAGGAGCTTCTCCTTGTGCGAAGCTTATAAAGAAAGTACTTATGTGGGGTTTGGATACATTGTAAATGATGTATAATTAATTATCATAATGTATGCATATGTACAGACTTTTAGTTTTTGTTCCTTGACTTCTGCGGTTTACTCCAAGTCGTTGGTTTTTTATTTCGAATGAATTCTTATGTTAACTGACATTTTCCCTTATGATAGTAGTGAATTCAAATTCTTGCTTATTTTTTTCCCAAAAAATCACTACATGCTACTATTTTGCTTATTTTTTTTCCCTAAAAAACACTTATTCTCGACATTCAATTTACCGAGTATGTACGTGCAAACATATTTACTCAATATACCAATGTGCACAATGTATCAATGTTTCTAATATTTGTTACATACATACATTCTCCCACATAACACTACTTGTTTTCATGCATTAAAATGACACTTAATCTAATATTTCATAATAATAATAAGTATTTAATCCACAAAATATTCAATATTTACAGTTTATAATTCACGTTTTCCAGTTGTGACTGTTATATTACAAATTAAAGTTTCAGTTTATAGTGATTGGCTTGAACACATCCTCATAGTTAAATTTATGTTGTAATTTAAAAAAAAAATTGTCAATTCATTCGTAAATCAAATTTGGTTTGATTTTACATAGTAGTGGGGACCAACTGTCAAGTCCATTCATCATAGAAGGTAGTTGAATATGTGTTTGCATAATATGCATTTGTGAATTCCCTTGCATGGTTTACTATTTATATATATTATTGATATTCTTAAGCCAACTTCCATGATAATATAAATAGTCTAATGAGACTTTAAATTTGTTTGGAAAAACAATGGAAATTCTTGCACATTGTTGTTAAAATATGGCAAAAAAAATTTGTAACTCCGGGTTAGGGCTATCAAATTTCAAGATCGTGGGTGTCAATGGGGTTTTTGATGATGTTGAATCCATTTCCACTATCAAAAACAGGATTCAAATGCTTGTAATACCAAATTTTTGTTGGAAAAATGGCAGATTCTGACAATTTTTAGCGGTGTAGGAAAACTTTTCACCTGAGTAGACAAACACTATTATTGTATATCGCTAGTTTTTTTATTCTTATGACACCCATATCAATGATATTCAAGTAGGAGAAAATTTTGGAGTAAATGGACAAGACTCTTTTGGAATTTTGAAATGTTTTTCCATTAATTTCTGTAAATGTTGGCTTAGGTATCTTTAATTGTTATTTTTCCAGAGTGTTGTGTGTAACAATTTTCATAGGAGTAATACTAACAGTCAGTGATTGTGAAGAGAATGAATAATTGTAAATTTAAAGAGGATTTGAAAACATTATTCATTGACCTAGTATTTTTTTATTGCAAAGAGGAAATGGGTTGCAGACAAAGTAAAGATTCTATTTGAAATTATACAATTACCTCACTTGCTAATATTGATGATATATCTGAATTGTTAAGAATGTAAAAGAAATATGTGAATATGTGAATGGAAGAGAAAAAAATAACAATATTTGGAGTCCCAAATTAGAAAAAGTTGGGTATATTCTAAAGGTCATTGATTTCAGGGAAATTGATTATCTCTATGCAAATAATTTTGATTTAAGAATGAGAGCAGTTAAGCTAGGAGTAATGAAGGTTCTTGTGAATTTCAAGGAATTTATATGGTTACTCAAGTTACCAAAATCGAACAAGTGTTTAGAATTTTCCAATGTGAATAGATTCGTGAAGCTAGGAGGTGATATTTACATTGTGTGAGAATTCACTTCTCCAACTTCTGAAGTTCCTTCCAATATTTCTCTGCGAGATATTTCTTTATTTAGGAAACTATTTAGGGATCTATGTTGGCTCTTTTTCAAGTAATAGACAAATTTATTATAATAAATATTTTTAAATGCATTTTATACGTGCTTTATGAGACATACAAAAATAATTTTATTTACGATTGGGTTGATGTCATTTCTAATGAATTAGTTTTTTAACTAGATAGATTATCCAATAACAATGGATTATTTATGATGGTGTATATAATAACATCCCTTCTATCAAGGCATGTATTTGACGATTTAACCTGTAATCCTAAATTCAATTTTGGCAATGAACCAATGTAGTTCTTGTATTCTATATTGCAGAAGCACATATCTTCTTTAAATTTTTGTTTTATTCAATATGTGATTGTCACGGCAAGTCTATTGTATGGTAACTGGACAAGAGCCTCCTCGAATATTTGTAGAGGCCAAGGTCTTCATATATAGAAAAGGGGAACATGAGGAAAGAGAAATAAATATGGTTATTCAAACTTATGGTTTTGAAGATAGGACATTTATCTTGCAATTTTTTTTCTATATAGGTATTTCGTTGCTGAAGTCGACACGAAATATCATCATTAGCTACTTAAATGTAATAGACGGAAAATTTTCACATAACACTTAGAGTCTATTAGATACAAGAACTTGTTTCCAAGAACTAGAGATAAAACCGAGGAAAGTCACAGTTTAATAACAAAACATCAAAAAATTCTAGTAGATGTTGAAGGGATTGTTGAAAAATATATCATCATCACAGGAGGAAGGTACAATAAAAGAGACACAAATACAGTGGGACACTCTAAACCTTGCACATGCAGTGCTAGTCTAACTTCATCTACCAGAAAAAAGGAAAACAAATACTGCAAGAAAAAAATTGGTTTCCAATGGGCTATCAAGTGGCGGGGATGACAAAGAGCCTCTAGGTATATTAAAAACAGAAATAACAAATATGGTTTAATTAGTTAGATCCAACATTCCAACTAAAAAATGGAGCATTGAGAAAGCCACTGACATGGAAGTTGATAGCTCCATACTACCTCACTGAGTTAGTACTTGTTTGTAACAAAATTAGGAAATGATCAAGAAAAATTCCAAAGAGGTCAACACTTTCTATGATCCTTTTTTCACATTGCAAGATGTAAATTATTATAGCAGAAGTAAATATTGAATATTGGAAGGGTACATCTTTGGAACAAAAATCTTGTTGATTGAGAAGAAATGAATGTTGATTTTTCTAGCATTGTGATGCCATGGATGATGAAATTGCATCAAGCTAGTGGTGACGCACTTGAAAAATATGTTATCCGTTGACAAGCAGAAAATGTGAAACTGAAAAAAAAAATAAAAGAGATAGAATATACTCTTAGCTTAGGTCATTTTTTGAAGACTCCTCTAGAAATATGCAGTCTACCATTGCAAATTTCTAGTCCTGGTGGAATGCATAGATTTGATAAACCTGTCAATCATTATAATGCAATGAAATAATATATTATTAGTAATATATATGAAAGATTATGAATTATTGAATTTTCATAGCAACCATATTTCAATTTGAAAAATTTAAAGAAAATAAATAAGTCTTTTATTGAGTTGGCCAAAAGTGAGGTCGAGGGAGATAGGGAATCCCTAGACAATGACCTGCTAACTTTTAGTCAGAATATTTATTTTCCATCCGGACTAGAAAAATATAAACAAGGGGATTCATATGTTGATCGAATTAAGGAAATCAAGGTTGCACGATCTTAGAAAATAAGAACATTATAGGACATTATTTTTTAGTGTGGAGGCATATAAAATAGAAGAGATAATGTGTATCTCAAAGCAGTAGTGTTATTTGGGATTCAAATGGTCTATGCATTGCATATGACTCTAGATTAATTACAAAATAAAAGCTAATGGATGAATTGGAGAAGCTAAATTAATCATAATAATTAAAGTTTGATGATATAACTGATTTTACTACAGAGGAAATTAGAAAATGGAAATTAATTTTGTTAATGTTAATGAAGAGTAATTTTCCTTGGCTTTGTAATTGTAAGAAGAAAATAGAGAAATTGAAGAGGAGATATTCAATGAACGCGTTAAAAAGGACATTACTATCGCTCTAATGAAAGAATTCATTGAAGCTAAAGTCGATGAATTCATTGCAGAAAGGGTGTTTCTAAGAGATAGTTGAAAACTAAACAATATTCATTTGTGTTTTTGCATAATGTAAGTGTTTTACTACATTGGAACAATTTTTTTTTGTTCATAGTATTTAGCTATTGAACTTTTCTCTGTACATTATGATGGATATTTTAATTCTTGAATGCAATTCCTTATTATTTATTGCATATGAATTTTAGAGACCACGGTCGATGGGAGCACAATCCCAGTCCACATTAGAAAAAATGCATTTAATTTTTCGACTTAAGTATTTACATTTTGATAAATTATTTATACAACAAAGGCTATCTTCTAGACCATGATTCTCTAATCAGGACTTGTTTTAATTTTTGTCTTTGTCTTTTCTATTTCTCACATTATTTACCAGTTATGTAAACAATTATAAGATAAATTTTCACATGGGATGTTGTGTAGACCTTAATTTCGAGATGCTATACACAAAACACTAATTAAACATGTGTTTCCAAATATTTTCTTTGAGCTTTTATATATTAGCTAATGTTCTATAATTCATGAAAATTAAAATGGATTTTTGTTTACTCTATCCTAATACTGAAATTATTTACTAATTATATCAATAATTCTTACATAATGTTTTGCATGTGAACTTATATTACTCTGGATTTTGTAGAATTTTTCAAGAACATTCAGATTGAACATAGGTACGTGAGACTATTTTTTTGAGCTTTTATACTCTATGTAATCGTGTGAAATTCATGACAATGAAAATGAACATTTAGCAGGAGTTTTGGTTCAGAGATATATATTCCATTTATAATATTTATTTTAATGATAACTATAGTGATTAGAATTTGAATATGAATATAATCGTTGTTACAGTAACTATGTTCATTATTGTTCAAGACTTGTGAAGAAAAAAGGCTCATTACTCTGTTTCAGCTATGTTGTAGCCATTTTCACTAAAGAAGAATATGTCCATGCAAGAGAAGAATAATAATAATATTTGGTCTAGTGTATTAGCGAATGTTGTGTGCATCCCAGAAGTGATTAATTTCACAAAAATCATTTATTTGTGTGCACAAAATTTTGATTTATAACCGAGAAAAATTATCCTAGAAACCAAGAATACTCCTATTTATTTGACTTCAGAGGCATTCATGCACATATTGAAGCCATCGGATCTGGATATATGGTTAAATTTTTCAAAAGAAAATATTTTTTTAGAGTCGTAGGTAGGTGGCTAAAACATCATTCAAGAGCTCATTTCGCCAACTTCTGAGGTTCCTTCTTATATTTCCTTTCTAGATATTACTTTTTTAGACAAATTTTTAGAGAGCTTCATTGGATATATGCCCATATAAATAGCTAAGAAACTATGCCCAGTGTCCCAACTTCCATTATTTATATTCTCTATTATTTATATAAAAAATTTGTGTATTCAAATGGGATAATCATATTTCAAATGAATTGGATTTTAAATTAGTGAATTTGTTCAAAAGTGATAGATTCTTCATGATGGAATACATGATAACAACCCTTGTATCGAGTCATCTATTTCATGACTTATTCCATAACCCTAATTTAAATTTTAACGAAGAAGTCATACCGTTTTGGTATCCCATATTGTGGAGGTAGGAAGTGTTAGGGTCCAACCCTAACCTCTTTATTTATGTAATAAGCCTAAGAGAATTCGTTAGAGTCATAGTTAGTTAGTTGAGTCAGTAAAGCTCATAAATGGTTATCCGCATTGATAGTAATTGTAAGTGGTTGACCCACATTATATAAAAGGGACCACAACTAGTTATAAATGGGTTATAGTTAATAAATAAAGTTGTTAACTCGTATTATGCAAGGGACCACTAGTATTTAGGCTTTTGGATATCATAAAGCTATAAATATTCTTATATAGCAAGGAAGGATCATCGAGTGCTATTTTAATTGAGCTATGATCTATTGGAGATTTCACCATCGAAGATGCAAGTGAACATTGTATTCTTTTTTTGAATAATAAAATATCTTTACAACTTATCTCAATTCATGTGATATTTATGTGTTTCTATCAATATTTTGTTTTATTTCTAGAAATTTGTTATTCTTCTAGGTCAAGTGCATAACAAGTGGTATCACAGAATGTCTAGATTCAATTGTATCCCTAATTTTGGTGGAATATTTTTTTAGGTTAGAGAGTTATTATGGCATATTTAAACCATAGGATCTGTCATTGAGTGCATAAAATTTTGGATTTGGGGAGGTGTGAATGCAATAACGACAAGAGGTGGTCACGGTTTTTGGAATCTCTTGTAACCCCTATGGGTACCCCTTCGAGCAATAGCACATTACACAGAACTACACACATGCCTCACTTTCACATACCCTTAGGTATATCGGAAGCCCCCCTATGGTATAATCAAACCTAACCTTAGACAATTCAATGACCATTTTTTTGCTAGATTACACTGAGAACAACACTCGGAAAGATTACTCACATGTACAATAGGGTAGTTTGGTAGTATGACTAACGGTAAAATTGATACTCCCTAGTTCGTGATTTGAAAGATTGGGTTGAGTAATACTGCTGGACCCATGTGTATATCGCGATATGTATCACCTAACACTCCTTTGTGACCATAGTTCCCTTAGCTATCTGAAGATTTCCCACCTACCTTTTTTCTAGATCAGATCTAGTAGTTGGGGTTCGACTATAGTTTTACAAATCATATCCAATAGTGTCAGTTATACTACTATTGTACATATTAGATTCATTAGTTAGGGTTTTCGCAGTGCATGTCAGAATCTTTGTGCAGTGAGGGTTTTTCCGCCATAGTCCACATTAGATTTTCACAGAACATTTTTCAATGACGATGCTTTGTGGTTTCTGCTAATACAGTCCAAACCTAATTTTTGCAATATATTTGGAAGTATCAAGAAATTTGGATTTTTGACACCATAATGTAGATTAGATAGGAGTAAAACTCCTTCCTGAGTATTAATTTGAAAAAAACAATTCGGGCCATAATGGGATCCTTGTAAGATACCTAGCCGATACGATTCTGGATGATGAGTTGATCGTAGTGGAACCATTCACTTGTCAGCCACTAATTTTCATGCAATCCCAATTTTTTTGTGATCAGAATTCAAGTGAGCCACATCACTAGAATCTTGATCTAGACCTCTTTCCAACCATACTACTCTTAAGTAATTTCAAAGTTTGACGAAAGATAGTATTTTCACAATATTAGATCTCAATTTATGGTGGCGGAGATAATCAAATCCGATGAGAAAAAATTCAATGAATTCGAAGAGTCCTTTAACGACAGAATCACAACAACATTAATAGAAGCCCTGAATAAGTCTCGCACACCCATGGGGGAATAAGACAGTGTTGATACACACATAGAAGGAGAATTAAACCATCACATTCATTTCCATGTAGGTCACCAATATTCGAGCCACTAGGCACCCAAGCTGGACATGTACAAATTTGATGGTTCTAGCATGGCAGTATGGGTGGCACAAATGGAAAAAAATATTTCCACCTTAATAATATCTAGGATGACGACATTAAACTACATGGAGGAGCTCTTTACTTGGATCAAGAGTGAGGGTAGTAGTTGTAGCCGCATCAAAAATGCTATGCAAGGAGGCCAACTCGGAACATGTTCTCAAAATCCATTTGTGACTGCTTTGATTGGGAATATCACTTTCTAGGCTATATCATATCTAAGCTCAAAAAAATAGGTATAGTACGAGAGTACATTTCATCCTTTGAACAATTGGCCATCCAGGCTAAATGGAAAAATGAACTAGGAGATGCCTTTTACTTGGAATGTTTCATCAGTGGCCTAAATGGATCCATTCAAGCCCACATCTAAATGCATCACCCAACTACTTGGTTGGAAGCATGTCAAAAGACCTTAGAGTTAGAAGTCACTTTATATGCCCAATCCAATCATCCAAATTTGGTCACATGAGCACATCCCACCCCTGCTATGGGCCCCACCCAAATAATTAAGGTTCAAAATGTGTCACCGATAGAAATGGTTGAACAAAGTAAATGAGGACTTTGCTACTACTTTGATGACAAATAATCCTTGGGACATAAATGGAAGGAACCAAAATTCTTTCAAATCAACAATATTGAAAACAACTCCGAAAACGAAGATTAATCCACTGAAATGCTTGAGGCGGAAGGGGTGAAACCCAAACAACCCCATAAAATGATCCTAAAACTATGCCAGATGAGTCGGTTATCTTACTCCATGCCTTGGCCAACATTTATTCTCCAGAGACATATAAAATATGAGGTTTTATTAAACATCAGCTAGTAGCATCATTGATTGATAATGAGAGCACGCATAACTTTGCTCATAATAGAGTAGAAGAATTCATTCATTATTTTATCAGGGTGGTATGTAATTTTTAGTCCTTATTGCTCATGGGGGGACCATTAAATGTGAAGGACTCTGTGAAAATATTAAGCTTCATATGGGGGATTATCACCTCACAAACCAGATGTTTTCCATTGAAATCGACAGTTGTTACATTTTCCTTAGTATTGAATGGCTCCGCACACTGGGCTCTATCACGATGGACTTTTGGGAGTTATATATGAGCTTTAAGTATAAAAACCACACTCATACAATGAAGGGACTCTAGAAAGGTGCTCCTAATATCATCATATCACATCGAATGGACAAGATTTTAAAAAAAGGTCATCATGCGATAGTAGAACAATTTAATGACATCCATGCAATTGAATCCACTCCTCCTAACATGCATCCTGATATGAAACACATATTGGATTTCCACTAGTGGGTCTTTAAAAAAAATAAGAAACTCCCACCATCTAGGGGTGAATATTATCATAGAATCCCTTTTCTCCCAGGTACCCAATTGCCAAATGTCTTCCCCTATCGATATCCTTTTACACAGAATAATGAAATTGAATAAGTCATCAAGGAACTCCTCAAAGATAGTGTTATTTCTCCCAGAACCAACCCTTATTCATCTCTAGTAGTCATGGTTTTAAAGAAAGATAGTGAATAGTGTATGTGTTAAAAATTTAGGGCCCCTAAGAAGCTCACTATCAAAGACAAATTTCCCATCCCATTAGTTGATGATCTGCTTGATGAACTACATGGTACCAAATTTTTTACCAAGTTGGACCTCCGCTTGGGCTATCACCAAATTCAAATGAAGGGATTTGGAATTCCAAAGACAACCTTTCAAACTCATGAAGGCCATTATGAATTCATTTTCATGCCATTTGGTATCTGTAATGCCCCATCCACTTTTCAAATCCTCATGAACGACCTTCTGAAAACACATCTCAGAAAATTTTCCCTGGTCTCTTTTGATGACATTATAATATACAACATAAAATGGGACACACACGTTCAACATGTTGACTAAGTATTGCAACTGCTCCAATATCATAAATTATTTGTCAAATTGTCCAAGTATTCCTTTGGCATGGAAGAGGTGGAGTATTCGGGACACATTCTGGGCCATGAAAGAGTGAGGGTTGTTTCAAAAAAATATTCAGGAAATGAAATATTGACCCCAACCAAAAACCTTGAAGATTTTGATGGGATTCTTGCATCTCATGAGCTACTATTTCAAAATTTTCAGCAATTATCGATGCATTTCCCAACCCCTCACTGATATTATCAAGGAAAATACATTTATCTCAACTGACGCAACTCAAAAAGCCTTCTTGGATCTCAAACAAGCTATTTGCTTTGTTAGGGTCCTATAAATATAAGATTCATAATTTTTGAATTGAATTTGATAGTCTTGTAAATATGTACATACCTTGCTTTCTGCAAGTTGTTTTCCGATATTTAGAAAAAAATTTAAAAATAAAAAATCAAAGAGGGAAAAAGTCCTAAAATAAAGATCAAAGGACTTAAAAAATATAGACCCCAAAAGAAAAATATGAAAATAAAACATCAAAGTGTGCAAGTCCAAATGCCACTACTTTTTAATTTTTTCAAATGATTATGGCAGAGTGTCAATAAATGCCATAATCCATGATGAGTTAAAATGTTTAAACTTGACTTGTCATGTTTTCAATTTCCATGTTTTAGATAGTGAATCAAGATTTGTTAAACAATTTAATCCTGACAAATCAGTAGATAGGTAGAGAATAATGAGGAGCTCATCAGTTTAATCTGAGCCCTCGGATGAAACAAGGTAGAATTAGATAGTTTTTATGCTTTCAAAAGAATAAAATGTTTCAAGGTAGCAAGATTAAATACACTTGCCAAAAGGAAGAAAAAATGTTAGAATAATGTTGGGTAGGTAGAAAGCAGTGGAAGAAAGCATGCAATATTCATCACCGGGCAAAAATCACTAATTTTCCCTCCCCTGTAAGTATTCAATATTCTATACTACCAGTAAAAAAGGCTCAGAGCATTTCTATGACTTTTGTTGGGACCAGACCCAAGGCTCGATGACTGGATAGTTGAAAATGTTGAGTTCTTATGACAAAATCCCCATTTATCATTATTTATCCCTCATTCATACAATTTACTCTTTTCATAATGAAACATAAAAACATAATGAAACATAAAAACTTAATGAAACATAAAAGCCCATTTGATTAACTTCCTTCATTTAGAAAACATACAAAAACCCTCAAAAATACTTTATCCTAAGTAATTGGTGAAATCATGAAATTACAAGCTTTGCTTTAGTTATTCACTTTACCTAGTCATTTAGTGTATCTTTGTGTATTCCACTCCCTTTGTCATATTAAATTTTGACTTATGCTATTAATTCCCTAAAAATACCTTATCCTATTTATATAATTCCCTTTATCTAAAATACCCCCCTAAAACCCATTATTATAAATATTTTTGACCAAAGATATTATCCACATGGTGAATTAAAATCCTTGGATGATAAAAATGAACAAAACATCC
This sequence comes from Pinus albicaulis, assembly GCA_034641835.2. NCBI lineage: Eukaryota > Viridiplantae > Streptophyta > Pinopsida > Pinales > Pinaceae > Pinus > Pinus albicaulis. The sequence goes on along the minus strand of CM076575.1, from coordinate 752,729,839 downwards.
TTCTATATATAGGAGTCCATGGGGCCACAATATAATCCTAGTGGGCCACAATGTAATCCTAGCCGACCTGACAATAATAATGTAGGGGCACAATAATAACAATATGGGGGTTACAGGGGTACAACAATAACAATAAGTGGGGCTACACTAACATAATAAGGGACTACACTATTAATATAGGGACTTAACACAAATTATAACCCCTTTGGTATAAAACTAACCATAATCAAATACCCCGCCCCCTATGGTTATAGACCCCTCCATGGTCTAAAAACTATATAATAAAATAAAAAATAAAAAATAGGCTTTCAAGCATATCATATGTATTTGGAAATTAAACATACTCCCCCGCCTTTTACATTTATCCAAAGTTTAGTTCAAACAAACTTTAAACTCTAAAACCTTTGTAATACATGATAAGCCTTTAACTCAAGGTCCCATCCTGATTAACTAAAGATTTGTTTAATGTTTCACTCTAGCCTTTCCTGCAATATCATCCTCGCTATGCAAAGCCTTACGCAATACATAAGTTAACCTAGGGTTAATTATATAGCCCCACCTCATGCGCCTCCAACCATAGGTATAAACACTTTTTCGTAAGAAAAAATTTGATTAAAGTACATGTTTTACAAAGTTTTCATTACATATATCAACTACCTAGTGCATATCATTTGCCCCGGCACCACATACCTTTCAACCGCACCTTCCCATTTAATCTTTTCCTTTCACTCTCGATTATTAGATCCAACGGTGCAAGATTGATTTCACGTCCATAACTTGATCGCCCGTTCAAAGCCCAAACGGATGCGAAATGGGTGGTTTTTCCATTCCCGCCTCCTGCGACATGGTGAAAAACCATTCGATCACGTTTGCTTCAACAAAAACTACTTACCACCAATATCCAACACCAAAACCACTTTTGGTTACACATTTCAAAATCCAAACTTCCTCTCGCCTTTGATGAGACTGGCATTCAATGCATTAATGGTGATTAATTCCAAAGGTTAAAAACCTTTGAAACATCATTTTGATTGTTTAGTTGCACATTCTTGACTGTAAAGAGCTCCGCCTAACCACATCAGGCCTCCCGACTGTGCTAAAATCCCTAAAACATGATTTTATCCGTGGAAACTCCCTATTTTCACCACAGATCTCCTATTTGAAGACTATAAAAGCCATTTCTCTGCACCAGGACCCGTCTGCAGGAATAAACAAAAGCTTCAGAAACCCTTTCAAGTTTCAAATTACCTGCAAATTGAGGTATTTTTCGTCAGTTTAAAACCCTGCACAGTCAATTATGAACTGTGCTTAAGCAAAACAAGCTTTCAATTATAACGCCCAAAACAAGCCAAACCCTAGCCAACTTTTTTCCAAGAAACCTTATTTCCACTCTAAGCCTTTTTAAGCCAAATTTCCTCATCTTACGACCTCTAAAGATCAATTCCAAAACAAAAAGGGGTTTAAAGCCTATAGATTTCTTAAAAAATCCTTTTTTACAGTCTAAACCATTCAGGAAAACCTTGTTTCCTGTCTTAGCCCAGTTTTCATCTCTCATAAGCCTAAATTGAGGAAAGATATCACTTGAAATTATCCTTAGCCTAAATTGCTCAGTTACCCCTCTGTTTAAAGTAACTTACTTCTGTAAACCATTTAATCTTACAAAAGAAGCTAGAATGCCTAAAAAATAGAGTTAAACCTTCACAAACAGATCTCATTCAACAAGTCTTTCAAAAGCCTTCAATCACCTCCTTGCAGACCTCTGTTTCATTAAAATATTGTTTGATTTTTGCAGGTTATTATCAAAATAAGAAATTGGGCCAACAGTTTCAATACTAGTTGACAAAATTGTTTGCTCCAAATTCTCATAATTTGATTCAAAAGCTTCATTCAACAAACAGTTTTCATACAAAGAAAGAATAAAATCAAGTCAAAGAGAGATCAGAATGATGAAATTTTCACATTAAATGGTAAAATAAAAGTAAGAATTCACAGTGATAGTGAAAACATAATAGTGAAAAAGAGACAGCTAAAGTGTATCAGGTAAAAGTCAGAGTGAAAGTTAAAACAAAGTTACAGAGCAATCAAGGTAAAAAGTAAAAGTAAAAACAGAGGAAGTAATGGTAAAAAGAGATGAAAATACTTTCACTAACAATGAATTTTATCCAAAGTGAAAGTAAAACAGTTAAAAGAACAAAAAGGTGAAAAGATGAAAACATAACAAGAAGGAACATTTTTGCTGAAATTTCATGTTTAAGTCATGGTTTTGCAGAAACTATTGTGACCAATCCACGATGAATTTTGCAAAACTGAAGGAGGCTTATGTTCTTAATATTTCCAACTACAAAAAACCTCTCTCACATTTCTAACAACCATTATGGATTGGGAAATATTAAACAATATTGGAAAACATTTTTTGCAGAAAATTCCTGTTAAGTCATCAGTTTGCAGAGAAAATTGTGGCTAATCCGAAATACATGTTACCAAAATGAAGGAGGTTTTTGTTCCTACGAGACCCATATACAAAAACCTATCTCACTTTGTGCATAGGTAGTACAGAATGAGATATACATGCGCACTTTTACAGCCTATTTTTCAGACTCTGTAAACTTTGTTTTACACATATTTTGTAGAGCCTATTGTGGACACCTGGAGTGGAATTTTAGAAACCTGAGAGAGGTTTATCTCAAAAACATATTGATCTAAAATAACCTCTTTCACTTTTTACATATATATTTCTGATTTAGAAATAAAAAGGTATCATTGAACCCCAAGTTTGCAGAATTACTGGAGCAGAATGCACAAGAAAAAGGAAACAGTTAGTGACTTGGATGCCTCATCATCAACTAAGAGTTGAGATCAAATTCGAATTCTCCTCTTTGTCATCACCTATCCATAAAAAATAGTGCCAAATAGAAGCATATTTTTTAGTGTCCTTTACTTAAGTTCTATTTATGTAAAATAGTTGGAGATATTTGTAAACCAATCTTGATATTTTTTCAAGATATTCTAGTTTAGAATTTGTATAAATACTTCACTCTTTGAAGTATTTTGTGTGGAATAAAATTGCTAAGATTACTATAGACTTTTTTTTGATACATTGGAGGCTTTCATGTGTTTATTTCGAAGTAGCATACTGCACAAAGCTAAATTGGCATCATAATTCAGGATTCTTGCAATAAGCTGAAGAGTGAAGTACTCTCTTCTCGCCATTGTTTTATTTTCTGAGTTTCATGCAATTCATTATATGTTTGTTCAATATAAATGTGTAACTAGGAATATTACTACAAGACTAGTCTAGTTCTCTCTGTTTTTAACTAAGTTACCGTTTCAATGTTTTCTATTGATTTCCAGTGTTAGGAATCCTTCAATGCTCATACTCCTGTCTAACCCCTGCCTCCTTCTTCCATTTTTTGGATCAAAGGATCCTTCATTTCCCTTTATCCCCATCATACCATTTCACCAAAAAAACCCTTTTTCCCCAAATCTCTGAGGGTTATCTACCTTGCCCTAAATATATTTGTACCCTTTTGACCTTGATTTCTAGTGCTGCTAGCTAGATTTAGACTCCATAGCCCAATGGACAAGTAGATCTCTGTCTAGTTTACCTCTAAGTGATTTTTTCCCACCAAACCTTTTAAAAACCAAAACCAATTGTTCTATCATAACTAGCCTAAAATATAAATAAAAAACAAAGTTAAATCTTAAAGAGAGAGCCCTCTCTAAATTTTAGGAAGGATAGATCCTAGACTTCCAAGTAGGTTTGTGGTTACCCCTAGTGTTCTTTGACTAAAAACTTAAATCCCACAACTTAAGAAATTACTAGGGTGATAATATACTGGCGACCATACTGGAGAAGACTAACATTTTCTTCAGAAATATTTTATAGGTTCAGATCTGATCTATGATGGTGGACAGTGATCAGATACACAAAGGTCAAAATCATCCACCTGGCGACTCCAACTCAATTTCACAATCAAGACTGCACTGGAGGAATGAACCTGAAAGAACAAAATGGAAAGATCAAGCTCTTAACTTGGATCTTAATCCAAGACATCATGTTCTTTCTCATTAAAAAAAAAAATTCGATGTATATTGTATTTTATAGAAGATCTTAGATTAGTTTTTAATTATTTTTCTTTAAAGATTGTAAATAATAATTCTCCTAATATCTTTGAGTAGCTTTCTTCTGAATCTAATGATGATCATTTTCCAATTAAGAAGCCTCAAATAATCAAGACTGATCTTATAATCCATGTACATATTCATGTACCATATAAAGTTCCAGATAGATATAAGCCCCTTATTTTACCTCCTATACTCCATGATTTTCCTAAAAACTACTACAAACACCTTCCTAGATTTGATGGAGAGAATGATATCACTGCCCAAAAACATATTCAAGGTTTTGAGAATTATTTGGATTTATTTTAGATTGATGAAGATGATGTTAAAATCAGAATTTTTGCTCTTTCGTTACAAAATAGAGTAAAAATTTGGTTCAAGAATCTACTTATTGCAAGCATCTCAAATTTCCAACAATTTTTCAAAAAATTTCTTGACAGATGGATAATCAAATTTAATCCTTTTGTGATCATAGAAGAATATAATCAGTTAAAAAGAGATCCAAATGAAATAATACAACAATTTTCTGACAGATTTAATCAAGTTTATTATTCAATGCCAAAAAATATTAGACCTCCTCATGATTCAGCTCTCTTGCAGTATCCAAGTGCCTTTGATCCAGAAATAGAATTTCAATTAAGAGAAAGAGATCCAAAAACACTTGAACATATGCAAAACATTGCAGTTGATGTAGAAGTTAATCTGCAAATCAGACAAGAAAAGTTGAAAGTAGAAGAAGAGGAAAAGAAAAACATTGCAAAGGTAAAACTCATCCTTTTGGTAAGAAAACTAAATGAAAGAATACAGGATATCACTATGAAAGATGAATTTTTTATTTAAAATCACCATGAAGAAATAGAAGAGGTTGATAGCCATGAACAAATTCCTGCTAATTCCAATTATCATAGATCAGAAAATGAATTTACAGATCAATATGAGGAAGAGGAATCTGCTAATCTAATGTGTATGTTTCATGACATTCCTTCTTTTGATTATTTTCCTAAGTATGATGATTATGATGATAGTTATGTTCTCCAAAATAAAGCTAACTTTACAAAGCAATCAGAAGCTAGTTTGGAGGATGAAGAAATGCAATTTCTGCAGATTGAAGACAGTGATCAGCCAATACAGATCAACCATGAGAGTGAGGAAGAAAGAGCAGAAAATGTGGAAATAAGTAAAGATTATTTACCTCTTTTTTTTGCTTCATTTCAATTCATTAGAGACAAATTTCATGCCATCAATAATCAACAATATTTAGGAATTGCGATTGACAACAAAGAAGATAATGAAACTATTGATCAAGATTTTTTAGTTTCGCAATTGCAGTTATCAGTTCCCATTGAAATAAATGATCAAATGACATAAGAAAGTTCCATACCACTATGTTTTGAAACATTTCACTGTTTAAAGGAAATATGGTATAACATATTTAAAGAAAAGGATGAGAAACTTGTTGAAGTTTATAAAGTCCCATGGAATCCTATCTGCCATAAGTTGTAGCAATTTTCCCAAGTTTTTCATGATCCAATAACTGATATGTTGGATATTGAATGCATTCAAAGCATTCCTCCATTAACTAACTATGATTTTCAGAATCAAGGTGATAAAGGTTTCAATAGTCAAACATTACAATCAGTAGGAAGATCATCACAAATCTTATCTGAAAGTTTACAGGGAGATAAAGATGAAAATAACATTTCAAATTCATGGCATGGAGGCCATCCAGAATAGATGTACAGTATTTTAGTTCAGTTAAACATCAGTGTACATATTTTGGAAGATCCTTTTGTACAGTTTCTAGAGTCAACAAAGGAAATCAAGTATTTCCTTATCCTCTCATTTGTTGACAAGTTTCTAATAGGTTGCAGAAGTACAGTTTTGATAATCAACAAAAAAAATGCAACAAAATCTATCAGAGTACATAATTCTTGAATGGTTGCATTGGCCATTTCATTTTACCTAACCAGCAGTTGGACAACTGATTAGAGTAAGTAGGTAGGATTTCAGCTTATTTCAGTTTTTCAGTTTTCAGCTAGTTTGAAATAATTCATTAAGGTTTGAAGCTAAGTAAAAGGCCCTAAAACATTAATGATTTGGTAGTGTGGTTTGAAGGTTATAGCTCCTTTTAGTCTCAGATCAGACTTCAATTTGCAGAAAAATGTGTAAATTCAGTTCAAGAGTTTTCAGTCACAACATATGCATGTTTAGGATTGGCTCAATGTATCAGGCTACTAGTCGACGGTGTTTTTGAAATCTCACAAGAAGATTCCATCCCCATGTGAAGTCGCTGTTAGGGTCCTATAAATATAGGATTCATAATTTTTGAATCGAATTTTATAGTCTTGTAAATATGTACATACCTTTCTTTCTGCAAGTTTTTTTCCCATATTTAGAAAAAATAAAAAAATCAAAAATAAAAAAGAGGGTAAAAGTCCTAAAAGAAATATCAAAGGACTTAAAAAATATAGACCCCAAAAGAAAAAGATGAAATTAAAACATGAAAGTGTGCAAGTCCAAATACCACTACTTTTTACTTTTTGCAAATGATTATGGCAGAGTGTCAATAAATTCCATAATCCATGATGAGTTAAACTGTTTAAACTTGACTTGTCATGTTTTCAATTTCCATGTTTTAGATAGTGAGTAAAGATTTGTCAGACAGTTTAATCATAAAAAATCAGTAGATAGGTAGAGAATAATGAGGAGCTCATAAGTTTAATATGAGCCCTCGGATGAAATAAGGTAGAATTAGATAGTTTTTATGCTTCCAAAAGAATAAAATGTTTCAAGGTAGCAAGATTAAATGCACCTGCCAAAAGGAAGAAAAAATGTTAGAATAATGTTGGGTAGGTAGAAAGAAGTGGAAGAAAGCATGAAATATTCATCAGTGGGCAAAAATCACTAATTTTACCTCCCCTGTAAGTATTTAATATTCTATACTACCAGTCAAAAAGGCTCAGAGCATTTCTCTAACTTTTTTTGGGACCGGACCCAAGGCTCGATGACTAGATAGTTGAAAATGTTGAGTTCTTATGACAAAATCCCCATTTATCATTATTTATCCCTCATTCATACATTTGACTCTTTTCATAAGTAAAGACTCTTTCTTACTTAATGAAACATAAAACCCCATTTGATTAACTTCCTTCATTCAGAAAACATATAAAAACCCTCAAAAATATTTTATCCTAAGTAATTGGTGAAATCATGAAATGAAAAGCTTTGCTTTAGTTATTCACTTTACTTAGTCATTTAGTGTATTTTTGTGTATTCCATTCCCTTTGTCATATTAACTTTTGACTTATGCTATTAATTCTCTAAAAATACCTTATCCTATCTATATAATTCCCTTTATCTAAAATACCCTCTAAAACCCATTATTATAGAGATTTTTGACCAAAGATATTATCCACATGGTGAATTAAAATCCCAAATTATACCCCTTTTGGTCTAAAACTAACCTTAATCAAATACCCTGCCCCCTATGGTTATAGACCCCTCCATGGTCTAAAAACTATACAATAAAATAAAAAAATAGAAATAGGCTTTCGGGCATATCATATGTATTTGGAAATCAAACATACTCCCCCATCTTTTACATTTATCCAAATTTTAGTTCAAGCAAACTTTAAACTCTAAAACCTTTGCAATACACGATAAGCCTTTAACTCAAGGTCCCATCCCGGTTAACTAAAGATTTGTTTGATGTTTCACTTTAGCCTTTCCTGCAATATTATCCCCGCTATGTAAAGCCTTACGGAATACATAAGTTAACCTAGGGTTAATTATATAGCCTTGCCTCATGCACCTCCAACCATAGGTATAAACCCTTTTTCGTAAGAAAAAATTTGATTAAAGTACATATTTTACAAATTTTTCATTACATATTGTAGAAAAACATAGATACGGAACCAGACAAAACAATGGCAGAAAAGAGGCTTCAGCCTCATGTCATTCTCTTCATTCTCCCTTATTAAAAGAATTTAGTTTAAAATTTAAATAGATGAGAGAAAATGTCTAAGATAGTCTGTGCTATCTTAGACTCCTTTGGTTGAGATAATTTCTCACCAAAAACCCACCAAGATAGGAGTTACTAAACAAACTCCAATATTTGAGGAACAACCCAAGAGTTAGGTACATATTCCTAACTTGGAATATTTAATTTATTTATTTATTATTTTGGATTTATTATTGTTATCTGAAAGAGGCTAACATTCCCCCCTTCAATGACAAATCCAAAATAAGAACGAGGAACCATATTCCAAGTTCTCATGTTGATCCTCAAAAAAACATTGTATGAAAAACCACCAAAGCTGAAGCTGGATGCTGAAAAACTGCAATCTAAAGAGACCATGAGTCAGCTGTATGTCTGATTCATCTCTGAATTTCACTTGAAAACTCCATCAAGTACAAAGTTGCAAAATGATCCATCTATCCTTTGTATGAAATCAGCATCCTTTGTCCACTGACAAAATTTGTTCAAAGCCCACTGGCTGATGATGTCAAAAACAAATCACTGTTGTTTTTTCTGTGCTGAAAACTGTTCATTGCTTCTTTGCTGTTGACTGCCCACTGGAAAATTTGTTGATGGCCACTGGAAAATTTGTTGATGCCCACTGGCTGATGAAGATGTCCACTGACTTCTTTTGCTGGTTTTGTCAATACTTTCAGTCTGACAAGCACTATCAATTTCATTGACATTTTCCCCCCTTTGTCAGCTGAAAGGAGAGACACTTCTCTTGGAAAGTATTCCTGAACTCCCCCCTTTCAGGTGTAGGAGTTTTACACTGGTGTACTCCCCCGTTCAACTGCATGAGAGTACCATCGTATTTTCACTGTTGGCTACACTATGTGTGATTATATGTGATTGTAGAACTGAGACAATCGGTTGACTATGGATGACCATTCCCAAGGGTCGATCCATTCATAATGTATTTTCAATCTGGCTGATTTTTTTTTATTACGACATTTTTCTGAGGAATGATTGGGCTTGCCACAATGGCAATAAGGATGGAGATCAAAACACTGATCTTCCATATGACCAGTTCTTTGACAATGAGAACATTTCGGTTGGACTTCAACTTCAGGTTGCATACAATTATGTTTGTCTGCAACTTTGGGTTGTGCTCATTGCTGGTTGTCTGCAACTTTCTTAGAATCTGTTGAGGTGAGTTGTGCAAGAAATCCTGTACTGACGAACTAAATTGGTTTGGAATAATTTTGGATATCCAAGTTGATGCCATATTTGACATATCCTAAGCCTCGTCAGTTCTTGTTATTCTGAATTTCTTCCCAGGGTTTGATGATGGGCTTGGAAGAAATTTAAACTGGAACAACTTAGACACTTGAAGCTATTGGGATAAATGACTTATCATCTGGATGGTTCAAAGACTTGAAAGTATCATGCTTTTCTTGTAATTCAATCCTTTTAAGTTGCGACTCGAGTTGAAGAAACTCAATGGTTTCTTTTGTTTATTGTAGATGTCGTGAAAGATTAGCAAGAGTTTCTTTGCTGATGTGCACCATGTCTTCATCACTGGAGATGATCAAACTATGAAGAATGTTTAACAACTGAATATGTTGCGCCATCTAAAATTGCACACTTGAAATCAGGCTCTCTTGTTGTAGATGTCATACTTTGAACTGTTTCACTTGAATGACAGGCTCGCTTGAATGTGGCTTGAATGATTTTTTTCTTATTGCGCTTGCTGAGAAAACTTGCTAGAGTTGTAGAAATTTCTTGCTTAAACTCTGGAATTCACGCTCACTTGATGACGATCGCATTTTTTTAAACGCTCACTTGACTTACTTGATGACTTCATACTCACTTGAATGAATAGCCACACTCGCTTGATGTCGATCTCAACTTGCTTGATTTTTTTAACTTGTTTGGTTGCTTTGATGGTTGTTGCACTGAAATTCACTCTGGGTCACTTGAAGGCTTGAAATTTGTACTGACTTGATGCAAATTTCTTGAATGAATACTCACGCTCGCTTGGAGATGTAAACTCTTTGCTTGTTTGCTTTAGAAATTCGTGCACTCACTTGATTTTGTGTAAAGGAAGGGTGTCGAACACTGTCGAAAATGCACCCAAGAAAGCTTACAATGATTTTAATGATTCACTTGTTCTCTTAAAAATTCATTAACAATGAGTTTTTAATGATTCACTTAAAACAATGAATTTGATTACAAGTTTTGAAATGGATTTGCAAGAACACTGATGTAGACTTTGCTTTGAAATGCATTAACTTGACTAAGTAAATTTGATTGTTGATGTAGACAATCTTTGATTATATGTTGTAGTGGCACAAATGCATGTGTTGATCTTGCAGCTATTTCATTACATGTGTTGTGCTTGCTAATATTGAAATTTATGTATGCGATATTAAATGAAATTATTGATGTGTCACAACTAGACACAAATCAAAAGGCAACAACATGAAGCCATAAAAAACATGCGCCATCACAAACACACATAGTGTACCTAGGATTCCCTTATTCAATTTCGAGCAGATCTAGGACACTTGAACACCACAAATAATATGTCTTTATTAAGTATTGAGGTCATCAACCTTTCATCTTTTACAACATCAAAATTGAAGCTTTCTCAAACAATGAGAATTTTATGCTCACAAATTTTGGAAACAAATGTCTTCAAAAATCGTGTGCACTGATCGCTTGCACCTTATTTCTCCGAAGCACACTTATCTCTTCAAAAATTTCAAAACATCACCCTTATTACTCCAAAATAATACAAAATATTCTTATCACTCCAAAAAAGAAAATTCATTCCAATACTCTCAAATTTCAACTTTCACACCTTATCACTTCAATTACAAAGATAGTCACTTTTTATCTCTCCCATTCACTCATTAAAAAAATATTAAAACACACTCTCCACTTATTCTCTCTCATGACTCTAGTAAGTCTCTCTTTTATTTTACATAACAAATTGATGAATTCACTTTTAAAAAGTGAATCAAACTTTATAAAAAAGTGTCACTTAAAGTTTCTTTTACAACCTACGTATGCAAAGTTTAACCATTCACTTTACATACTCCCCTCTTAAAATTTAATGAAAAACTTTTATGAAGTAACTTTTTAAAAAGGAGGATTTTTGTTCAGATTTAAAGCACACTATTTTTTTGTTTTTAAGAAGTTACTTACAGCAGCCTCGTACTACTTTATTTTATAACTTTCTGTTTCCATTTCGTATGACCAAGACTACCTCACGACTGCCTTTAATGCCTCCATCCAGTGAGCAGGTTTTGGATTTAACTCGGCTTCAAAAGAAAATGATTGTCATTTGTTCTGATTTCTCGGTCCAGTCAGAGCAACTGCTACGATGGTCATAAACATGACTTCCACGCTCACTTTTATTCACATCTCCTCAATGATAGTTATTGATTCACTTCATGGTGATGACAATGCTCTCAACGATTATGAAACTCGGTGTTGCGTTCACCTATAGCTTTGAAAATCAGCAGTCAAGCTCTGCATTTGAAAACAACTACTCATGATTTCCTTTGAACTTTGTGCTTTGCAACATCGTCTGAGTTTTCATTTTTTCTAACTGAAGTCTTTCCACACTAATGGCTTCTTCCCACCATCTTTGTTAGTTCAAACCGCTAGATGGACGTATCAAATTTCTCCAAAATTGCAGAAAACTCCTTCATATGGCACCAACAAACTCCTTCAAACTCCTTCATACGGCACCAGCTTGCTTGGTTCATCTGCTGCATCTTTCGATGCAGAAGGCCGAAAATGGCCACATTCACAGACTCATTTCAACTCAGGTGCTGGCAATAACTTATCTCAAAAAATTATATCTCAATCATTCTAAAAACATACTTACAAGAAAAATTTGTGGGCAACATAAAAAAATTGACATATTCACTATTTCTCCATGCAAGCAGTAGTTGATAATGGTCTCAAAAAGGAGATGGGAAATTCCCTCAACTGCACACTGTCTTCAAAGCTGATTCAATCACTATAACAATGTATTCAAAAGAGGTCTTCACATGGGTTTTTGTTGCATACCCTTTCTGACAGAAGGAACCAATCTGAGGGGCAAGAAATTTTTCCTTTGAAGACCATTGGTTTTTCATGAGCATGTAGTAACATGCATAAGGTTCTGATATATGTTTAGCACGTAGTGCTATAGACTGCAGAACAACTTGGTGACCAACGATTTCCAGGTGCCTCCGAAGACGTATAGCAGCAATCCTCATGGCCTACGGTTTTGGAAAACGTATTTGTAATTGTAACCCATAGTAAGCTATGGTGCGAGTGTGTTCTCCAACAACGCCTAGTGCATTCTCACCCAGCAACCTGTAATATTTCTCCAGAAGAAATGGAAAGGGTGCAATGCTTTGAAGTAGGTTTTAGTGAGCATCATATGGACCAGTTTTGGGGAACTGCTATGAGTCGTGGATTCAAAATCTCCATCCGGCCATTCACACAACATATAAAAAACCAGTACCAAATTTGCTAGATATGAAAGGAAACACAACAAGCCATCACGCACAAAAAGCTTCACACGTAACAAGATCTACCAAAACTTAAAAAAAAAAAAATCACGCAAACCAAAATTGAAGAAATGGCTTACGAATCTATCAATGGGTTTCGACCCTTCTATAGATGTCTCTACTTCAAATATTTAATGAAACTTAGTCACAGTTCCAGATGCAATCACGTCCTTTTAATCAAATTCTGGATGAGGGGTTTTCGGCCTCAAGCCTTTTCCAGATCCCTTTCACTCTGCTCTCCAATAGGTAACAGCTCATGACATCTCTCTTCCAAAGATGTGAATTGTGGATGCTGGCATGCAGCAGATTCCTCGGTGCATCGAAGGATGTTTAGCAGGTCTAAATGCGAAATCTGCATAAAAGCATTGCTGTAAAATATTCAGGATTCAATGCAAATCTTCTTCAGAAGCGCAGTCGAACACAAACCTTGCGTTTGCAGTCCAGCTCTCGCCATGTCAAAGGATGGGCGTACCCTGTTCTAATACACCCTCGCCAAACGAATACCAAATTAAGAACAAAATATACTCTCGCCCATACGCCCATATGGCTCGGATACCACATGTAGAAAAAGAAATAAACTTAGACAAACATTACAGAAAACATAGATACAGAACCAGACAAAACAATGGCGGAAAAGAGGCTTCAGCCTCATGGCATTCTCGTCATTCTCCCTTATTAAAAGAATTTAGTTTACAATTTAAATAGATGAGAGAAAATGTCTAAGATAGTCCGTGCTATCTTAGACTCCTTTGGTTGAGATCATTTCTCACCAAAAACCCACCAAGATAGGAGTTACTAAACAAAATCCAATATTTGAGGAACAACCCAAGAGTTAGGCACATATTCCTAACTTGGAATATTTAATTTATTTATTTATTGTTTTGGATTTATTATTGTTATCTGAGAGAGGCTAACACATATATCAACTACCCAGCACATATCACTTAATCTTGGCCTTTCGCTCTCGATTATCAGATCTAACGGTGCAGGATTGATTTCACGTCCATAACTTGATCGCCCATTCAAAGCCCAAACGGACGCGAAATGGGTGGTTTTTCCATTCCTGCCTCCTGCGACATGGCAGAAAACCATTCGATCGCATTTGTTTCAGTAAAAAATGCTTACCACCAAGATCCAACATGAAAACCACTTCCGGTTACGCATTTCAAAATCCAAACTGCCTCCCGCCTTTGATGAAACTAGCATTCAATGCATTAATGGTGCTTAATTCCAAAGGTTAAAAATCTTTGAAACATCATTTTGATTGTTTATTTGTGCATTCTTGACTATAAAGAGCTCTTCCTGACTACATCAAGCCTCCTGACTGTGGTAAAATCCCTGAAACAAATTTTTGTCCGTGGAAACTCCATATTTTCACCACAGATCTCTTGTTTGAAGACTATAAAAGCCATTTCTATGCACCAGAACTCATTCGCAGGAACAAACAAAAGCTTTAGAAACCCTTTCAAGTGTCAAATTACCTGCAAATTGAGGTATTCTTCATCATTTTAAAACCCTGCACAATCAATTCTAAACCATCCTTAAGCAAAAAAAGCTTTCAATTATAAAAATTCACTGTGGAAATTTCCCAAAAAATCCCAAAACAAGCCAAACCCTGGCCAATTTTTTCCAGGAAACCTTATTTCCGCTGTAAGCCTTTTTAAGCCAAATTTCCTCAACTTACGACCTCTGAAGATTAATTCCAAAACAAAAAGGGGTTTAAAGCCTACAGATTTCTTAAAAAATCATTTTTTACAATCTGAACCATTCAGGAAACCCTTGTTTCCTGTCTTAGCCCAGTTTTCATCTCTCAGAAGCCTAAATTGAGCAAATATATCACTTGAAATTATCCTTAGCCTAAATTTCTTGGTTACCCCTCTGTTTAAAGTAAATTACTTATGTAAACCATTTAATCTTACAGAAGAAGCCAAAATGCCTAAAAAACAGAGTTAAACCTCCACAGACAGATCTCATTCCACAAGTCTTTCAAAACCCTTCAATCACCTCCTTTCAGACCTCTGTTTCATTAACAAATTGTTTGATATTTTTAGGTTATTATCAGAATAAGAAATTGGGCCAACAATTTCAATACTAGTTGACAAAATTGTTTGCTCCAAATTCCCATACTTTAATTCAAAATCTTTATTCAACAAACAGTTTTTATACAAAGAAAGAATAAAATCAAGTTAGATAGAGATCAGAATGATGAAAATTTCACAGTAAATGGAAAAATCAAAGTAAGAATTCACAGTGACAGTGAAAACATAACAGTGAAAAAGAGACAGCTAAAGTGTATCAAGTAAAAGTCAGAGTGAAAGTTAAAACAAAGTTACAGAGCAGTCAAGGTAAAAAGTAAAAGTAAAAACAGAGGAAGTAATGGTAAAAAGAGGTGAAAATATTTTCACCAACAATGAAGTTTATCCAAAGTGAAACTAAAACAGTTAAAAGAACAAAAATGTGAAAAGATGAAAACATAACAAGAAGGAACATTTTTGCAGAAATTTCATGTTTAAGTCATTGTTTTGAAGAAACTATTGTGACCAATCCAAGATTATGTTTTCAAAACTGAAGGATTTTTATGTTCTTAAGATTTCCAACTACAAAAACGTCTCTCACTTTTCTAACAGCCATTATGGATTGGGAAATATTAAACAATATTTGAAAGCACTTTTTCCAGAAAATTCCTGTTAACTCATCATTTTACAGAGACAATTTCTGCCGATCATAAATGCATCTTACCAAACTGAAGGAGGTTTTTTTTCCTAAGAGACCCATATACAAAAACCTATCTCACTTTTTTCACAGGTATTACAGAATGAAAGATACATGCGCATCGTTACAGCCTATTTTTCAGACTCTGTAAAACTTTGTTTTACACATCTTTTTGCAGAGCCTATTTTGGATATCTGGAGTGGAATTTTAGGAAATGGAGAGACATTTATCTCAAAAACATATTTATCTAAAATAACCTCTTTCACTTTTTACATATCTATTTCGGATTGAGAAATACAAAGGTATCATTGAACCCCAAGTTTGCAGAATTGCTGGAGCAGAATGCACAAAAAAAAAGGAAACAGTTAGTGACTTGGATGCCTCATCATCAACTAAGAGTTGAGATTAAATTCGAATTCTCCTCTTTTTCATCACCTATCCATAAAAAATAGTTCCAAATATATGCATTAGTTTTGATTGTCCTTTACTTAAGTTCTATTTATGTAAAACAGTTGGAGATATTTGTAAAGCAATCTTGATATTTTTTCAAGATATTCTAGTTTAGAATTTGTATAAATACTTCACTCTTTTGAAGTATTTTTTTGTGGAATAAAATTGCTAAGATTACTATAGACTTTTTGTTGATACATTGGAGGCTTTCATGTGTTGATTTCGAAGTAGCAGACTGGACAAAGCTAAATTGGCATCATAATTCAGGATTCTTGCGATAAGCGGAAGAGTGAAGTACTCTCTTCTTGTCATTGTTTTATTTTCCGAGTTTCATGCAATTCATTATATGTTTGTTCAATATAAATGTGTAACTAGGAATATTACTACAGGACTAGTCTAGTGCTCCCTATTTTTAACTATGTTTCCATTTCAATGTTTTCTGTTGATTTCCGGTGTTAGGAATCCTTCATTGTTCCTACTCCCGTTTGACCCCTGCCTCCTTCTTCCATTTTTTGGATCAAAGGATCCTTCATTTCCCTTTATCCCGATCATACCATTTCACCAAAAAAAAACCTTTTTCCCCAATTCGTTGAGGGTCATCTACCTTTCCCTGAATATATTTGTACCCTTTTGGCCTTGATTTCTAGTGCTGCTAGCTAGATTTAGACTCCATAGCCCAATGGACAAGTAGATCTCTGTCTAGTTTATCTCTAAGTGATTTTTTCCCACCAAACCTTTTAAAAATAAAAACCAATTGTTCTATCATAACTAGCCTAAAATATAAATAAAAAACAAAGTTAAATCTTAAAGAGAGAGCCCTCTCTGAATTTTAGGAAGGCTAGATCCTAGAGTTCCAAGTAGGTTTGTGGTTACCCCTAGTGTTCTTTGACTAAAAACTCAAATCCCACAACTTAAGAAATTACTAGGGTGATAACATGCTCCACTCGAGTATTGGCCCTACTAGAATTCATAAAACCTTTTGTGATTGAATGTGATGCTTTGAATATAGGAAATGGTGCACTAGTATTAATGTAGGAAGGTATGCCAATGACTTTTACAAGTAAACAACTGAGTGGAAAGCATCTAGTTCAATCTACATATGAGAAATAAATTATGGCCATATTACATGTAATAGACACTTGGCAACCATACTTATTGGGTAGTCGTATCCAAATCCGTACTAACCATCATAGCCTAAAATATTTCCTAGACCAATGTCTATCATCACCACAACAAAATAAATGGCTTGCAAAAATTTTGGGATATGATTATGAGATAATTTACAAGAAGGGGCATGACAATGTAGTTTTTGATAAGATATTGTGCCAATTTGAGGAAGAGGGAATTATTTTATCCCTCTCTCTACCCATAAAAGATGGGATTGAATAATCCCATCATGAATGGTTCTCCATCCCCTATTTGTCCTATTTCATTAACATATTATGAGTGGATTTTAATTCCTCCAGAGAATACTCTTGGAAGGATGAGGGTCTTCACTACTAGGATCAAGCAGGTTTATCCCCGACCTCCACCCTCAAAACCCTCAGCTTGGAAAAGTTACACTTCTCTTCATTTGCAGGACATTCAAGATTTTAGAATACTTATGCATGAGTGTGTAACTCTTTATTTTGGATTGCCATGAAGCACAATATTCTTACTTTTGTAGTTAATTATGAACTATGCCAGCACAACAAAGGGGAAATGATCAAGCTACTGGGAACCTTACAACCCTTGCCACTACCTACTTTTGTATGGAAATATGTTTCCATCGTTAGGGGAATTTTGAGGTCTAAAAAGGGCCTACTAAGGAAATTATAATACAATAGTGGAAATAATAAAATAAGATCACATTACATCATCAAATTTTAGAGGGAAAAAAGAAAAAACTATTTTTTCAACTCGTATTTTTAACTTATTTCCATATGTATTTAATCAAATTTTGAGCGTAAACACTAATTAGAATGATAATTTGATTCTTTATCCATGGAGTACCCATGTTCTGTACTTTTGATGTACCCTACTACATGAAAAATACTAAATACATGGAAAATTTGATTGCAATCAATTTTTTCATGTATTTCTCATTTTTCATGTAGCAAGGTCCATCCAAAGTATGCAATATGAGTACTACTTGGATGGGGGATTAAATTTTGCATCCAATGAATACTCCCGCTCAAAATTTGAGTAAACACTATGGGAGATGAGTTGAAAATATTAGTTGAAAAAGTAATTTATTATTTTATTAATTTTTAATCTTTTTACTTTTTTAATCCAAAAATGGTGAATCATCCCCCATTTTCGACATCATCATCTTGAATCCTATTGGTTCTTATTAAGTTTATTTAAGTTGTACAATTTTCTTAGGAGGCCCATTTTAGACCTCAAAATTCCCCTAAAGGCATTTCCTTATAGGTATCCCATGTTGGAAATACTAGGAGGGGGGGGTGGGGTGAATCAAAATTCCTTTCAATTAGAGAATTAGTTAATATTCAATTATTATCAGTGTTTTTAAAATCATAGAAGTAAACAAAATGAACACAAATGCACACAGTTTTTAAGGTGGAAACCCATTCAAGGACAACAACCACCTAATGCTTTCCTAATAATTGTTTAATATTCAACTCCAATTGAAAATAAAGCTCCAACTTCCTAGAATCTAGAAAAACATTCTTCTTGAGCTCCCACTGGATGGATGCTCCAACGCTCGATATTCTTCAGTAGTCAACTGAATGGATGCCCCAACACCCAATGAGCTACAACTCACCCTAGCACCACCCTACCACCTTGAATAAGAATAAAACAAGAATGGACTCTCGTACGAGGGAAAATTGTCCACTTTACAATGATATAGAATGATGTAGAAGAATAAGACACACTATACCATAACCCCAACTATGACACAACCACCTAATGATGATCCTAGACCTCCTGACATTTCCTCTTCAACTCTTGGCAGATAGAAACTAGTACAATTTTTACAATAATGGATTTACAATGACTTAGTATAATGATATATTTACAGTGACTGTATGCAGTGCTACCCACTTGAATACTTCATGTGATGAAATTCTTGTTGCTATTCTGCACCTTGATTGCTACTCTTTTCATGCTACCCTCTACTGCACCTTTATTTGCTTTGCTACCCTAGAAATTCTAGTCCTTTCCAGCCCTTGAAAACACATGATCTAGCTTTTTCTTTCCTTCTAGGAGCTCAATATTGAATCTGGTGTATGTCTACTTTTTCAGATCCCCAATATGTGATTTCCAGCCCTGTAGTATTCTGTTGAGTATTCTTTTCAATACCATAGGTCTAACCCAATTTGGATTCTTCAAGAGAGAGTCATGCCCATTCTCTCACAATGCCCTAATTATGGACTGTTTCAGTAGAGCAAACTTGTACGACGTGCCACGTGTCACTGTTTCTTCATTCGGCTCTGAAATTTTGGCAGCGAAAACTACAGTCAGTGCACTATCTGCCACTTTTTACATAATTCCAATCTGATAGACAGAGAGAGAGTTATGATGATTTTCCTAAGGTCACTTATTTGAGATGAATTTTAGGAGCTTGCAAAAACACTGACTTCCATAGATCATATCTCCGAAAATGTTGCGCACCTTGATTTGAAATTTTTACAAGAGCTTCCTCAGGATTGCGGCTTCGCCTCATAGAAATTTCAACTTTTTAACCTTCGTATAAAAAATGTTAGAGCAAAAATTCTACGATGACCTGTTTCAGATAGAGAAATCCCTGCATAAGGAGGATATGAAGATCACAACTTATATAAATGCTTAGGTTGAGAGGGGCTTCAACAAGTGAACATGGGAGGGATTTTAGGAGCTTAAAAATTATTAATTATTGACTTTTAAATGACCCATGCCACAACCCTATGGGGTTTTAGCCCACTAACTGGGGTTACAAAATTCAAACATGAATATCTCTCAAATCGTGAAGAATTACGTGGTGTGCCATATATCAACGGAAACATCTCGACAAGTAGAAACCATAAAAATAATTATTGACCCAGAATATAGTAATTTGGTAGGTCAAAATTTCAATGCAGTATTGGGGTAGCCCCTGATGCTGCTTGGGTTGACATCAATGACAACCATTGATCAACATCCCAAAGTCAAGCAAAAAATCAGTCATCATGGCAGTTTTTGATAGAATTTCCAAATATTCTCATTTTTTCACTCTACCACACCCATTTACGCCAACATTGGTGGATCAAGTTTTCATGGGCCAAATCTTCAAATTGCATGGCATGCTGACTTTCTGTGTCTGATTGAGACCCCACTTTCACAAATATTTTTGTGCAGGAACATTTCAAGCTACAGAGCACACAACTCCAACTAAGCACAATGTATCATCCCAAAAACGATGGTAAAAAAAACCAGTCAGCCAATGTTTGGAGACCTATCTGCGATGCTTCACTTCAAACAAGAAAAATCAATGCCTACAATGGTTTCCTTTAACTAAATGATGGTATAATACTAAGTATCATGAAGCCACCAAGATGACACCATATGAGGTAGTGTATGAAAAACTACCAGTTTCACTAGCTTATTATATCTTTGTATCTTCTAAATTACAGGAAGTTGATAAGCTCTTATAGAACCATGCCACTATGGTCACTCATCTCAAAGATAATCTACATCAAAATAAGCATCTAATGAAGTAACAGGCCAATTAAAACCACTCAAAGAGTTCATTTAAATTAGGTGTTGATTTATTCTTATGACTCCAACCTTATAAGAAGACTTCTCTCAAAGAAAAGGGTTGGTATAAACAAGCACAAAAATTCTATGGGCCTTATATGGTAATTTAATGTATAAGAGAAATATCTTACAAATTGGCCCTACTGAATACTTCAAAAATCCACCCAGTCTTCTAGGTATCCTTTCTCAAGAGAGTTGTGGGGAATAATTGCATGGTTTAAAAAATTATTCTCGAATTGGATGAAGAAGGTTCACTTTAGCTCTGACCTGAATAGGTCCT
Source organism: Pinus albicaulis (assembly GCA_034641835.2). Classification (NCBI taxonomy): domain Eukaryota; kingdom Viridiplantae; phylum Streptophyta; class Pinopsida; order Pinales; family Pinaceae; genus Pinus; species Pinus albicaulis. Next base: position 752,709,027 of record CM076575.1, on the reverse strand, counting down.
CAATACTCGTGAAATACATCTCCGCAGTCCCATAATAAGGGAAGCCTTCATCAAGTGGAAAGACACCTCTCAAGACGATGTGACATAGGAAAAAACCACTATTCTTTAACAATTTCCATAGATTCAGCCTTAACGAAAAGGTTGATTTTGATGGGGGAGGTGATGTTAGGGTCCAACCCTAACCCCTTTATTTATGTAATAAGCCCAAGGGGATTCATCAAATTCATATATATTTAGTTGAGTCAATAAAGCATGTAAGCAGTTATCTACGTTAATAATAATTGTAAGTGGTTGACCCTCTTTATAGAAAAGGGACCAAGCTTAGTTATAAACATGCCATAGCTCATAAATAAAGTGGTTAGCCTGTATTATGCAAGGGACCAATAGAATTTAGGGTTTTCGATGTCATAAAACTATAAATGGTCCTAGATATCAAGGGAAGCATCATTGAGTGTTATTGTAATTTAGCTCTACTCTATTGGAGGTCCCCCCCCCGAAGAGGTAAGTGAACATTGTATTTTTCTTATGAATAATAAAATTCATTTTCATATTGTCTCAATTCATGTGATATTTCTATGTTTTTGGAAATATTGTTTTGTATTTCTAGCAGTCTGTTATTCTCACAAATCAAGTCCATAACAGAAAGCTACTTCAAATTTTGTCTAATTCGATATATTTGTGTAAAGAAAATTATTTGCATGGTAACAGGACGAGATCCCCATCAAATATCTCTCAAAGCACAAGTTTTCCTGTGGGAAAAATGGATACAAGAAGAAAGAGGAAATTGTACGTTTATTCAAGTTTATGGGTTTCAAGGTAAACCACTATTGCTTCCAAAATTTGTTAAATAGAAAATTATTTTGTTGCTAAAGTGTGCAGGAAATAATATGATTGGAAATATATATTTTAATAAAGAAAGGAAAATCAATGTATTTCTTTGCCATTTACTATTGGACAAGTAACCATGAAGAATGTAAGCAACCTGGCAGAGCTTGTGAAGCCTTTACATTTTTTTAATTTAGAAGAAGTTGAAGCTTAGAAAGGCGTTGATCTAGAGGGGCTATTTATTGCACATATAGGTGCTTTTAAATACGATATCTTGTTGACAAGAATTGAAAATGAAAGCAAATTGAATCATAGTGCTCCAAGAAATGATCAATAACCGACAATGAGTACTAGAGAAACTCTTGAAGAAGCTAACATCAACACTAAAACAAAGTGTAGGAAAAGAGGAGGAAACCCTGCAAAATATTGTGCTTGCACATTTGAAACTAGTCTGTATTCATCTTCGAGCGAAATAAAACAAAAATATGTGGAAAGAGTAATGTTAATTCATGTTTAGCTACCTACATGCAGGTATGATGAGGAGCCTCGATGAACATTTACTCCAGAAAAAATGCACATCACTAAATTGGCCAAATACTAAATTTCACTGAAAATAAGTAGTGAAGAAGCTATGAATGTGGAAATTGTAATTTTTTTGCTACATGATTGGGTCAATACTTTTTTGAATGAAAATAAGGAAATAATGGAGAAAATTTCCAAATAAGCTTTAGTTTCGATGATCTCTCTGTCACTTTTCAAGATGCAAACTATAAAAAGGATAGTAAAAAATTAAAAATTGAAAAAGTAAAGGTGCATAATAAGAAAGACATTGATAAACTAGAAATGAATGTTGATATGTCTATAATTTCATCTACCGACCTGATGGAATTCCATAAAGATATTTGGAATGCACTTGCAATTTCTATTGAGCAATAGGAAGCAAATAACGTGGTACTCAAAGCAACAATGGAAGAGCTGGAAAATTCTTTAAATCAGGGTCATTTGTTGATTACTCCACTCATAGTATGGACACTGAGATCTGCAATTCCCGCTTCTAGCACAATTTATGGATCTATTAAAGCTATGCAAATTGTTAAATTAGTCAAACATCATATTGTCACTAATATATGCCAGAGATTAGAAATCATTGAACATGTGCGACAAGCAGTTTTTGAAATGCTATAGTTAGCACAAGAAATCAAGTCATTTCTAGATTTGGTGAGAAGTAATATTAATGAAGAAATGAATTTCATTTATTGTGACTTTCTTTTAGTCAAAGGTTTGAATTGTCTTCTGATCTGGACAAAAAGAAAATATAACTTCCAAATGTTAATTGAATTAGGAAAATCAAAACTTGATTTTCCAAAAGAATTAGTACACTAGAAAACATTATTTTTTAATGTGAAAGAATACATGATAGAATAAGTGATAGGTTTCTAGAGGCAATGCAATTTTTTCAATATCTAGACGGCCACTCATCATACAAAATTCTGAATTGATCATAAAAGATATCCTAATAGTTGAATAGGAAAAGCTAAAAGAGTTAAATTATGGAAAAACAATTTGATGATATAATAGATTTTAATACAGAAGAAATTAGCAAATGGTAGGTTAGCTTTGTTACTATTCATGAAGAGAAGTATGTCCTAGATTCTTAATAACAAAATGAGGCCATGGAAATCGAAAACCAAATATTCGATCAACATGTTAAGCTAGAGATTATAATCGGTCCAATGAAAGATTTCATTAAAGCTACATTGAAGGCATTAGTTCAAAAGGTCATGGATGTGGAAGATAGTTGATAATGAAACAATTAGTGTATAAGATTTCACATACTATAATTTTCCTTCAATATTCACATATTATTTTTATGTTTACCAGTATTTAGTTATAGCGATTTGTTAATTTTATTAATGTTGCCTAGTCTAGTCTCTCAATGAAATTCCTTGTTTTCTTTTGCAGTATCTATTTTATGTATCATCAAAATCTGTATTGGAGGACACCACGGAAACAAAAATGCAATTATCTCATTAATTCACTATAAATACATTTCTAGAAAAATAGAAGGAAATTTAAACCACCATTTAGCATATTGTGTTGCTTGAAAGAAAGAAAAATAGCCTTAGTATCCAAGACACATTGTTGAAGGGATCTATGTGAAAACTTTGCAAAAAGAGCTAGGTGCAGAGATAAGAAAATTTGATTCCACTTGCACACCATACAAGGAAAACGTTGTTTCCCTTCTGCATTGTAGCCTTAGTATTTAATATCAAATGAAGTCTCGTTTTAACTATTAACTATGTTAAATAAAATTTATAAATCTAAACAATGTATGAATGTGGATTTATACATTTTGTAAAATGTATAAAAAAATATTTGTGCTTCGTTATAATTCTAAATGTGCACTTCCACATTCAATACAATGTATCAAACAATCTTGGTGTTCCATTATAATTCAAGAGTTGGTAGCATGGCCAAACAACCATCAATGATGATTCTTGGCGATGTATAGACTGTGCATGCCCAAGTCGCGCAATGCGACAAGTCTGGAGCACATGAATTACATGTTGGATGCATGGTTTGAGTGTTTGATTGATCGGTTGGATGAAGTGGACCCGTGGGCATTATGTAGAGTGCATGACACAAAGGCAAGCACCTTGGGAATTCCTACATGAAGATGGGGTTCCCAAGTGCCCATAAGTGGATTTCTTGCATGCACACTACAAGAAAAAAGGACATTGGTGAGGGGCGAAAAATGTCACCATAAGCTCATTCGTGAGGGTCCAAAGAGCCTTCATCACTAAAAATTGAACGTTACCAAAGGTGGCATCACCGAAAGTAAAGGTGTTGTGGTGAAATTCAAGGTCTGTCACAAATAATGGTTTATGATGATGGATAGTGATTGTCAGCATTTCATATGAGCAATGGTGACGAATAATAGCCTCTGTCACCAAAAACCTGAACGTCACCAAAGGCGGCATCGTTGAAAGTATGTTTTGTGGTGACATTCAAGGTCCGTCACAAATATTGATTATAATTATGAATAGTGACCATCACCATTTCATATGAACAACAACGATTTTTGGTGATGGACCTTTCATGGTAGTCACTATTAGTGCATATATATGGCGACATTCGTTGACCGTCACCATTTCATATTTGGTGAGGGTCAAAACTGTCATGATAAGCTCATTGGTGACATCAAGGTCCATCACGAATAATGACTATAATGAAAAAAAATGAGCCTCACCATTTCATATCAACAACAACAATTTATGGTGACAAACCTTTGATGGTCGTCACTATTGATGCGTATATATGGTGGCGTTCATTGACCGTCACCATTTCATATTTTTGTGAGGGTCAAAAAATGTCACTGTAAGCTCATTGGTGATGGTCAAAAGAGCATTTGTCACCAAAAACTAATCGCCACCATTCCCTATGAATATCAAGGCACTATGGAATCGAACCACCAACCTCCTACTTGTAAAGTAGGTGCTCTTCCTTTGAGCTAGCACCCTTTAAAGACTTAGACTTTTAAAAATTATATATTGAAACCTTTATAGATTGTAAATTCTACATAAATTAAACTCTTGACAATATTTTACTAAACAAGAAAAACATATGTGTTTCCGTTGCCATGCCTAAGAACCATGGAGATCCCTTTCAATAGTAGAATAAGATATGTGTCTGCTTCTCAAGAACACATTTCTTATTAACCATTCTTACCTGACAGAAACCAAAGAGACAACACAACATCAACATACACAAAATTCCCTACCGATATATAATTATAACTTAGCTAAGAAGTCTAAAAGATGTTCTTATTTAATAAAATTTGTATTTGGAAATCCTATTTCTTCCGATTTAAAAAATACTACAGTGTATAAAATTCTATCGATTTATCTAGGAAATTATATCATAGCACATTTCAAACAATAGAAATTGTGGTACATAAAGTAAAAAGACAATTTTTCTCAAGCAAATAGATCGAGAAAAGATATTTAAAAAACTATATGTTTGTCATCACAACTTTAATTATTTCAACAACAAACTAGTTGGAGTTTGAAAAATTAATATCATTCATAGGAAAAGAACAAGACAATGGATAGACTCGTTATTCATACAAATATTAAAGCTAGTCACTATTTCCATTGTAGATAGCTGAAATTTGGGTAGTGGTCTAATATTTAGAGATGATTAGCAAGGAAGACTCATTGATACCATCAGTTTTTTTCCACTGTATAACGTGTCTCTGGATCTAGATCATATTTTTGGCTCACACTTTAAAACACAATTCTACCTCTCCATTTGATTTTGTTTTTTCAAGAGAATTGACAAGACCTTCCCATCCTCTGTTTTAAATCAATCAATAACCATCCATCAATGATATAAATAATAATAGATACACAACAAATGCCAAAGATTCACTTGATGCATACCTATGTTCCAGGACTCATCTGACTTTACTGGTGCAAAGAACTTACCCTGAAAAATAACATCCATGTGGGATTACAAAACATTTTAAAATGAAGCTCCCAGTAAACCAATCAAAATATGAACATCGTTTTAATCAATATAATCTCTGACTTAAAATAAAAGTGGCCTAGAATTGAATGTTATATCAACCATGTCAAGTAACTTACACCATGTGAGAAATAATGGCAATGCATATTGGTTTAGTAAAATAATTGATATAATAAAGCTCAAAATAAAACATATTACTTACAGCTAAGAAACAAAAATAAATGACTTACAACTAAGACATGAGGTTTAGCTTTCAACCCTGCCATTAGATAACTCTTCTTTATGCAAATACCATTAAATTTTTCCTGGTACTAGGTGGAAGTGGTATTGTAACATTATCCTCTAATAGATTTTGTTTCCACAACTACTTCTTAAGATTTTCTCCATTACCAAAATTTTGGGCTCGATAAGATACATGGAAAAACCATCAACAAGAAAATGAAATCTACATCTTTGTAAAATAAGGGGAGGAAAATAAAAACCACAAATTGAAACAGAATTTAGGATAACTCATTCCTGCAACATGATTATCTTTTCATGAACAATAAAAAAATAAATTAGGAAAAACGTAATTTTTTCCACATTTTAACAATCATTTCCTTTTTCATATTCTATGAGAAATTGATTAAAAAATTCAGCTAATCTTGTCAACATTAGGATTGTAGTAAAAAATAAAGGAACAGCTCCAATACAGATTATATAATCCTAAAAATAAGTATATATTCTATACAAATAATTATGTATTCAAGACATTGTATTTTGTGAAAATTAGAATTTTAGCATTATAGATAGCATGGAATTTTTTTTCGTACGGGAGAAAAAGTAGTTTATCGACACAGTCCAATGAAGAAACATCACATACCACTGTGTCATATAAAGTACCAATGGAAAAGTTCACAACATTGTGTTGTGAGACTATAAAGTGAGGGCCCTCTTTTTGCACCCTTCCGAATTGGTAGGGGGATGGGTGAGGGTTGTGGGTAGGTTGAGGCACTGCACCAATTCCTTGGTGATCTTTGAAATAACACAGTTTATTGTACCATCACCTTACCACCATATGTCCGGCATTTACGAAGTCCATTCAGGACTTTCTTCAAAGTTAAAAGTTCAAACAATTATATAACCCAAAGATGTATAAAAAAGCTCAGATTTGAAAAGTAGATAACCAAAGATGTAGAGTATATATCTCACATTTATATATCCTAATTTCTAGACATTGAAATGACACTTTTTAGCTTACTATTGTGAATTCAGTCCAAAATGCTAGAAGAAAAATATTGATGGTTATTTTGCTGATATATAAGTTTAATCCATGCATTTATTTAAACAGTTAGCTTGCAGTCTCAAACATATCTAACGATGCACACAATATGTTGCATATTTAGTTTTGGTGTGTGAACAATGTTATAACAATTTGTCTATCTATATAACAAGCATTTCAAGCTTGAATCTATTGTATGATATGGACATTTGTCCTTCAAACAGAGTTATGAGACATAGAACCACTTTCACCCTTAAGAAAAAATGTTGTTGTAAATGCATGGTGAACTCTCTTAGTGAAAATTTTCTATTACTATGGTATTGGATTCTTAGACTAGTGCCAAGTTTAAGGGTGCCAATGACTTTAGAATTTAACTATGATATGGTGCATGCTAGGCTTCAGGACAACATATTCTTTAGGAATTTCAAGTTGGGAAACCTCCAAATCTGTGCCCAGGAAAACTCAAGTTAAATGGAAATATTTTTGTATAATGGTTTTGATTCATATTGATGCACATTAATATATATGTTTTTTCCTAAATTTGAATCATTTATGTATTTCTAGACAACTAGTTTTTTGACCCGGTTTTTATATAGCTCTGATTCAATTCACATTTTGGAGGTTAACCATTTGATGACTGATCCAATTCATGTAATTAAATAAGGCATAAAATATAAAGTGGTATTTGTGTGTTCATGAGAGTGTTGCATGCATAAGTAAGATGGTAGTCACAAAAATCTTCAGTTATGCCCAATTGGAAAATTAGAGTGTCGTAGATGTAAGAAAATATGTAACAGAATATCCTAAATTTAGAAATAATAATATTGTGATGTGTGATTAGGGCTAAAATTCAATTTGATCATGGATAAATAGAACTCCAAGTTGAATGTAATATCAAAAATCATTGTGCCAACAAATTTAGTATGTATCTCATATTGTTGCTCCTCTTCTTCAAGTGGAAGGCATAAGAATCTTATAAAAATAATGAAAATCTAAACTAGAGACATGTTGGAACCCAAAAATTTTCCTTGCCTGTATATAGTAAGAGAGGAATCACAATTCATGAGGATAGTAATTATGTGCTTGTGAAATCATGATAGTGCTTGGAATGACAAGCAAGCCACTAATAGTGACTCGTGATAATTGTAAATAGTCATAAAAATATAGATGGAAGTTTGTATCAAAGGATTTCAAAAATCATTATTTGTTGCTGATTGAGAAAGTTTGAGTCCAATAAAGAGATAAATTATAAAAAATCCTTAGTGATTGAGTATTATTATACACATGTTTCTTGGCTATCTTAGGAACTTGAGAGGATAAATTAATATCCTCTCCAACCAAGTTCAATTGTCGCTTGTGACATGATTGTTCTTTGTGAGACAATTGTTAATCGGTACAACAAATTTATATATTCTTGGAATATGATCTAAATATGAATATGGATGCGTTCAACTATCTTGTTGAGGACATTGTATTTATGAAAATCTGGAAGTCAAATCTTTGAAATAAAATAATTTATGGTAGTGAAAAGGCATGCAAGGCAATGGTAAGCTGGAATTCAAATATAAAATAACACAATTCCAAAATAAATTAGGGTTTACAGTGGCTCCCCCAAAGATACTATGACATGAAGGTTTCTCTCATGGTTATTTTAGATTGTTGGAGTATCTTTGGTGGAGATAGGGTTTCTATTCGTTTTCCCTATCTAGGGTTTTCTAAAGCATGGAATATTATATGATAGGTTGTGATTGTGTACATGGGTTTCATTTATTCTTTATATATATATATATATATATATATATATGAATTTTTCGGGTGAATTATCCAAGAAATCCTAGAAAATCAAGGAAAAAACACATAAAGTACAAAGAAGATCGAACAAGAGAGAGAGAGAGAGAGAGAGAGAGAGAGAGAGAGAGAGAGAGTAGCATTGCTCTTACATCCATAACCGAAGTATGAAAAGGAATTTTCACAAGTGCATGATCGACTATAATAAAAACTCACTCCTTCCTCTATTTATGTGAGAAAAGAGGATTTACAATAACAAGTGGACCTATTCCACTACAAGAAAACTTACAAGACACAAGTATGTCCACCCATGTGAAGCACTCTACTCTAAGTGGCATGTGTCAGGATCAAAGGTAAGTAAGGCCTCCATGGCATGAGCACTACTCCCGAAGGTCCAACAATCCTTCAAAGGTCTTAAGCTCCAATGCATCGCCAATGTCATGTGTCTCCTTAAGTACAATGCATATCCAAGGTAATGTGTGACCTTAAGGACTTCCACACCTACATATACACTTCCTCAACCCAAGAGTTCACATGTCAAGGGAGTTTATGTGCTCATGGTGATTTTGGGAGTTTTTTCTCATTGTGAAATACCCAACTCTACTCCAAGCACATAAAATCCCTTCATGCATCAACAACATGAAGTCACCAAGCTCCATACTTATCCAACACTTCGAAGAAGAATGTCTTTCAAACATCCAAACAAGTTCTAGCAGTAAATAGTAAACCACCTCCAATGTCCTAGTCCATCATGGAAGAGCATGGGCCAACCATACACTATGCACCCCACATGTTGCTTTCCCATTGTATGGGACTTTCCAGTCATAATGAAACGAGTGGTTGTGGACCCTGAAGTTACATCATATGACAAAATTGTGGTCGTTGGAAGTTAAAGGTATTCCAAATATGTTTTATTTGTGCATATTTAAGTCCATTGGATTGCATGATGTAATCAAGTCAATAGTGTACATGTTGGCCATGCTGACTAAAATATATGCATAGTAAAGAAAGAATAGACAAATACAAACCTCTTTGTATCATTGAACATGTAGGATGTGGATATGTAATAAAGGGTATTCTAATTAAATCTAGGGGATTGATTTGAATCGTGGAAGGGATTTATCTGCTTGCAACTGATGTTACTTGGTGGCAAAGTAACCATCGATCCAATTAACATTTAGGGGGTGCATCCAATATTTAGCTGATGGTTCTTTTATATGTTTAATGTTGGTCTTTCATTTTACATACTTTATATATTCATCAACCAGAGCACTCTCTTAGCCTAGGACTTCTGATATGCAATAACAAGCAATTTTTATTTTAGCACGACGCATGCTTCAAGCACAGAAGAAGGTACAAAAATGGAGTGATACAAGTTTTTATTGTTTTTAATTCAAAATTATCAACAACATTTTCATTATGATTAATTTTGTCCATAGCTTCCTTTCATTAATATTATGATATAATTCATGAGTTTATCTTCTTTGATATATTTCTATCATCTTCCTTTATTCTCTTTTGCTGCCCGAAAAAGAAAATGGTTTTTCATATCGAACTGACTGGAGAACAATATGTAATCATATATTTTCAACATTTGAATCACAAGTAATGATAAAACTATACACAATCAAACAATAATCACAAGATCATGTTAAGGATGTTGGAAAATGTAACTAGTTTCAGTCTTCATAATTGTCATTTGACTCATATGTGTATCAAAAGATGAAAAAGAAGATTATTATGTAAAGCATGCATTTCATGTTCAATTATTTTGTCAATTAGGTCTAGCATTCTATTAATGTTTCTAGGAAATACGTAAGTCAAAGAGTCAAATTTTGCAAAAGACCCTATTAGGCACTTGTATCAAGAAAATAATTATTATTTTGTCTCTAGAATAGTCTAGAGAACTCCCAAGAACAATTCGTCCAGCTATGATGAAATCGGCCTAAAGAGGGATATTCGAACCTCTTAGAAAGGCTATTTAAATGAGGAACTTCAACCACATTTGATACACACATCTCACATTCGATCTGCAATTGGAAATTATATGAGAAGGCCTTGGAAGTCAAGGAAAACCCTAACAAAGGAGCAAGAAACCCTAGCGATGTTCGATCTCTGAAATTATTTCTATTACAGCTCACACGTGTGAAGTAGTTAGAGTTTCTGGTTACTCTACAATTCTGAGAATTGTAGGAAAAGTAGCAAATATTTTTTCAGAGGTCGAAAGGCTAGTCTAGCCTTGATTTGAAGACATTTTTCTGCGTTGTCCTTAGAGAGTCTATTTTGTCTTGGAGAAGACATGTTTGATTGTTGGCTTGGTTCTTGGTGGATGTTTTTTTCTGGTCTTGAGGCCTAGAAGTCTTATTTGAATTGATTCTATAAGAAGAGAATTTTTTTCTTGGTTTTTCCCTTGGAGGGGTTTTACCCTGGCTTAGAGCCTATATCTTGTGTCCTTCTTTCTTTTTTTTAATCTTCAGTGTTCGGAAAATTATTTGATGATAAAAACATAATAATAATACTAAAGAAGAAAATATAAATGAATATCACAAGTAATTTGTCAAGATACGATAAGTTTGTAATCTTGTTTCCATAATAAATTTATCAACATGGTATTAGAGCTAAGGTCAAGGCCATAGGCATCTAGAATATCAATGTTGTTTTAATTCAAAAGGATTTCCAAGTCAGGAAAAAGAGGTTGTTTGTGAATTCTTTGAAGGCTGAATTAATCAAGAGTGAAGCAAAGTAAGAGAAAAAGGCTTAATGTGGGATCAAAGGCAAGTTTGGGCACTTGAATACATCTGTGAACAAGACCAATTTTTTTGTCAGATCTACCTCAGGAGGGTCTGAGGGCTAATATAACGCTTGAAAAGTAGCTAACAAATCCGAAATTTTGTGCTACAAAGTCAAGGGTTCTAAAGTATTTGAGGAGGCCTAGAAACCTCTAGAGGGAGCCTAAGAAGAGGCCTAGCCTAGGTCACAAGTTTTGACTCACTTATCAAGCAAGGTGAGTTATGTAGTCTTAATTTTGGAAGGCCTATAGTGGCTTAGAAGCAGAACTGTAAGCCAAGGAATAATTCACATGGAAATTAAAAGGAGATCCCAGGTTGGAGTGGAATTTTAAGCCTAGTCTTAAGATTTTTGCAGTGACTGTTGTAAGCCCTAACCAGAGGACCAAAGTTGCCGATTATTTGCACAGATTAATAGCCTTAAGATAAGTACCAAATCTATTGATAAGGCATTCAATTACATATATGTTGATGAGAAGAAATTCACAATTATTTGGAATAGAATAAGGTTGAGTTAGAAATATTTTAGTAGTAACTATAGTGTAGCCTAACTAGAAGACAAGCAACACCTTGGCATATTAATCTTGGGACCATTTAAAACAAGCCTACAATTGAAGTGAACCTTAAAGGCATCATCAAATTCAAGTAAATTTTGTATTTCTCTCTATGTCTCAAGCATCTAATACTATGTCTTCATTCTGCAAAGAAAGTAATAATCTTGATGTGACATCCAACTTCCAAGCATGGAAGAACATGATAGATCTTATCCTCATATAAGATGATGTCATGGACCATTTCCTAGACAAAGTTTCAGAACTAGATAAGAGAAACACCAAAGACTGGAACAAATACTTCAAGGATGAAACAAGGTATCAAAGAATCCTTATTGAATCAATCAAGGATCACCTTATTCCATTTTTTGTAGAATTGGATAAGGAAAAAGACATATATGACAGGTTGATTAAGCTATATGTAGTAAGCACTTCATGACAGAACATCTATTTGAGGAGTCATTTGTACAAGGCAAGGCTATCCTTTGATGAAGACATCTCCTCATACCTGGTGAATACATCTCAATTGAGGGATCAAATCCAAGCTCTTGTAGGAATTGTTTCTGATGCAAAATTGACAACCTATGTGCTCAATGATCTACCTCCAGAATGGAAGAATTTTGTGACTAGTATATACTCATGGAAAGACACTCCAAGCTTATTTTTGGTCTCAATTCATCTTGGAAGAGACTAAATTGAAGGAAAAGGACAACATCGATCCCAATGCTAAGTCTCAAGCCTTTGCTGCTAAAGTAAAGAAGTTGAAGAAAATGAAGTTTGGGAAGTTCAAACCTCATCAAAAGAATATTAATATATCCAAAATACAAATATTTGAATGTAATGATTATGGACACTTCAAGAGAGACTGTTCTAAGAATCCTTAAAGGAAATGGATGGAGCTCACATCGCTGAGGAAGGAAAAGAACCTGAAAAGAAGCCTAAGGTTAAAGATCCCAAGGATCTCTTCTATTAGCTCCATCATAATGAGGTTTTTAGTTTGGAGAGTAGATCATGTAGAATTATTAATTTTGGCATCATAGATAGCATCATATGAATATGAAGAATTTAGGTATTCATAAAAGAAGTCATCTAGCAGTAGGACCAATGGATGCATAAACTCTTTGTATCATTTCATAGAAAAAGAGGATCTCAAAGATAATCTACAAGAAAGAAATCATGAGAGAATATCCAATTTGTAGAAGAAGAATCATGATGACATTGCAGGAATATTCTATACTTTCAGATTTTGAGAGAAAGTTTCCTAACAGTTTGCAGGTACAATTCAGCATGGAGGAAATCTCATCTTCGAGATAAGTAGAAATTTTAGACTAGATGGCTAGCTGAAGAAAGAGGTATGCATGAATTTGAATTATTTTTAATTAAATTTGATTCATGCTTTCAAATTATTATAGGAAGAGAGAGTTGTGGGAATATGCCTTGTTGCATAAGCATGATTTGTTCTGAAGTTTATAATTTGTCGGTTGAAGATATGATAGTTGAGCATGAAGATCAACATTTGATATGGTCTCTTAAGGTATGGAAGACTACTAACTTTATAGGTAATTCTATAAACTCTGATAGATGTGACTTTTTTGAAATCCACGTTGATAAGTGGATGGCTAGGAGTATGTAAAACTTAGAAAAAATTGCAAATTTGGTTGCTAATTTATTCAAATCAATAATGAAATGCATTCAATGCTATGAATCAACAAGAATATTATGTCTAAGAAAATTAAGTTTACTGAATGATGAAATAACTATTCTCTTCTGTACACATAAATCATTTTAATTCTTGTAAAAAATGAAAGGCATCATATTAACCTCACCTTAAACCCAACCTTTTTGTCTAGGCAAGCATGCCAATCAACTTTCATTTCCCTGAGAGTAACTTGATCATGAGGTCTAAAACAACAGGAGGGAACACAATATTCCATATGAGCCTTTTATAACACAATATATACATTTGCCATTTTTGAAAAATGTAGATTAAGAAAATAACTTTTTTGGCGAAACACTTCAGTAGTCAGTTAGCCAAGCCAAATAATAAATGCAATCACTATTATGAACATGGAAGTCAGTCAAAAGAGCTTAGGGTGAATTTTGTTCTCACCCTTAAGATATTATCTCAGAAAGGCTAAAAAAAATCCAAAAACAAACAAAAACTATTATTCATTTTACTCTGTACAATATTAAGAAAACCAGGTAAAATCCACTTATGTGATTGTAATAAAAGAAGATTATTAATTTACACGGTTTACATTCATTTTTGCAATACAAGTCTCTCTAATTTTTGTATTGATTTCATGCTCAACATTACATTACATTCAAATCTAAAACTATGCGAAATACAATCACTACACCCTAATGAGTTGTGGATCGCTATGTGGCATGCAGTTATATTGTAGGGACAACAAAGTAATAAACTAAGTGGACCTTTTAACAAAATCCATACTTTAAAAAATCACCCATGGTTTTATAGAGGCTTGAGAAGCACTGGATGAGAGAAACCTATTCTCTCAAAACCACCCAAATGTTTTAAGTAGTGTCCCTGTACATCCTTATTATTTATAGAAAATGGTTGTGATTTTGTTGAATATTTCCCTAGAGTTAAGCATCGGGCTTTCACTTAACACTAATTCAAAGTTTTACATTGTCTCACAATACTAAGAATGTTCTAAGGTTCTAAGTTTTTGTAGATATGTGATTGCATTTCTATATCTAGTGTGGTAATAAAATTTATATATCATTATACAATTGCTTCATGCAATAACCAAATACTCGAATTAAACTTTACTCAGAAAATAGTTTAGTGCTATGAGATAACCTGAGAAACTTATCGAATTTTTGGTTGAGCATCTAGGCCTGCTCTCAAATTCAAATATGAGGTCTTCAATCTGCGAGGGAGCAACAGAGTTGCATGTCCAAAACACCCAAGCCAATCAAACTACAAGGATTTCGCTTATGTGAGATTAAGCAACAATTTGAAAAAATAAGTGTGAGGTAATGGCGAGGGAAAGGATAAAAGTGTATTACCTGAGTGATGAGACATGAACATACCCATTGTCGATTTGTTCCAAGCCTATAATTCCTCCATTCTAATGGATGGATCATGGAACAAAGCCAAGCCACCATTCCATTTTGTTGGGAAATCATGCAGATATCTTCAAATTAATGCATATTCTTCATAGTTGGTTGCCAATAATCGAGCTGTTAATGGCCTTGACAGTGAAAAATTTCATGAAAATGATAGTGAGCTCGCTGGCACACAATCCTTGCATGTCAAAACTACAGGTTGCAGCTGTATAGAACACGTCAAAGTTGACGTGGAAAATTTTTCAGCCACCATCAAATACGTCCCCCGAGATATTACCATGAAAAGGTTCACATGCAAGTACCCGATTCAGTGCCACCTACAAAATATCTGCATCTTTCTTGGTTTTGAGTGAAAACAATAATTTTTCCCCCATTGGCATATTCAGTTATCAGTGGGTTGTGAATCGAGTGTTTCCCATAGGTGGACGAAACAATAGAATAAAGTGAGATTCATTCTGCTAAATTCATAGACGGTTCACCAACAATATCGATAACAACTGGATCATTTACATATTTCCTCCAAATCCTCTACACCGAGACATAAATTGTAGTAGAAAAAGTCTTACTCTGCCGCTTTTTCAGCAATCTTTCCATACTCACCTCAACATCTTCATTGAAGCCCACATTCAGCATCTGGTCAGCCTCATCCAATATAATAAACTATACTTCTGACAAGACTAATGCACCACAATTGACTCAAATCAAAGCAAACGAAACTATTTACATCAGCAAAGCAAACAGAACGCCTTTTTGACTCCCCATTTCCTCTATACTTTAAGAGTGATCTCGGTCTCCCATTTGAAAAGACGACGACATTTGAAGCTATATTAACTAGTTGATGTACAACCAGATCTCTTACCTGACGCCTTACACTTACTAATTCTTTCAGAAGAGAACTTAAGTGAAGGAATACTGAACATTAAGACTTAAGAATACTTGACTCACAGCGTTAGCCAGGTCCAACTGACTCGACTAGATCTTCGACTGATTCAACCGGATCAACTGTTGTTGTTCAATCTCAAAATGAAAGATCTAAGTGGATATTTTTTCATAAACAATGCACCTGCCCTTATCATTGTTTTTGGGATTGGTTCATTGACTGGATTTGGATCTGACTCCTTTCTATATGCTACCTTTTCCTGGTCAAAAATTTAGATATGTTTTGAAGTACCATGATGCTCCCCATCTGTGCAATGCATTGCAACACCTTGACAACCATGAAAGCGTTGGTCAGCCCAGACATTGGCTCATCGAAGAACAACAAATAGAATGGTGGATTATATCAATACCATTGGACACCCGCTGCCTTTCGCCGCCTTTCTTTGATGATCGTATTTTCTATGGAGCCTGAGTTGTTCAGGCAGAACCTACACTCGAGCGTGCTTCTGCACTTTCGTATGAGATCTCGGCATCCGAAACTCCACCAAAAACATGAGAATCTCTTCCACAGTCACCGTCAACATAGGAAAAAGCAAATCATCCTACATAACATAAGCCGAAATGCTCCTCAGCAGCCTCCCTCCCAATGACTCTCCATTCAATGTCACACTCCCCTTCAAACTCTCTTTCGAAATCCTGTGTGCCAGGGCGTCGATGAGTGTCAATTTCCCAGAGCCACTGTGCCCTACCACAACGAAAATCTCCCCGTCTTGGGCCTCCTGCACTCTATGATGTACCACCTGTCAATAAATTTCTCTGAAAATTAGGTCTTAACCCACGATACTATTTCACACTATTTATACACAGCACGACCCCAAATTTTGCACAAGGATAACTTGTTTCATAGAGTGTTTGCAACTGGTTTATTTCTGGGGCACTTAGAGAATCCTACCATAAAATTATGGCAAAATTTTTCTTAAAATATCAGGAAAGTTAATGATGAGGAAAATTAAAAAAACACATTCACCATACTAGGAAAAATATGATTTACTATGTGAAATAAAATCGATGGAAATCTATTTGTAGTTTTTAATGCCATACCACTGAATTTGCATCTCGAGAACTCTTAGTATATATATTGAAAATGGGCCAACACTACTGTGCCATGCAATCATGGCTTCTAGATTTGAGCATGAATATGGAAGAGGAGGTGGAGACTCTACCATTTGTGCCGATAGAGAGGATGGTGTAGCAGACTCTCGATCCCTGGGCCCAAACCAAGAATTGATAGTCACTTTTCACTACGAGTGTTGTATCCGCGACGAGCATAGGCTCACCCTCCCTTTGGATTATAAAGAAAGGACGATTTCAATGCGAAATGAAATGGCCAGGTAAGGAAACCAGACCTAAAACCCGCCAAGGGAAGGAAGAGACTGCTTTCCAATATACCCACCTAGTTCCACACACGCTCAATTCTATTATGTATATATTAAGCATTGAAAGCACCCATAGTTCCAATAAACCCTAAATTCTGATCAAAGGTGTATTTATCTTATGTTGGGCTCAACTTTGACCTAGTTATGGAATAAAAGGGGATGTTGGGATCAATCCAACAGCCTCCACCTATGATGATGCTCGAACTAAACTAATGAGTCAACAATTTTCTAGGAACTAGGACCTACTAGCCTCCACCTCCTCAGTTCAGCTTCTATTCTTCTCTCTACTCCTCTATTAAACCATAAAATCTGCAAAAAAGCTAACAGAAATAAACCCTTGGGTTAATACACTGAGTGACATTGACTGTTGGTCCTTTGTAACATTTCAGATTGGTATTTGCTACTCTCCAAATCCCTTATGCATGCTAGGTTCTCCAGGAAGATGACCTCAATGGATAAAATGTGTAACCAATAAGTATATATTTTTGGCCAAATCTAGATAAATTTTATAAAGTAGCGGGAAATGGTCTGGAAATAGGGCCTTGGTCACAGCTCCTTGTTCTGCAGCATTGACAGCTAGAAATAACAAGCTACTCTTTTATTTTTACTTCTAAAAACAAAATTGGTTTCTCCACATTTTACCTTAATGTTGAGAAGGGAAATGAAATTTCAATGAAAATAACCATTTGGGAGAAATTTCATTAAAAATTAGTTTTTAATTTTTTAGGTTTTTAATTTATTGAGAGAAATTTAGCTTTTCCACTTTTAATTCTGGCTAGATGTTGTCATGTATAGTTAAAAGTGTAATGTTTCTTTAAACATTTTGACTCCGTAAAAATAAACAAAATGAAATATAAGTATAAATAAAAGCCCAACATAATACAAATATTATAATGTTTTGTTAAACGTTTTGACCCAATAAAAATAAAATAAAACTTATAACTAATTATAATTAATAATTAAATTATCTTGTATCCTTCTTAACTCCATATCTACCAAGCAGTGAGAGGGATCAAATATGAGGTGCTTGGTAGACCTGCATTTGAGGTGGATCTAGGTTGGTATAAAAGTAAGTTATGGTTATTTAAGAAAAAAGAAAAAATAATAAGAAGAGAGTAAGAGAGGGGTGTCATGATGTTAAACTTTTTATTTTATTTTAAAACATTCCTATATAATCATAAAAAATTAGTGATTATTTAAGCATGCTATATAATTATAAAAAATTAGTCATTGCATAGCAGTGATAAACTTTGCTAGTTAGGCATAACGATCTATTCTTAACCAACATGTCTTAATTGAACCCAAGGGAAACACTTTAAATTATAAAAAATGTTGAAATGTCCATTAGTGGTAAGTAATGCTATATCATCACCACCCAACCATAGGAAACATTCTACCTCCTCCTCTAAGCCAAGCATTCTTGAACAACTAACCACCCAATATAGAAATGTGTTGTCTCCATCAAGGCTCGATGATCATCTACCTAATGGAAACAAGATTCCACTTACATTTCACTCATCAATGATGTTGTCTTTTCATGGATAACACGTTATTCAACACATTGCCCGTTTACATCTTCCTCCCCTAAGCTTGTGTTACAATGTTTTTTCAATGATCAAACCTTGTTAAGGGGATCTCCTAGTCCACACCAACCTAGTACACCATCCTAATTGTCTCATGAAACAACCTAAGTCACTCACAAAGTATACCAAACATATTAAATCATTTTCCACTCTTATTCATGTTTACCCAACATGTCATTCATTGTGCCATTGCTAATGGCACCTCAAGTAAGATCCTTGCATTCTCCCCTCACTTTAATTGTTAGCATCTTCATCAACATGGATCCATTGGCTTCTCTAATGGACAAGGCATTGATGGTGAACATACACTTTGTAAATTTTTCATTTAAATTTGGTGTTGATACCATTTGTCATGAGGGTAAACTTTTCAATCCAGTTAAGCATATAATACATCTCAATAAGCCTAGTATTTTTTTGGCATTGACATGGAATTACTAGTTTTGCATGACCATCAACCTCTTGTATCACTCCAACTATGCCTAGCCAACATGCCCTAACCAAACCCAAGTTAGGTTCCTCAAAATATAGGAAATGTTCCAGTGCTTGTTTCATTATAAGTGATATTGTATCATCACCACCCACACATAAATAAATTTTCATTGCCTCCCTCAAGCCAACACACTTGAATAACTAACCACCTAGTGTAAGACTATGTTGTCTCCATCTAGACCAACTTCTTGTAATTATCTAAAGGTCATGTACATAGTGGCAAGAAGCTTCCACTTACCTTCAATACACTCATCAACTATGTTGCCTTTCCATGACTAACACACTATCAAACACATTGCTAGATTGTGTTATCCTTCGGTGAATTTGTGTTGCAACACTTCATTGATCATCCATCCTTGTTAGGTTAGACATCCTTCATCCTCCTATTCCACACCAAACTATTACATCAACCTAAATGTCTCAAGAATCATTGTGAGTTAGTCATGAGGGCTATGAAACATATAAACCCTTTATCATGTTTGCTTAGCATGTTATATAGGATAACATTTCCAGTGGCACCTCGAGGAAGGTCCTTTAACATGTTTTCTTAGTATTTTATATCGAATAACATTTCTAGTGGCACCTCAAGGAAGGTCCTTCATCATGATTTCTTAATATGTTATATAAGATAACATTTCCAGTGGCACCCTTTATCATGTTTACTTAGCATGTTATATATGATAAAATTTCTAGTGGAACCTAGAGGAAGGTCCTTACATGATTCCAAACTTGAATTGTTAACATCCTCATCAATATATCCCCATCAACTTCTCCAATGAAATGGGTGTGGATAGTGAAGAAAAATTCCACAATTTTGCATTCAAACTTGGATTTAATACCATTTTTTATGGGGCTATAGTTTTTATTTCACTTTACTGTCGAATACTGCTTGAGAAACATGCTCACCAAGAATATTTAATGTGAACCTACTAGTTAAGCATGACTACGAACCACGTGTATCACATGTGTTTCACTTAATGTCCTAACCAAAATTAGGCTAGGCACCTCAAACATGAAGTAATCAAAAAACCACATAGATACTCTTTAATGGATATTTAGATTTCAACTTGGATAATGTTTAAATAATTTATTTTTATTGTATTGTATAACCAAAATAGAGTGAGAGCTAATTCATTGATGTTATTCAAGGAAAAATATATTATTTGAAATGATTTATTGGTAGGCCATTAAGGTATGGACTTTCACTATTGCAAGGTACTTTTGTTTATTTTTGAGTTAAGTTATTACCTTGTGTATAAGGAAAACAGATTTTCCGTCAATCAGAAACAATTTTAAATCTTATTTTATGACCAAATTCAATTCTTTATTGAAAAAAAAAGTTCTCCACGAGGTTTCAATATGGTTATGCTTAATATCAACTCAATTTATCTATTTTAAAGAAAACCCACACTATCACCAAATTCAATTCTTTATTATGAAAACATGTTCTGGATGAGGTTTAAATATGGTTATATACATGAGCTGCAGAGCTTGGATAATGATACATCTCTACATTCATTAAACAAATTGTTCCTCCCTCTAAGCTTGGGAGGCAAACCCAAACAATTGTAAAGTTTTCATGTTGTAAGTTTTGCAACAAGAGGCATCCCTACACATGCTAATTTTTCCTTGGTGGTGCATGTTCAAGAGAGTTAGGGAGTGCCAGGGAATCACAAGGGAGAAATAGGTGAAAATGCATGGAAATGAACAAATAAGAGTGTGTGCCAAGGAGTGTCAATGAATTCTAGGTGTCTCAAGGACAAAGAGTGTTAGGAGAAGGCCATAATATGACTTGTAGGAAGGAAGCCTATGGTTACAGTAAGGGGTTGGTCAAAGAAATTTCAGAAAAAGGGAGACTTTGGGTTGGGCACAACATTGTTTATAAATCACATTTTCAATTTGTGATTGTTACATTACGAAATAAAGTTTCAGTTTATATTAATTGGCTTGAACACATCTTCATAGTTAGATTTACGTTGTAATGTTTAAAAAAATCTATCAAGTCATTCGTAGATCAAATTTCGGTTGATTTTACATAGTAGTGGGGACCAAATGTCACATGGATTCATCCTAGAATGTATTTGAATACGTGTTTGCATAATATTTATTTGTGAATTCCCTTTCATGGTTTAATATTTATAGATATTATTGATAGTTTTAAGGAAACTTCCATGATCACAGACATAGTCTAGTGAGACTTCAAATTTGTTTGGAAAAACAATGGAAATTCTTGCACATTGTTGTTAAAATATGGCAGAAGATTTTTGTAACTCTAGGTTAGAGCTATCAAATTTCAAAGTATTGGGTGTTGATGGGGTTTTTGATGACGTTGAATCCATTTCCACTATCAAAAACATGATTCAAACACTTGTACTAAAAACTTTTTGTTGGAAAAAAATGGCAGATTCTGACAATTTTCAGACGTGCAAGAATATTTGTCACCTTAGTAGACAAAGCTTATTATTGTATATCTTTAATTTTATTATTCTTATGACACCCATATCAATTATATTCAAGTAGGAGAAAAATTTGGAGTAAATGGACAAGATTCTTTTCGAATTTTAATTTTTTTTTCCATTACTTTCTGTAAATGTTGGCTTAGGTATATTTAATTTCTATTTATTCATAGTGTTGTGTGTAAATATTTTCATAGGAGTTATAGTAAGAGTCAGTGGTTGTGAAGAGAATGAATAATTTTAAAGTTAAAGGGGATTTGAAAACATTAAACATTGACCTAGTATTTTTTATTACAAAGAGGAAATGGGTTTCAGACGAAGGAAAGAGGCTATTTGCAATTATACAATTAACTCACTTGATAATATCGATGATATATTTGACCCATTAACAACGTAAAATAAATGCGTTAATATGTGAATGGAAGAGAAAAAAACAACAATATTTGGAGTCCTAGATTAGTAAAAGTTGGGTGTATTCTGAAGAACTTTCATTTCAAGGAAATTCATTATCTCTATGCAAATAATTTTGATTTAAGAATGAGAACAATTAAGCTAGCAAAAATGAAGGTTCCTGTGAATCCCAAGGAATTTATATGGTTACTCAAGTTACCAAAATCGAACAAGTGTGTAGAATTTTCCAATGTGAATAGCTTCATGAAGCCATTACACAATAATTACATTGTGTGAGAATTCAATTCTAATAACAAAACATCAAAAAATTCTAGTAGATGTTGAAGAGATTGTTGAAAAATAGATCATCACCATAGGAGGAAGGTATACACAAAGAGACACAAATACCATGGGAAACTTTCAATCTTGCACATGCAGTGGTAGTCTAACTTCATCTAACAAAAAAAGGAAAAAAAAACTACTACAAGCAAAAAACTTGTTGGCAATGAGCTATCAGGTGGTGGGGATGACGAAGAGCCTCTAGGTATATTAATTATAGAAATAACACATATAGTTGAATCAGTTAGATCCAAGAGTCCAGCTAAAACATGGAGCGTTGAAAAGGCCATTGACATGGAAGTTGTTAGCTCCATACTACCTGATTGAGTCAGTACTTGTTTGTAACAAAATTAGGAAATGATGGAGAAAATTACCAAAGAGGTCAGTACTTTCTATGATCTTCTTGTCACATTGCAAGATGTAAATTATGACAGGGGAAATAAAATATTGAATATTCAAAGGGTACATCTTCGGAAAAAAAAGGTTGTTGATTGAGTAGAAATGAATGTTGATTATTTTGGCATTGTGAAGCCATTGATGATGAAATTGTATCAAGCTAGTGGTGACGCACTTGCAACATCTGTTATCCATTGACACGCAGAAAATATGAAATTGAAGAAAAAAATAAAAATAGCTAGAATATACTCTTAGCTTAGGTCATTTGTTGAATACTCCTCTAGCAATATGCAGAATACCAATGGAAATTTCTAGTCTTGGTGGAACTCATAGATTTGATAAACCCAGAAATCTTCATAATTCAATGAAATCTTATATTATTAGTAATATATATGAAATATTATTAATTATTGAACATGCGTAGAAACCACATTTCTATTTGCAACATTTAAATCGAATAAATAAGTCTTCATCGAGTTGGCCAAAAGTGAGGTTGAGGGAGATAGGGAATCCCTAGACAATGACCTACTAAATTTTAGTCAGAATATTGAGTTACTATCCGGAATAGAAAAAGGTAAACAAGGGCTTTCATATGTTGACCGAATGAAGGAAATCAAGGCTTCATGATCTTATAAAATAAGAACATTACAGGACATTTTTTTTAGTGTGGAGGCTTATAAAATAGAAGACGTAATGTGTATCTCAAGGCAGTAGTGATTATTTAGGATTCAAATCGTCTATGCATTGCATATGAGTCTGGATTAATTACAAAATACAAGCTGATGGATGAATTGGAGAAGCTAAAACAATCACAGGCAATATATTTTGATGATATAACTGATTTATTGTAGGGGAAATTAAAAAATGGCTAATTAATTATGTTAATGTTAATGAAGAGAACCTTTCCTTTTCTTTGTAATTGTAAGAATGAACTAGAGAAATTGAAGAGGAGATATTCAATAAATGTGTTAAATAGAACATTAATATTGCTCTAATGAAATAATTCATTTAAGCTAAAGGGAATGAATTCATTGCAGAAAGTGTGATTCTAAGAGATATTTGACAACTAAACAATATTCAGTTGTGCTTTTGCACATTGTAACTGTTTTAATACATTGGAACCTTTTTTTCTTCATATTATTTAGCTATTGAATTTTTCTATGTACATTATGATGGAATAGTTTAATTCTTGAATGCAGTTTCTTGTTCTTTGTTGCATATGAATCTTAGAGACCGCGGTCAATGGGATCCCAATCCGAGTCCACATTGGGAAAAATTCATTTACTTTTTCGACTTAAGTATTAACATTTTGATAAATTATTTATGTAAGAAAGGCTATTTTCTAGATCATGAGTCTCTAATCATGCCTTGTTTTAATTTTGGTCATAGTATTTTCTATTTCTCATATTATTTACCAATTATGTAAACAATTGTGAGATAATGTTTCACATGGGATGTCGTGTAGACCTTAATTCTAAGACGTTATACAGAAAACACTAATTGAACATGCATTTCCCAATATTTACTTTGAAATTTTATATATTAGCTAATGTTCTAGAATTCAAGAAAATTTAAATGGATTTTTTCTTACTTTGTCCTAATACTGAAATTGTTTACTAGTTATATCAGTAATTCTTACACAATTTTTTTCATGTGAACTCGTATTACTCTGGATTTTATAGTGTTCTTCAAGAACATTCGGATTGAACGTAAGTATGTGAGACTATGTTTTTGAGCTTTTATACTCTATGTAATTGTGTGAAATTCATGACAATGAAAATGAACATTTAGCAGGAGTTTTGGTTAAGTGATAGATATTCCATTTATAATATTTATTTTAATGATAACTATATCGATTATCATTTGAATATGAATACAAGTTTTGTTACAATAACTATGTTCGTTATTGTTCAGGATCTGTGAAGCGAAAAGGCTCATTACTCTGTTTCAGTTCTGTTTACAATGGAAATGAATGTTTGGAAAACGTTTTGGTTGCCATATATATATTGCATTTTTTGTTAGAATTTAAATTTAAATACAATTATAGTTGTTGTAACTATGTTAATTATTGTTGAAGGCTTCTCAAGAAAAAAGATCGATTATTATGTCTTAGTTGTCTTTATGTAGGAATGCATGTACAAAAGCGAGAGTTGCAGACATCATTGTTTTATTGTGTGGGGCTTAGAATGAAATTTTTCATTGTGCAGGGCTTAGAATGAAATTTTTCAGTGTGAAAATTAAGTTTCTTTCCTAGAGTAAAAGCTTCTCATAATGGAACATTGACTATGACTAAACCATATTTGTTTGATATTAAATTTTATCACTTTGAAAAAAACTCAAGAGGAAATAATGACGAAATAAACCATTTTTCTCAACTTGAATTAGAGAAATTTTGAGACCTAAAATAGGCCTCCTAAGGAATGTTATAAATTACTAGTGGAAATAATAAAATAAGATTATATTTACATCATCAAATTTTAGAAGGAAAAAGGAAAAAACTACTTTTTCAACTTATCTCCCCATGTTTTTACTCAAATTTCGAGTAGGAGTACTTGTTGGATGACAAATTTAATTTATCATTGAAGGAGTATCCATGTTGCATACTTCGATGGACCCTGCTACAAAAAAAATGACAAGTACATGAAAAACATGATTGCATTCACATTTTACATGTATTTTTCATTTTTCATGTAGCACAGTCCATCTAAACAATGAAACATGGGTAATATTTGGATGACGAATTAAATTCCACATCCAACGAGTGCTGCCACTCAAAAACTAAGTAAAACCGTAGGGAGATAAATTGAAAATATTAGTTGAAAATTTTGTTCTTTTTTTTTAATATATTTTTTTTTACTCTAGAA
The DNA here is from genome assembly GCA_034641835.2 of Pinus albicaulis. NCBI lineage: Eukaryota > Viridiplantae > Streptophyta > Pinopsida > Pinales > Pinaceae > Pinus > Pinus albicaulis. The sequence goes on along the minus strand of CM076575.1, from coordinate 752,683,364 downwards.
ATGGTGAATCATCCCTCGTGGTTGACATTTTCATCTTGAATATTATCAGTTATTATAAAAAAAAAAATTGATTGTACATTTTTGTTTTGAGACCCATTTTAGACCTCAAAATTTCTCTAATGAAACCAAGATCTAATAATAATAATAATAATGCATTAAAGTACGGGTTCTATTTTTCGAAGAATTGTGTAAAAACTCCATATTTCATTTTGCAATATAGAATAGTATATGAATATTTGTAACTAATTTAGTTATAGATGTGTATATTTTGTTTTCTTTAAAAAAAAAAAATCTTTAAATAACATGTTCTAGATATAGAAACTCGTTTCATTGTGTGGAACTTTTGTTTCCCAATGCTCATATTAAAGTTATCATTGTGTGCATAAAGCTACTTCTACACAATGAAAGCTTTTATTAAAAAATCATACACTTAAAAATCATAAATACAAATTAAATTTTTTTTTTTTTAAATTATGTTAATTCTATTATGGAAACATATTGTTACAAAACTGCCTTAGTTCAACTGTGGGAGCCTAAAACTGGGCTTGATGTCTAAGCTTTAACAGAACGTCGAACTGCCCTGAATGGGAAACCAGTTCTTTTAGGCGAGGTTTCACCGCCCTTAAAAGGGAAACCGGTGTATAGTTCATTACACATAACATAAGAAAACAAAAATACTTCAGTAGCATGGAGCTTCTGCTACTATAGACAACTAAAAAAACAGTGCATCTTTCAAAATAGTGGAACGTATGTACCATGTTGAACCAAGACTATCCGGAGTTACTCCGCGTGGGTTGGTGAAGGCAGCTCCTCCACTATGCGACACCAGTACGTTTCCTCCGAATCTTCTACAACATCGTTCTGATCACCATCTTTTCCTATAGTCTTTGCGTCCACCTGCATTGAATGCTGATCCAAGGCGGGAGAAGTAGAGGCAGGGGGAGCAACCGGATGTTCGGTGGAAAACGCAGCTAGGGCAAGACAAAGACCAAGAGGGGAGGGCGGAGGACCTGGCAAAGGAGGAGGATAGAGAGTCGATTCTTCCCGCAGGGTGACTGTAATATAAGCAGTGATAGTGGGATGATTGAAAGAACAATCAAAGCGGAGCTCTGCCCTTTGCGAGGTTTGCCTCAAAATATGACTGCCAGAAGGACGGGGTGCAGGGGAGACAGGTCTCGAAGGGATAACAAAAGGATGCGAAGAGGGCTGATTATCGCCAGGAGAGCTATCACTCCCCCATTGACTGTGGGTGGCCTGACTTTGTCTCCCCTCAACATCTTCAGAGGAATTCACTTCGCCCAGACTGGAGGAGGGACGCAAACTCGCAGGCCGGCCACAGGTTTCCCCACGGTGACATCTCATCTGGTGTCGGAGCCTAGGCATGGCAGACGCTACAACTTGAAGAGGACTGAGACAATTAGAACAAGGTGGGACTGGAGTGAACCCACAGTGAAGGCCGAGAGGAGCCTGCTGACTGGAGTTGGAGTAACAGAGAGCATTGTGTGAAAAATGATAACCAGGCGTGGTTTCAATACAACTGAGCAAGGAGCAGTGCTGCCATGTTTATGTGTGGGCGCTGGGCTCGGCACAAGCTTCAGGGCATACGCTGCAGAGAAGATGCAAAGAGCGGTAGGCAGAGCAAGAATGTTCTGGATAGCTCGAGTCATATGCCATAAGGAACCAACTGTGCAGGACGAGGAGGAGAGAATGCTGATGACAGAGAGTTAATGCTCTGAGAGCTGGCGGATTAATGTCCAAATTAATGGAGCCACAAGGGGCCATATGGCCATCCCATGCGAATCTCCTTGGGAGCTGCCCCGGGACGGATGTCCCGTCATGCCATTGAATCATCCGCATCCGGAGAAAATTAAATTAATTTAACCTTATGATGAAATAAAAATTATTTAAGAACAAATTTTATCAATTACAAAAAACAGTTAATAATGTTATTATGTATGAAAATTCAGTTATTTTTTAATACATGTAGGAAAATTTTGACGTAGTAAACTGAGAACTAAAAGTGTATGCAAAGTTTTCATTATATGGAGAAAGCTTATCTCTGTTCCAATCGGATATTAATTTTGTGATTGAAGTTTTAATACTTTCATGCGTACATAACCATTTTCTTCTTATTACATTTATCAATTAATGAAAGGTGTAACGTTTTCTCTTTGCAAAATATTTTTGAATACTATATGCATTTGTGATAAGCATATTTTAAATGCATGTGAACAATACTTTTGTGCAGAAAAATGTGTGTACGAAGCAAGGAATAATAACTTTAATTTGTAGTATAACAAAATATTTCATTAGGAATGTTGCAATGTGGCATATAAATTTTCCATCAGTGAAATTCTTTCCCATACTCATTGTTGCTTCTTACATTGGTGAATTTAATACTAATTATCAAAAATTCAATTATTTTTTTTAGTGCACGTGAGAAAAATTACTATTATGGAACTGATACTAATGAAACTATGTAATTCTAATCAATGCAGAAGGGGAAAGCTATAAATAGAAAACAAATGGAATTACAAACTAGAAATATGTAGAATTAAAAAAAAAAAAACCATTGTGAAGAATACGCTTTCCTCATTTTCATACTTGGAATAATGACATTAATGGTTAGGAATTATTTTGGTGAATGGATGAATCGTCACATAGAAGTGAAAAATAAATGCTGCTACGTGTAATTGTTATTATTAGAAATGATTCACATTTATTTGTTTTGTACATGGAGTAAACGGTTTCCAAATTTCAATATTTATTTTTAAACTATTTCCACTACTGCTCCGAAATGTTGTATTGGTTGTTTTTGAATCACTATTTATTCAAAATCTTTCGTAAAAATAATTCAAAAATAGAATAGTAACCGATAGTGCAAACAAAAAAAGAAAAAATCAATACTATCAACAATCATTGTGATACTGAAAATCCTAAAGCTTTCTAACTATAATCCGGTTTCCCAAACATATATGCCCAATTTTCTAGGAAATAATGCCAGAAATTATACTATTTTTTGGGTGGAATTGTGGCTTATTTAAACTATACAAATTACTTCTTTTATTTCGTGTAAATGCTAGCTTTTTTATTTTGAATTTTTATTTAATGAGAGTATCCTATTAAATATATTTCACATACATAATAATAACTGATGGTGATTTTTTAGCGTATTGATAAGTCTATACTTAAAGGGAAGTGAAATTGTTAGTTATTGATAGAATATTTTAAAAGTAAAGTGAAAATGGCTACCAGGGGAAGGAAAGAAGACATTTGAACTGATATGATTAACTCACTTGTGCTTATCAATTATATATTTGAATGGTCTGTTGTGTATCAATGATATGTGAATCTTTCCACGCAAGAGAAGAATAACAATTATATTTGGTTTAGTGTATTAGTGAATGTTGTGTCTGTTCCAGAAGTGTTTGATTTTAGAAAAATCATTTATTTGTGTGCACGAAATTTTCATTTATAGCTGAGAAAAATTATTCTAGCATCCAAGAATACTCCTATTTATTTGACTTCAAAAGCATTCAAGCACATATTCAAGCCATCGGATCTGGATATATGCTTAAATTTTTCAAAAGAAAATATTTTTTTATAGTCATAGGCAAGTGGCTTAAACATTAGCCAACTTCCGAGGTTCCTTCCTATATTTCCTTTCTATATACTAATTTTTTAGACAAATTTTTAGAGAGCTTCATTGGATATATTCCCATATAAAGAGCCGAGAAACTACAACCAGTGTCCCAAGTTCCATTCTCTATGTTCTCTATTATTCATATAAAAATAATGTGTTTTCGATTGGGATAATCTTATTTAAAATGAATTGGAATTTAAATTAGTGAATTTGTTCAAAAGTGATAGATTCTTCATGATGGCATATCTGATAACAACTTTTGTATCGAGTCATCTATTTCTTGACTTATTTCGTAACCCTAATTTCAGTTTTAATGAAGAACTGATAGAATTTTGGTATCCCATATTGTGGAGGAAAGAAGTGTTAGGTTCCAACCCTAACCTCTTTATTTATGTAATAATCCCAAGGGGATTCATTAGAGTCATAGTTAGTTAGTTTAGTCAATAAAGCCCGTAAGTGGTTATCTACATTAATAGTAATTGTATGTGGTTGACCCACTTTATAGAAACCGGACCACAATTAGTAATAGATGGGCCATAGTTAAGAAATAAAGTGGTTAACTCGTATTATGTAAGGGAACACTAGTATTTAGGCCTTTGGATGTCATAAAGCTATAAATAGTCTTATATAACAACGGAAGGATCATCGAGTGCTATTTTAATTGAACTCTATTCTATTGGAGGTTTCCCCATCAAAGATGCAAGTGAACATTGTATTATTATAATGAATAATAAAATATCTTTGGAGCTTATCTCAATTCATGTGATATTTATGTGTTTCTAGAAATATTTTTTTTGTATTTCTAGAAGTTTGTTATTCTTTTAGGTCAAGTGCATAACAAGTGGCATCAAAGCATTGTCTAGATTCAATTGTACCACTAATTTTGGTGGAATATTTTTTTAGGTTAGAGACTTTTTCTGGCATCGTTAAACCATATGCTTTCTCGTTGAGAGCATAAACTTGCGGATTTGGGGAGGTGTGAATGCAGTAACTACAATAGGTGGTCACGTTCGTTGGAATCCCGTGTAACCCCTATGGATACCCCTTCGAGCAATAGCGCATTACATAGAACAATGCAGACACTGCACTTTCACATACCCTTAGGTATATTGGAAGCCCCCTAGCGTATAATGAAACCTAACCTTAGACAATTCATCAACCTTTTTTCTCCTAGAGTACACTCAGAGCAACACTCGGGAAGATTACTCACATGAAAAATAGGGTAGTTGGGTAGTACGACTGAGGGTACGATCGATCCTCCCTAGTTGGAGATTTGAAATATTGGCTCATGTCTTATTGTTAGACACCTGCATATATCATGATCTGTAGCACATGACACTCCTTTATGATCACAGTTGGCTCAAATTTCTGAAAATTCCCCACCTACCTTTTTTTCTAGATCAGATCCAGTAGCTGGGGTTTGGTTATTGTTGTACAGATCATATCCAACAGTTTGGGTTTTACTGTCGTTTTACATATTAGATTCATTATTTAGGGTTTTCGCAGTGCATGTTAGATTCTTTGTCTAGTGAGGGTTTTGGTCACTATAGTCCATATCAGATTTTTGCAGAAAATTTTGCAATGTCGATACTTTGGGGTTTCTGCTACTATAGTTCAAATTTGAATTTTTCAATATATTTGGAAGTATTAAGTAATTTGGATTTTTGACACCGCGATATGGATCAGATGGGAGTTAAAATCCTTTCCAAGTATTAATTTAAAAAAAAAAATGCAAGCATAATGGGATTCTTGTAAGAGACCTAGCCCATACGATTCAGGATGACGAGATGATCAGAGTGGTATCTTTCACTTGTAAACCACTAATTTTCATGTGGTCCCAATTTTTTCGTGATGGGAATTCAAGTGACCCATATCTCTAGAATCTTGAGCTATCCCTCTTTCCAACCATAATACTCTTAAGTAATCTCAAAATTTGACCAGGGATAGTATATGTACAGTATTAGGTCTCAGGTTATGGCAGAGAAGATAATCGAATCCCTTGAGAAAAAATTCAATGACTTCCAAGAGTCCTTTAACGAAATAATCACAACAACAATATTAGAAGCCCTAAATAAGTGGTGCACACCCACGGGGAAAGGACACAGTGTTGTTACACAAATAGAAGGAGAATCTAACCATCACATTCATTTCCATGTTGGTCAACAATATTTGAGCCACGAGACACCCAAGCTAGACATGTACATATTTGATGGTTCTAACATGGCAATATGGGTGGCACAAATGGAAAAAAATATGTCCATCTTAATAATATCAATGATGAAGACACTAAACTACATGTGGGAACTATTTATTTGGACCAAGAGTGATGGTAGTAGTTGCAACGGCATAAAAAATGCTATGCAAGGAGGCCAACTTGGAACATGTTCTCAAAATCCATTTGTGACTTCTTTGATTGGGAATATAACTTTCTAGGTCATCTCATGTCTAAGATTAAGAAAATAGGTATAGTGTGGGACTAAATTGCATCCTTTGAACAATTGGCCATCCCGGCTAAAGGGACAAAAGGGATAGGAAATGCATTTTACTTGGAATATTTCATCAATGGCCTAAAGGAAGCCATCCAAGCCCACATCCAAATGCATCACCCAACTACTTGGTTTGAAGCATGTCACAATGCCTTAGATGTATAATTCACTTTAAATTCCCAATCCAATCATCCAAATTTGGTCAAATGAGCACATCCCACCCCTTCTATGGGCCCCACCCAAACAACTATGGTTCAAAAGGTGTCACCGATATAAATGGTTGAACGAAGTAAATGAGGACTCTGCTACTTCTCTGATGATAAATAATCCTTGGGACATAAATGAAAGGAACAAAAATTCTTTCAAATCAACACTACTAAAAGCAACTCAGACGATGAAGTTTAATCCATTGAAATGCTTGAGGAGGAAGGGGTGAACCCCAAACAACCCCAGAAAATGATCCTATAGCTATGTGAGATGAGTCGATTATCTCACTCCATGCCTTGGCCGACATTTCTTCTCCCTAGACTTCCAAAATATGAGGTTTTAGTAAACATCAACTAGTATTGGCATTGATTGATAGTGGGAGAATGCATAAATTTGTTCATAAGAGAGTAAAAGAAGTCATTCATTATTTTTTTGAGGCGATCTCTAATTTCCAAGACCTTATCGCTCATGGGGGGACCATAAAATGTGAAGGACTCCATGAAAATATTAAGCTTTAGATGGGGGATTTTCACCTAAAAAACCACATGTTTTCCATTGAAATGGGAGGTTGTGACATTTTACTTAGTGTTGAATAGCTCCACATATTGGGCCACCTATCACAATGGAATTCCAAGAGTTACATATGAGCTTTATGTATACAATGAGGGGACTCTAGGGAGGTGCTCCTACTATCATCATCTCACATCGAATGGAGAAGCTTTTAAAAATGGGTCATCCTGGGATAGTAGAATAATTTAATGACATCCATGCCATTGAATCCACTCATCCTAACATTGATCCTGATATGCAACAATTATTAATTTCCACTACTGGGTCTTTAACAAACCTAAGAAACTCCCACCATCTAGGGTTGAACATGATCATAGCATCCTTTTTCTCCCACATACCCAACTGCCATATGTCTGCCCCTATCGATATCCTTTTACACAAAATAATGAAATTGAAACGATCATCAAGGAACTTCTTGAAGCTAGTGTTATTTGTCCCAGCACCAACCCTTATTCATATCTACTGGTCATGGTTTTAAATAAAGATAGTGAATGTCACATGTGTCCAAACTTTAGGGCCCTTAACAAGCTGACTATCAAAGACAAATTTTGCATCCCATTAGTTGATGATCTGCTTGATGAGTTACATGGTACCAAAATTTTTACCGCGTTGGACCTCCACTTGGGCTATCACAAAATATAGATGAAGGAAGTTGGCATTCCCAAGACAAACTTTCAAACTCACGAAGGCCTTTCTGAATTCCTCGTCATGCCATTTGGTATCTATAATTCCCCATCCACTTTTCAAATCCTCATGAACCACCTTTTGAAACCACATCTCATAAAAATTATCCTGGTCTTTTTTTGTCACATTATAATATACAACATAAAATGGGACACACACCTTCAACATGTTGACTAATTATTTAAACTGCTCCAATATCATAAATTATTTGTCAAATTATCCAAGTGTTCCTTTGGCATGGAAGAAGAAGAGTATTTGGGACATGTTATGTGCCATGGAGTGAGGGTTTATTCAGAAAAAGATTCAAGAAATGCAAGATGGACCCCAACCAAAAACATTGAAGAGTTTGATGGGATTCTTGCGTCTCATGAGCTACTATCAAATTTTTTTTAGCAATTATGGATTCATTTCCCAACCCCTCACTAATATTATCAAGAAAAATACATTTATCTGGACTAACGTAGCTCAACAAGCCTTCTTGGATCTAAAATAGGTCATCTACTCCACTCGAATATTGGCCCTACCAGAATTCATAAAACCTTTTGTGATTGAATGTGATGCTTCAAGTATAGGAAATGGTGCAGGATTAATGGAAGAAGCTATACCAATGGATTTCACCAGTAACCAACTCAATGGAAATCATCTGGGTCAATCTACATATGAGAAAGAAATGATGTCCATGTCCATGTTACATGCATTAGACACTTGGCGACCATACTTATTGGGGAGTCATATCCAAATCTGTACTGACCATCATAGCCTAAAATATGTCCTAGACCGATGTCTATCATCACCACAACAAAATAAATGGCTCACAAAAATTTTGGGATATGATTATGAGATAATTTACAAGAAGGGGTGTGACAATGTAGTGGTTGATTCCTTATTGCACCAATTTGAGGAAGAGTGCATTATTTTATCCCTCTTTCTACCCATAACAGATGGGATTGAAGAATCCCATCATGAACGGTTCTCCAACACCTATTTTTCCTATTTCATTGATAGATTATGAGTGGATCCTAATTCCTCATAGGAATACTCTTGGAAGGATGAGGTTCTTCACTACAAGCATGAGAGAGTTTTATTCCCGACCTCCACCCTCAAAACCCACATCTTGGAAGAGTTACACTCCTTTTCATTTTCAGGACATTCAAGATTTTAGAATACTTATGCATGAGCATGTCACTCTTTATTTTGGATCGGTATGAAGCACAATATTCTTACTTTTGTAGTTAAATGTGAAGTATGCCACCACAACAAAGGGGAAAATATCAAGATACTAGGAAACTTACAACCCTTGTCACTCCCTACTTCTGTATGGACATATGTTTCCATAATTAGGGGAATTTTGAGGCCTAAAATGGGCCTCCTAAAGAAATTATAAATCAATAGTGGAAATAATAAAATAAGATTGCATTACATCATCGAATTTTAGAGGGAAAAGAGAAAAAGAAAAAATTCAACTCATATTTTTAACTTATCTACCTATGGGTTTACTCAAATTTTGAGTGGAAACACTAATTATAATAATAATTTTATTCCTCATCCAAGGAGTACCCATGTTACATACTTTCGATGGAGCCTGCTACACAAAAAATGTTAAATACATGGAAAATTTGATTGCAATCACGTTTTTTTTTTTTTTTTTATGTATTTCTCATTTTTCATGTAGCAAGGTCCATAGAAAGTATGCAACATGAATACTCCTTGGATATGGAATTAAATTTTGCATCCAACGAGTACTCCCACTCTAAATTTGAGTAAAACCCTTGGGATATAAGTTGAAAAACTAGTTTTATTATTTTATTATTTTTTATTATTTTTACATTTTTAAATCCAAAAATGGTGAATCATCCCCCATTTTCGACAGCATCATCTTGAATCCTATTGGTTCTTATAAATTTTATTTTGGTTCTACAATTTTCTTAGGACGCCCATTTTATACCTCAAAATTCCCCTAAAGGCATTTCCTTATAGATATCCCAAAGTCAAACAACAAATCGATCATCATGAAAATTGTTGCTAGAATTTCCAAATATTCTGATTTTTGCACTCTATCATGTTATCACTCCACTGGATCTCTGAAGGCTGAGAAGGAGACCAGTAAAGGTAACCACAGACCACTTTTACCTAATAGCTTTCCCTATTTGTCTGAGAGGTCTCTCTCAATGAGATTCACAACGAATATGACTAGATCATGGATATTTTAGGCTAGATATGGAGATTAGGGTTTGGTTGATTTTGATTTTTGTGCTGGATGAAATTGGACCTTTAGAAACTAGGCTTGAAACCCTTTTAAGGTTACAAGAGAAAAAATTGCAGGGGAATGAAGGGGCAAGGTAGGAAAGCTCAGATGACCAAATAGGTTGTACGATTATGGTGTAGGATGAAAATAATGATCAAGAATAAGCAATATAAGTATGAATTCATTCCTTAATAAGAAAATAAACACAACATCATCATATATCAAAACAAGGCATCTATTCCTCATAAATCCTACTTAAAAATTGTAAATACAATGAGTGAAAAGCAATATTTATGTAATGTAAAGAGAAAGAATTAAATGTAGTGACTTACAAAAGAGAATCATAGTCATACAATCTCTCCACATGAATCCCTAAATTTAAACAACAACTTTTCTCTGTACTTGGTCAAAATAAAATACACTAGTTCAATGTATAATGTTCCAAACCTTGGAAATGATTAAAAAAGGCCTCATATAGCTACGGAGGTTGAAATTTTCCCTTGGAGGTTGAATTTTCCAGCAATAAAGTTACGTACATGCATCTATGTCTATTCAGCTACACACTAGGGCGTCTGCACAACAAATTCCTCCTTCTCCTAACCACTAGAGACATATCCTCAAAGCAATAAATGGAGGATAATATACCTATTCAACTCAATTTTTACCATTTTCATTTACATTTTGACTTTTAAATGCATCCACATTCACCTTTTGACTTTTATAAGAGTTAAAATAGGAATTTTCAAAAATTACACAGTGAAAATTTAATTAAAATCTCAGAAAACTAGAAAAAGCGCAACGCCCTGTTGGAGGTCATCTCTAGGCACCTTCCTGAAGTCAAAATTTAAATATGAGAGAATGGTAAAATAGCCCTATATGTGGATTTTCCATAACATCTTGAATTTTTTAAAATAACCGATGGGAAGGCCTTCAAAATCTCATTCTCCCAAGACTGATCAAAAAACGTAGTGTGGCCTCAAAAAACAAGACAGAAAGGTGTTTTTTAGATGTTGTTTGACCATTTTCACCCTGTAAAAGCTAATTAATTTGGATTATAGGTGTCCAAAGTTGATGTAGGAGTCATAATCTATCCAACTGTGTAGATTTTTTTCCCTTTGGAACTCTCTAGAAAAAGGGTAGCGTGGGAAGAAATTGACAAGTTTTGCACCATAGGAATGAAGACGCTGAGTGAAAGAGGGTGTGAAGTGGCTCAAATTACTTATTTTACCCTTGAAAAAGCTTGTGCTGAGCTTGGAGACCTTATACAACTATTTATAATCTTTTTAAGACAAAATGTAGCACCTCTGCAAAAAGCGCAGCGCCAGAATGAAAAACGCAGTGCTAGAAGAAAAAGTTCAGTGTGAGATTGTATACCATGTTTGGAGATGTTTCTAAGCACCAAATTATGCTCATGATAGCTCATTGGAACACTCGCTCTGTCAGGTACACAATGGACCCCTCAAGTAATGAAAATGATCAAGTGTAGCCCCTCAAAACGTAATTATCCCAAGACTGGTAAAAAACATGCAACATGCCTGAGGAAAAACGAACCATGAGATTGAAGACCACTTTTGGAGGCCTTCTTGAAATCCAATTTGAGCTCATGATAGCTCATTGGAAATAAATTTCTGTCTTGTTATCATTTGACTCATCAATAAGGTCATTTGGACACTCTATGACATAGAAAATTCATTTTCCCAAGAGTAAGCCACAAGTATAACAAGTCTCCTATAGCAACTATATTTTAGGAGTTTCTCCCAAATAATAACACTTGTGTATAAAATAAAGGATTTTTTTTGTTCCTTATTCTATTATTGACAAAAACCTCTTTCATGTTTTTCAAACTCATCTCCATTTGGTTAGAAACATACTTTAAAGCATAATTGTTCCTATGTGCAGCAAATGACCTCATGATGATTTTGTGAGGCATTGATCCCTTTGATTTTAGATGGTTGAACTCTTAAGGCTTGTCCTCAATTATTTTATTTCTTCTTTTCAGTGTATGTGTTCTTTTCTTCCATGGTGAAATCCTATCTTACTAGGAGGAAAAATTAGGTTTTTCTCTTGCGAAAACAGTGGATTTTGGGGCAGTTTTGGTGACCTTGAAACCCTAATGACCTAATGGAGACATGGAACTAAATGAAATCCTGATGGTGATGATTGAAATTATGATGATAATCTCTATATCATGGTACACTTATTTGAGTGATGAGAGTGACCGACATGTGAAATTCTTGAGAGAGTGGAAATAACCCTAGACACACTAGCCAGTGACCAAATTTTTCTTTGAAGACTCTCTGAAATGAAAAATATTTGACTTGAAACCCTAAGAAAACCTTGTAAGAGCATATTTGATCATGGGTGATAGGCTAAAAATACTGAAACTAACATTGGCTCCAATTGGGGATGGAAACTCCTTGGAGGTGTCAAGAACACCGTAGACCAAGTAGCCTAACCATTGGGCATGGAGTCAAAAGTTAAAAACCAAACTGAATACTGAAAAATTGTCATGATAAACTCATTGACTCTGACTGAAATAAAAACTACAAAACTTATTGATGGCATAATATCACCTAGACTTGAGGGATTCAAGTCTTGATGACAACCGCCTGCTTGCTCAAGACATATGTACAATCATGTGAAGTGATCCTTCTAGTGTAACCAAATCATTAGAAGGCTACTTACTTGAATTATACTCTCACTTTGCTAGAGCATGCATAAAAAAAAAATTATAGGCAACTCCGAGTGTTCACTAAAAATGTCCTCATGATCCATAAATTCAAGAAAATATATCGTCCCTATTGACTGTAGAAAATAAATAGAGGGATCTTCAAAAATTTGAAATGTTACCCTATCTTGAGATTCAGTAAAAACACAAGCACACCCTTTATTTTGATCTGTAAGTACACTTGGTTGTTGATCCATAGGTAAGTATGACCTTCTGTTATCAGAGTGTTGGATGTAAATTCCTCAAGCATGGGAAACTTTGACTCTATCTCTTGCATGTTGTCTATCTTAGGCTCATACTCCTCAAATTCATAGTCTAAATCATCCTTGAACATAAAAAATTCTTCAATATTTTCAAACATATCATCCCTATCATCTTCATGAAAGACAATAGTCTCTATTAGCTGATATCCTTGCAGGAAATCATCATGACAAATTGGCCTACTCACAACAACTTCCTGTATAGTTTCATCAGTCTCATGACTACCGTCATATAAACTCAAATTTTCATTTTCAATAATGGAAGAGGTTTCACTAACACATTATTGACTATGTGAACACTGCAAACCTGCATTATCTTGGGTTGTAACATAAATTTTTAGGAGATGATCTATTTCATCTTCAGAGAAAGGAGAAACTTGAGTTTTATAGGACTTAGCATTGGCTTGATAATTCTCATTTTCAGGATCGGGAATAGGCATTTCTATTTTTTCGTCTGAGTCTGTTTCATCCAAGGAGGAAACTATTATTTCCTTTTGGGAGGAAAAATCATAAATGGCTTCTATGATCTCATCATCTAGACACTTCATCCCCATACAATTTTTCAAGAAGCTCAACAGAAATATCACAACAACTATCAATCATCGACAAGGCAGAATTAGAGCTTTGATAACGTTGAAAGAAAACTGAATGAAAATCCTTCAGATAATATAAACTAGCAGATGGTAGACTCTCATACCATGATCTTGCTTTTTTCTCCAAGGTAGCCATGAACATCTTCATTAGACAATCTTCAAGAAACTCAGTCTTAAGTATGTGAATATTAAAATGAAATTTGACCAAACGCAAACTACCATCTTCTCCATCCTACTTTGGTAGTCCTATTTTACAATATATATATAAGGAATACGATTTGGAAAAAAATTAATATGAGCTTGATTCATAGGAGCATACCTTCTACCAATTGAATCCATTTTGACATTAGTGAGGTTACTAGAAATTTCTTCAAACTAGCGGTTCTTGAACAGTGGAGTCAGCATAAAAATTTTAAACCTTTGGATTCTTCAACACTGGAATCGCTAGGTGAAATATGCGTAGCCTTCTTGTGCCTCATCTCTCTTCACCATCAAATATCATATCTGATCTTTATTGTTATTTCACAAGGAATATCTGTCACTTCATACCCTGACAACGGCGCCAAGATGTTAGCACTCCACTGGATCTCCTAAGGCTGAGAAGGAGACCAGCAAAGGTAACCACATACCACTTTAACGTAATAGCTAGCCCTATTAGGCTAATAGGGCTCTCGAAATTAGATCCATAGCCAATATGACTGGATCATGCAAATTTTAGGCTAGATATGCAGATTAGGGTTTGGTTGATTTGGATTTTTGTGTTGGGTGAAATTGGACCTTTAGAAACTAGGCTTGAAACTCTTTCAGGGTTACGAGAGAAAAAATTGCCAAGGGAATGAAGGGGCAAGTTAGAAAAGCTCAAATAACCAAATAGGTTGTATTATTATGGTTTAGCATGAAAATAAAGATGAGGAATAAGTATATAAGTATGAATTCATTACTTAAGAAGAAAATAAGAACAACATCATCATCTATCAAAACAGGGCATGTATTCCTCATGAATCCTACATAAAAAGTGTAAATATAATGAGTGAAAAGAAATAGATATGTAATGGAAAGAGAAAGCATTCAATGTAGTGACTTACAAAAGGAAAACATAGCCATACAATCTCACCAAATGAATCCTTAAATTTAAGCTACAACTTTTCTCTATATCCAATGTATTACTTGGTCAAAATAGAATACACTAGTTCAAATTCCAATGTTCCAACCCTTGGAAATGATTACAAAAGGCCTCATATAGCTACTGAGGTTGAAATCCTCCCTTGGAGGTCAAATTTTCCAGCAAGAAAGTCAAATGCATGCATCTATCTGAAGTCAACTACACACTAGGGAGGTTGCACAACAAATTCCTCCTTTTCCTAACCACTAGAGACATATCCTCAAAGAAATAATTAGAGGATAAGACACCTATTAAACTCCATTTTTTCCATTTACATATAAATTTTAACTTTTACATTCATCCACATTCACATTTTGACTTTTACAAAAGTCAAACTAGGAATTGTAAAAAATTACACGCTGAAAACTTAATTAAAATCTCAGAAAACTAGAAAAAGCACAGCGCCTGTTGGAGGCCATGCTTAGGCACCTTCCTGAAGTCAAAATTTAAATATGGGAGATCGTTAAAATAGCCCTGTCTGTCTTGGTTCCATAACATCTTGAATTTTTTAAAATGACCCATGGGAAGGCCTTCAAAAACTCAGTCTCCCAAGACTGGTCAAAAGGCGTAGTGGGGCCTCTAAAAACAAGGCAGAAAGGTGGGTTTTAGGTGTTTTTTACCACTATCACCCTGTAAAAGCTAATGAATTGGTCTTCCAAGTATCTAAGGTTGATGTAGGATTCATAAGCTATCCAACCATGTATATTGTGTGCCATTTGGAGCTCTCCAGAAAACGCATAGCGCAGGAAGAAATTGACAAGTTTTACACAATAGGAATGAAGACAGTGAGTAAAAGAGGGTGTGAAGTGGCTCCACTTACTTGTTTTACCCTTGTGAAATTTTGTGTTGAGCTTGGAGACCTTATGAAACTATTTATAGTCATTTTAAGAAAAATTGTAGCACCTTTGTAAAAAATGCAACACCAGAAGGAAAAGTGCAGCATGTGAAGGAAAAGCGCAATGCCAGAAGGGAAAGTGTAGCGTGATATTAAATACCACTTTTGGAGGCCTTTATGAACTCCAAATTGAGTGCATGATATCTCATTGGAAATATCTCTGTCTTATATACAATGGACCCCCCCCCCCAATGCTTAAAATGATCAAGTATAGCCCCTCAAAAATCAATTCTCCCAATATTGGTAAAAAAAACGCAGCATGGATGCGGAAAATCACAGCGTGAGTTTGCATACCACTTTTGGAGGCCTTCTTGAACTCAAAATTGAGCTCATGATAGCTCAATTGAAAGAAATGTTTGTCTTGCTATTATTTGACTCATCAAGAAGATCATTTGGACACTATCACAGAGAAAATGTATTTTCCCAAGAGTACTACAGAAGTATAACAACTCTCCTGTAGCAACTATAATTTGGGAATTTATCCGAAATCATAACACATGTCTATAAACTGAAGGAGGTTTTTTTTTCCTTGTTCTACTATTGAAAAAACACTGTTAATTTTTTGTCAAATTTATCTCCATTTGGTCAAAAACATACTTTGAGGCATAAATTTTCCTATGTGCAGCAAATGACCTCTTGATGAGTTTGTGAGGCATTTATCTCTTTGATTTAGATGGCTCAATTCTTGAGGCATTTCCTCCATTATTTTATTTCTTCTTGTGATTGTATGTGGTCTCTCCTTCCATCGTGAAATCCTATCTTACTAGGAGGAAAAAATAGGGTTTTCTCTTGGGAAAACAGGGGATTTTGGGTTTGTTTTGGTGACCTTGAAACCCTAATGACCTAATGGAGACATTGAACTGAATGAAATCATGATGGCGATGACTAAATTGATGATGATAATATCTGAATGTTGTACACTTAGTTGAGTGATGAGAGTGACCGCCATGTGAAATTCTTGAGAGAGTGGAAATAACCCTATACACATTAGCCAGTGACCAAATTTTTATTTGAAGACTCTCTGAAATGACAAAAATTTGACTTGAAACCCTAATAAAACCTTGTAAGATAATATTTTATCACTGGTGACAGGATGAAAATACTAAAACTAGCATACTGCACCCATTTACCCCAACATTGGTGGCTCAAGTTTTCATGGAACAAATCTTCAAATTGCATGGCATGCTGACTTTCATTGTGTATGATTGAGACCCCACTTTCACCAAAAAAAAATTGCAGGAACATTTCAAGCTACAGGGCGCACAACTCCAACTGAACGTAACATATAATCCCCAAAACGATGGGCAAACAAAAGTATTCAGCAAATGTTTGGAGACCTATCTTCGGTACTTCACTTCAAAAAAGTAGCATCAATGGCTACAATGGTTTTATTTAAATGAATGGTGGTATAATACTAAATATCATGAAGCCACCAAGATGACGCCATATGAGGTAGTGTATCGCAAAATCCCACTTTCACTAGCTTCTTAAAGTACAGTAAGTTGATAAGATATTAGAGAACGATGCCACTATGATCACTCATCTCAAAGATAATCATTAGGGGAATTTTGAGGTCTAAAATGGGCCTCATAAGAAAAATGTACAACAAAAATAAACTTTATAACAACCAATAGGATTCAAGATGATGATGTCATCTATAATGGATGATTCACCATTTTTGGAGTAAAAAAGTAAAAATATTAAAAAATAATAAAATAATAAAACTACTTTTTCAACTCGTATTTTAAACTTATCTCCCAAAATGTTTACTCAAATTTCGAGCGGGAGTACTTGTTGGATGCGGAATTTAATTCCTCATCCAAGGAGTACCCATGTTGCATACTTTCGATGAACTCTTCTACACGAAAAATGAGAAATACATAAAAAACGTGATTGTAATCACGTTTTTTTATGTATTTCTCATTTTTCGTGTAGTAGGACCCATTGAAAGTATGCAACATGGGTACTCCTTGGATGGAGAATTAAATTATGCATCCAACGAGTACTCCCGCACAAAATTTGAGTAAAAAATTTGGGAGATAAGTTGAAAATATGAATTGAAAAAGTAGTTTTTTCATTTTTCCCTCTAAAATTTGATGATGTCATCAAATCTTATTAGATTTTTTCCACTATTATTTTATAATTTCCTTAGGAGGCCCATTTTAGACCTCAAAATTCCCCTAATGCTACATCAAACTCAGCATCGAATGAAGTAACTGGCCAACCAACACCGCTCAAAGAGTTCATTTAAATTAGGTGGCAAGGTGTTCCTATGGCTCCAACCTTATAAGAAGACCTCTCTCAAAGAAAAGGGTTGGTAGAAACTCGCACCAAAATTCTATGTGCCTTATATGGTACTTTAACACTTAAGAGAAGTCACTTACAAATCAGCCCTATTGACTACTTCAAAAATCCACCTGGTCTTCCATGTATCCTGCCTCAAGAGATTTTTGGGGAATAATTTCATGGTTTAAAAAATTCTTCCAGAATTGGATGAGGAAGTTTCACTTTGGCTTTGACCTCAAGATTTCCTCGATACTTGTGAAATACATCTCTGCAGTCACACAATAAGGGAAGCCTTCATCAAGTGGAAAGACACCTCTCAAGAATATGTGACATGGGAACCAACCATTATTCTTTAGCATTTTCCACAGCTTAAGGCTTAAGGAAAAGGTTTATTTTGATGTGGGTGGTCATGCTAGGGTCCAATCCTAACCCCATTATTTATGATATAATCCTAAGGAGCTTTGTCAGAGTCATGGATAGTTATTTGAGTCAATAAAGCATGTAAGAGGTTATATACATTAATAATAATTGTAAGTGGTTGGCCCGTTTTATAGAAAAGAGACCACAATTAGTTATAAACATGGCATAGTTAATAAATAAAGTGGTTATCATGTATTATGCAAAGTACCAATAGAATTTAGGGTTTTGGATGTCCTAATACTATAAATAGTCTAAGATATTAAGGGAATGATCATCGAGTGTAATTGTAATTTAGCTCTGCTCTAGTGGAGGTTGCCTCCTCGAAGAGCTAAGTGAACATTGTATTTTTATTCTGAATAATAAAATGTATTTGTAGCTTGTCTCAATTCATGTGATATTTCTATGTTTTTGGAAATATTGTTTCATATTTCTATCAGTTTGTTATTCTCACAAGTCAAGTGCATAACAGGAAGCTACTTCAGTTTTTTTCTAATTCAATATATTTCTGTAAAGAAAATTATTTGCATGATAACAGGACAAGAGCCCCATTGAATATCTAATAAAGAATAATTTTTCATGTGAGGAAAGGGATACATGAATAAAGAGGAAATAGTATGGTTATTTGAGTTTATGGATTTCAAGGTAAACCATTATTGCTTCCAAAAATTGTTAAGACAAGTATTTTATTGCTAAAGTGTGCAGTAAATACTATGATTGACAAGTTATACTTGAATAGAGAAAGGAAAAAAAATGTATTTCTTTGCCATTTACTGTTGGAAAAGTAAACGTGAAGAATGGAAGCCACTTGCTAGAGCTTGCAAAGTATTTGCATTTTTTTAATTTAAAAGAAGTTGAAGCCCAGAAATATGTTGATCTAGAGGGACTATTTATTGCAAATATAGGTGCTTTTAAATATGAGAGCTTGTTGACAATAATTTCAAATTAAATTCAAAAGATTCATAGTGCTCCAAGCAATAATTAAGAACCGGCAATGAGTACTTGAGAAATTCTTGAATAAGCTAGCATCAACACTAAAACAAAGTGTAAGAAAAGATGAGGAAACCCTGCGCAATATTGTGCTTGCACATTTGAAGTAGGTTTGGATTCATATTCTAGTGAAAGAAAAAAATATATATATAGAAAATGTAATGTTGATTCATGGTTAGCTACCTACTGGAAGGGATGATGAGGAGCCTTGCCGAACATTTACTCCAGAAAAAATGCACATCACTGAATTGGCCAAATACTAAATTCCACTGAAAATAAGAAGTAGTGAAGAAGCTATGAATGTGGAAATTGTAAGTGTTCTGCTACCTGATTTGGTCAGTACTTTTTTGAATGAAAATAAGGAAATAATGGAAAATTTTTCCAAATAACCTTTTAGTTTCTATAATCGCTCTGTCACTTTTCAAGATGCAAACTATAAAAAGGACAGTAAAAATTTGAAAATTGAAAAAGTAAAGGTGAATAATAATAAACCTATTGATAAAGTAGAATCAAATGTTCATATGTCTATAATTTCATCCAACGACCTCACGATATTCCATAAAGATATTTGGAATGAACTTGAAATTTTTATTGAGTAACAGGAAGCAAAAAATGTGGTACTCAAAGCAACAAAGGAAGAGTTGTAAAATTCTTTAAATCAGGGTCCTTTGTTGATTACTCCACTCACAGTATGGACACTGAGATTTGTAATTCCCGATGCTAGCATAAATTATGTATCTATTAAAGCTATGAAAATTGTTAAAGTAGTCAAATGTAATATTGTCACTAATATGCCATAGATTAGAAATCATTGAACATGTGTGGCAAGTAGTTTCTGAAATGCTACAGTTAGCACAAGAAACCAAGACATTTCTCAATTTGGTGAGAAGTAATATTAATGAAGGCATGAATTTCATTAACTGTGACTTGCATTTAGTCAAAGGCTTGAATTACTGTCTAATATGGACAAGAGGAAAATATAACTGCCAAAAGTTAATTGAATCAAGCAAATCTAAACTTGATGGTCCAAAATAAAAAGTACACTAGAAAAAATGATTTTTGAATGTGAAACAATACATGATAGAAGAAGTGATTTTTTTCTCGAGGCAATGTAAATTTTTCAATATCTAGATGACCTACACATCATACATAATTCTGAATTGATCACAAAAGATACCCTAATAGCTGAATAGGAAAAGCTAAAAGAGTAAAATTATGGAAAAATAAATTGATGATATAATAGATTTTAATATAGAAGGCATTAGCAAATGGTAGGTTATCTTTGTTACTATTAATGTAGAGAAGTATGTCCTAGCTTCTTAATAATAAAACGAGGCCATGGAGATCGAAAACCAAATATTCAATCATCATGTTAAGCTAGATATTATAATCGGCCCTATGAAAGATTTCATTAAAGCTACATTGAAGAAATTAGTTCAAAAGTTCATGGATGTGGAAGATAGTTGATAGTGAAACAATTAGAGTATATGATTTAACATACTATAAGTTTCCATAAATATTCACATATTAGTTTTTTTATTACTAGTATTTAGTTACAGGGATTTGTTAATTTTATTAATGTTACCTAGTCTACTTACTCAATGAAATTCTTTGTTTTCTTTTGCAGTAGCCCTTTTCCATATTAGGGTTCCCAATCCTATTTCCCATTGGGACAAACACATTTAATTTTCCATAATGTAGAAGCATATATTTAAAGAGAATATTCCATAGTAACATTTTGAATGATCTAATGAAATAAGCGATTCTCGCTAAGAATCATAGTTCTTAATGTTTTTCATAAGATTTTGTATGCACCTGTATTCTTTGGAAATACTCAAAAACATTAATAGAGCATAAGTTACTAATCATTGTTAAAATGAATAGTTGAGAATAGCTTTGGATTTCAGATGTATGTTTTGTGAATTGTATTTATTTTAATCATAGCTATGATGATTGAACTGGCATGATTGTATTTGTTAATGTTAGAGACTTATGCTTTGAGCTCTTGTATTATGTGATGCACACATATATTCCAATAACACAAAACATAAATGTAGTGAATATTTTATTTATTTCAAGTACTTATGTTTGGTATGAAGCTTGAATAATGTTGATTGTCTTAATATTTTAAATTTGTGAAAATTGCGGCAATTCGGAAAAAGATTTTATTATGTTTCCCCATATGTCCTTACTGTACAAAATGGAATATTTTTCTTGTATTTAGAAAATAAATTGATATATTGATTTTATGTGAGTTTTATTTCTGGGTATATAATTGTTTGATATAAAACATTTTGATCTTAAGAAGAATAAGTATCTTATGGAAAATGAACTGATATTGGTCAAAAAAGAAAAAAGGAAAAAAAAAGTAGAAAGTTTTCTACAAAAAGATTTCATTGTACACAAATATTTCAATGTTCAAACTACACAACCATTAAAAAATTAATTAGAAGTGGAGCTTTGTGTAGAGATTTTACGTCGTACATATTACTTTCGGCACATTTTTCCATGTTGGGGTAATGCATTGCACACACTGAAAGATTATCATAAAGAAGTTTGTTGTCCCTCTACA
Organism: Pinus albicaulis; assembly: GCA_034641835.2. Classification (NCBI taxonomy): domain Eukaryota; kingdom Viridiplantae; phylum Streptophyta; class Pinopsida; order Pinales; family Pinaceae; genus Pinus; species Pinus albicaulis. Next base: position 752,661,626 of record CM076575.1, on the reverse strand, counting down.
TTCCTTACAATGAAAACATTGACTATAATGTAGCATAATGAAAGCTTCCAAATCTTTTCTTTTCCCTATAATTCTAACACATATCGTGAAGTGGATACATGTTTGAAATGCAGAGGTGTCAACAAAAGCTATATGCGGAGATAAGAAAAAACACAGTAGAGCTTCGAACGATAAAAATTTCGACTCCACTAATGCACTCTACACTAGACTCGTATTAAAATTATTAATAAACAAATATGAATATTATAATATTAATAAACATCAACATTAGATGTTTTTTGGTCTCTAATTTGAATGGAAATTTCCTGTTGTGCAGAGGAAACTTGCCTCCACACAACAAGAGGAAAGTTTCCTCCTCACAGCACTAGGAACTTCTCACCACATCAAACAACAATGCTAGGTGATAACCATGTTTTTTTATATATTGAATTGCATTCCCAATGAACCTTGTTGATATTTTGAATGAAATTTCCCACCTTGAAATTAAAAAACAAAAGTTAATAATACATGTACCATGTGCATAAATTTTTCTTAAGAGGGAAAAAAAATGTACGAAGCTTTTCTTGTGTGAACCAATAATGTACGAAGCCTTTCTTGTGTGGATATTTCCACATAATGAAAGCTATACACAAGCAAAGCTCCGCAAATTTCTAGAAAATATTCTCATGAAATCAACTAAATCCTATTGAAACTCCTTGCTCCTACCATTTCAACATAGGTGGATTATATTTATACACCTAAATTGCTTCACACACTAGAAGAATCGATAGTAGAATTAAAGCAAGTAAGAACTACACACTTTCATGAAAATCCATATTGGAGGACACCCCATAAACAAAATGGTATTGATCTCATTAATTCATTGGAAAAAATTTCTTGAAAAATGGAAGGAAAATTAAGCTACCATTTAGTATATTGTGTATCTCAAAAGAAAGAAAAGTAGCCTTACTCTCCAAGACACATTGTTGAAGGGATCTATGTGCAAAATTTTCAAAAAGAGCTGGGTGTAGAGATAAGAAAATTTGATTCCACTTCCACACTTCGTTCGAGGAAAACGGTGTTTCCCTTCTGCATTGAAGCCTTAGTATTTAATATCAAATGAAGTCTCATTTGAAATATTAACTATGTTTAATAAAATGTATAAATCTGAACAATGTATGAATGTGCAGTTCTGAATTTTGTAAAATGTATAAAAAAATATTGGTGTTTCCTTATAATTATAAATGTGCACTTCCACATTCAATACAATGTATCAAAAATACTTGGCGTTTCGTTATAATTCAAGAGTTAAAAGCATGAGTAAACGAGTATCAATGATGATCGTTGGCAATGTATAGACCGTGCATGCCCAAGTCATGCGATGCAACAAGTGTGGAGCACATGAATGACATGTTGGATGCATGTGGCAGGTGTTGGATTGATTGGTTGGATGAGGTTGACTCGTGGGCGTCATGTAGAGTGCATGAAACACAGGAAATCACCTTGCGAAGATGGGGTTCTCAGGTGCACATAAGTGGATTTCCTGCATGAATCGACAACAGGTGGGAAATTTAAAGCACCAAGAAAGACGATCACATGATGGGTGCCATGAACGAGTCAGGTAGAGGTTTTTTGGAACACGCACACAATAGGCATGTGTTGGGTGAGATGTGTGATAGGCATGACTAGGAGACATGAGCAGAAAGCGACACAATGCGGGGAAAAAGCAATGGAAATTTCAATGAAGAATTCGACTTGGTTATGTGAAATAAATGAAGACATGGTCACCTGCAACTTAGGCACACCTAGTGGGGAACCCAGGAATCCGACATGGTATTGCATCGAAATTAAAACTCACATTGCATTAATATTAAAAATCATTACTACATATGAAATTATTTCAAATCATTAAGATATAAAATCTGAAAGCATGATTTTCAAACCATTAAATATTCATATTAACATATGTTTTCAAAATTAACACAAATGAATATGTGTGGGACTGCGGAGGAAGCCTATTGTGCAAAGGAAGATTTCAATCTTTCATTGTACATAACTCCACACTCTGCACAATATACTAATAATAAAAATGAAGCGTGCATAATTACAAAAAGATAACCATAACACCACTATTCGCAATAACACCAGGAAAAGCAGTGAACCCATATAATATTATTGTTAATGTTTTAATAATAATAATAATCAATATATTTATATTTTAAATATCACTAGTCAATTGAGTAAAGGTTATGCTGAGTGTGGAAAAAAAATTGTACATTGAAAGCTATCCACAAAATGAAATCTCTTTGTAGAAATATATTCACATAAGAAGTGTAAGATTTGTTTATGGTTATATTTGTAATAATGAATTTGATAAAAAAAAGGGGAAATTTTTGAAGTGGATATACATTCAAAGTAGGGAGTAGTCGTGAAGATTTTTTCAATAAATAATGATGCAAGGCTATTGAAAAAAATTACATTTTTAGTGCTTTTCCAAAATGAAATGGTTGTGTTGTTATTCAGAATTTTATGCAATATTAAATGAACAACCTCTTTTGTGCGGAACAATGGTTCTGCGAGACAGGAAATAGAAACATTGTTCTACAATGTTTCGTATTTTTGTACACATTTTCATATGCCTTTCTGTATACAACATTACAAGTTACATAGTACATAAAAGATATAGGAAAAAAAACAAAGTTGTATAATATGATAATAATAATCAAATGAGATGAAATTATTTTAAAACTCTTTTTTATTTAAGAAATTTACAAATTTAGTTGTGTAGAAGCGCATTTGCATAAAGCTATGAATTTTTGTTGACTGAAGAATGTGTGGGGTATGGGCATATGTGGGAGAATGAGGATGCAGAGGGAATTTTACTCTGTAGATGCGAATATAATTTGACTAGAAATAGAAACTTCAATTTAGAATATCACAAGAAAACCCAGAAAGAGCAGGGGGGGTGTTTCTTCACTTAGTGCTTTCTCACCGATAGCAAAGGCAAATATTTCTATTCTTCTTATTTTTTATTATTTTACAGATTTTGTTTTACAGAACAAAAGATGTGCAGAGGACAGGCTATGTGCAAGAGAAAACACACCTCTTAGTAAAGTTACCATTGTGTACCATTGTATCTAACTATCTATTATATTTTTCTTCATTCTTTCATATTTCACATTAAACTAATATTTCAAAGTTACTTTTACATATGTATTCCCAGTTTTTCTTGTATAGTGATCTGAAATAGTTCTCCCACAACAATTATCTTTCTTCCGCATATTAGAACTAGCCTTATTGGCCAAAATAGCTATGATTTTTTCATGTAGCTCTGATTTTTCCTTATTTATAGAGACGGTAAAATAGTATTAAGGTTTTATATAATATTTAAGCATTCCATACAATGTAATTTCCTTATCAATAACCATAAGCTTTTCAGACACTTTCAACATTTACTTTCAACAAAGCATATTCAACCAATTTTAGCTTGTATCATCATGTGTTGGAGAGGAGAGAGAGGGGGGGGGGGTGTGGGGGGTTCATAGAGTGCGACAGTTCTTTGGCTAGTTATATTTCACTAATAGAAAGAAAACTATTTCTATTGTATTTATATTTTATTATTCCTCATATTTAGTTATGTGGAACGAAGGATCTGCGGAGGATAGGGTATGTGCAGGAGCTGTTAATATGTATCAATCAAGAGTGTGTGGAGGATAGGATATGTGTGGGATAATGGGCGTGCAAAGAAGACTTTATTCTAAAAACACATGATTACTTTTAAACTCTTTTGCATTTAAAACATTTATAGATTCACTTATTTTAAGATTTATTTTAATAAATCTTATAATAGTGTACCACTTAGAAAATCTGTCATTGTGTACCATTGTCTCTAGCTTTATATATTATATTTGTGTTCACATTCCCAGATTTCACATTAAATTAAAATTTCAAATCTAATTCTACATATTTCTTCACTAATGACACCTTCGCAAATGACAATAATAATAATTAAAATATGTGTGTGTGTGTGTGTGTGTGTGTGTGTGTGTGTGTGTGTGTGTGTATTTCATATTAATCACATCATTAGGATTTGGTTGACGTTTCGAACCGTCTAATGTAGTTCATCCTCAGGACAATGTGAAGAAGGAAACCGATCTCATTAAATAAATATTTTTGACTTGGTTAGTTAATAAGTTATAATATTAAAAGTTTTTAAGATTTTAAGAAAAATATTAAAGAATAATTTAGAATATAATAATTTAATAAAATGATTAAATTACAATCATTATAATAAGGGAAGGGGTAAATAATAATAGAGGGAAGAATCTTAAAATATTTAAGTTTTTAAGAAATATTATAAATAAGGCTAATAAATAATCTAGAATAATTCAAAAATGAATAATTTAATATGGTTCAAGGACTTGAAAGGGGTTTATCTGGTTCCATGTTCCTATGGTACTCCTTATATTGGTGAAACTAGTCGATCTATTAGACATAGGATCCATGAGCATGCTGCAAACATTAGGCACAACCAATCTCGCACTTCTCCTCTTACAAAACATGCTGAAAAATTGTGTCACCATGTATGCATTGAAGACTCCAAATTCATTCTGAAGGTGGATCATTTCCATCATATGAAGTTGAGGGAGGCTATTGAAATTGAGAGGCATCCTAAAAATCTCAACATAGATTATGGGTGGAAATTAAGTAAGAGCTGGACTCCAGCCCTCTCCATGTGATTTCTCCCCTTTGTGTTGGATTCCTTTCGCCTTTTTTATTTATTTATTTTTTCTCTCTTTGGTGTTATTCTTGTTCCTTTGATTTTAACATTTCCTCTCTTTTCTTTATCCTTTAGTTCCCTTTTTCTTTGGTTAGTGTTTTTATATAATTTTCTTTAGCCTATTTATTATCCCTTTAATTATATTATAATAATGATTCTTAACTTTATATATATATATATACCCTTTCTCCACTTATTATAATAATTGATTTTTAATCATTTTATTCAATTATTCATTTTTGAATTATTCTAGATTATTTATTATAAGTTTTTATAATATTTATTAGAAACTTAAATATTTTAAGATTATTCCCTCTATTATTATTTACCCCTTCCCTTATTATAATAACTATAATTTAATAATTTTATTAAATTATTATATTCTAAATTATTCTTTAATATTTTTTCTTAAAATCTTCAAAACTTTTAATATTATAACTTATTAACCAACCAAGTCAAATAACAACTAGTTTTAACAACTATTACCAGGTAATGACGCATCCTTAATATTTATTCAATGAGATAGGTATCCTTCTTCACCTTGTCCTAGGGATGAACCACATTAGATGGTTCAAAACATCGACCAAATCTTAATGATGTGATTAATCTGAAAGGCATTTGTCTACATTATGGATCACAAAAGTCTTAAATCTAACAAGATATATATATATATATATATATGTACAATGATGCATTGAATCAAATTTATTTAATGGTAAACCTTTATTATTAGTAACAGTTTATTTGTGAATGAAATGTTATGACAACTTCCTACCTCGCGGGAGACTACTACAATTTTTCATATTTACACATCGAGCTCTATTGATTATCTAATAATTATGTTCAATATTTATAAGGTAACTTGAAAATCGTATCACTAATTTATTTTTTTCTGTAGAAGCATTTTCCAAGTGTTACACATGCAATATTTTTTGAATACATGTTATGAATTCATGTTACATTACTTTTCAAACGAGCTAGTTACAAATAGATTCCTTGTCTGGGGTGTATGATATTGTTCTGGTAGTTGCATGTCATGAGAAATTATGTCTACAAGCTCATTTCGAGCGAAAGTGTAGCATTTTTTACACATAAACAATGCATTGTTTCTTCTATATGCAAGTACTTATAATGTTTATTTAGTGTATGGTACAATCATATAGCAATGATGTACAAAGTTCAATTATTAGATAATGTGATAATGCTAAACAGATCTACACAAGATGTGTTACTATCGTATAACTCCTACATCTAAATTACTTCCATGCTATGGAATCAGTAACTCTTATTTTTCTTATTTCTATATATTTGATCTAACTAATATTGTTAGAGCATCAGAAATGAACACTAGCAAAACATATATCGTTAAAGACAATGATAACTTTGTTAAGATGTGCATTTCTCTTCTATTTATTTTCATTTAATTATCTTTACATTATACAACCCAAATTTTTATTTTTTGGCAATATTTTTAATGTACTATAACTAAAAGAAAGGATTTTCCAATTTTCAGGAAACATATAACACGTAGAGATTCAAATACAGGACAAAAATTACAAGGAAAAAGGTACATTGAACATCTCTATAAAACATCTATATTTTCTGATACTAAAATATATTTGGAATTTATGTATATTAGCAATGAATTTGCATTATCTTATTATATTTTCATTAGAAAAATATTACCTAGTTTAAGTCATCATGTCCTTTTTACCAGTGATTTCAATGTATTAATATAGAATTCGAATGATGTCACAGTAGAGATGGATGAGGGTGTAGAGATAGAAATGATAAATCTATAGAGACAGATATCACAATAGAAACAATAAAAGGAATCGAAACCAACAAATATTTCATATTTAGTGCATGTTTCGTTAACTACATATTAGATTTGTTTTTTTATGTTTTTGTTCCTTTTTTTTAATTTATTTTAATTCAATGCTCATGTATTATCATCGACCCTTCATTGACATCACCACAGTTACTGTTGGTATGGGATAAATTTTGTTTATATATACACATATTTATACAACTGATGTATTTATGATAGAAAAAACATAGGACAATTTTCTAGCACAATACAAGATACTTTTTTTGAATGTATATTAGAAAAATTTGGACAACTAAATTTTCAGCAGAAGATTGTTGGATTACATCAATGATTTTTTGATATGTTATCAAGCGTCTAAGACATGTAATTTTCAATATTTCATAATTGCAAATTACGATTTCTCCTTGGGGGGAAATGCTCATGAATAGGAAAAAAGAAATCAAGTTTATGCCATTATTGATCAAGAATATTAGTAACAATAGAACTTCGAATATTTTTCATGGCATTGACTTGGTTACATATCGAACATTTTTTGGAAAAGGAAAAAATACAAGAACAATACCCAGTGCAAACCTAATAAATAAGAAAGTGGAAATGACGATAACTTTGCTTGTGCCAACATAGGTTATCGAACAACATGAGACAAAACGTATTGCAAATGTTGGGGTTTCCATTATAGATTTCGAAATAATTCCTTGAAATCATAAATATGATAGTGGTGATTGTGAAAAAACTATTTATCTAAATAGTTTTAGCAGTGTCTAAAACATTTATCTTAATTGTGCAAAGCATAAATTATTTCTAAATATGATGTTTCCAAACCTATCGTGTAATGAATATGTGTTTCCACTAGGCACAATCACTGCTATTTCAATTTTGGCAATGCACACAACAATGCAATATGTACTAGAAATCAAACATCATAATGTAGAATAGGAACGAACAACAATAACCTTTGATTTATTTGAATGTTTCATTGTTACAAAGTTATTTTCCATCTGTTATATGGTTTTCATGTTTTTTTTTACAAATGCTACATATGTAACATGTTCAACTACAAGATAAACTTGTTCCAACATCTCTTTCAATTCAAATAAAATTGCAACAAAAATATTTTTCGATTTGTCTTACCAAAAAATATAGTTAGAAAAGAAGAAAGACTTTTCAAAAATTCACAATCGAAATTCATGTCCATTGAAAACAAGAAAAAAAGCCAAAAAATCTAATAAACCTACTTTCTTTTTCGAGTACAGTATGCATGATAAACTTTATTATATTATTTATATAGACATAGATAAAGAAAAATGAATAAAAATAAATTTGATTTCATGTTACTAAGCCTTTGTTTTCTATATCAATTTTACAATAATTCCAAGGATATATGACAACAATTAGTGCATATACAAATTCATTTGAGAATTTATTTGTGAAATGCAATAGTCCAATTACAAGTGCTACAACCATGAATAAAAATATGTTTTATTACACCACTTGCAAGTAATACTCTCACTTCATTTATTTCCATCATTTAAACTGCATTATACATACAAATGACATGAATAAAATATAGCATGCTTTGAGAGGTGTGGAACTAAAAAATTATTACCTGCACTACAAGAAGTTTCGTATGAGAATTATTATATATACAAATCATATGTTATTGATATGTTGTCCAATTTTGAGACACATGGCATATTTATAATAAACCATCAAAATGTGAGTATATGTATACAATGAAAATTTTATTTTTGATACAAATTGGATCATTATATTATTTTTCATCCATTTCAATTCATTCATAGTGGAAAAAATGGAGGAATCATCTCACGGGATTGTTTTTACCAACAGAGCCCAGTTTCGAAAAACGGGGTCTCAAAACTTCTAGGAGAATTTTGAGGCATGAAATGATGTTTTTTGGGGGTAAAACTTTGTTTATTTAGCACTAAACCTCTTCATGCAATTCTACAGACATATATCTTTCCAACGACACATGAAGCGTCAATCAAGGACAGTATGTGAAAGTTATGCTACTCGGAAGTTGACCCACATTTTCACCACCATGGTTCGAGAGGATGTCGCGAAAGCCCCCATTATTCATGGAAAAGGGGATATCCCTGTGATTTTGATGTTAAATAATCTAGAAGACTCTATATTATAACTATGGTTAAGATTTTTTGTAGTCAAACTTAATCAGTAGTACGCTATTGGGTTGCGTTATAACCAAGCCAATAGGAAGAAGAGATATTCCATTCTTCCGAGTGCAGTTGTTCCATAACTAAGAAAAAATATCTAGGAGGGATAGGAGGTAGAGCACACAGAGGGATTTTGTGCAATGTAGCAGCCCACAGGCCATAGGTCTTACTTCTTTGTACCTACAACTGTATTTCCAGACAATGAAAGAGAGTGGAATGACCTCACCTTCCTGCTCGGTTTTCTCACACAAGGGTTTCCCATAGCATATCTTGTGTCACATGTGTGTTTTAAAGATCTTATTTTTTCATTCTCCATTTTATACATAATTTCCATTCGCATGTACTAATTACAGTAAAATCTCCAGATCTAGAAATTTAATAAAACTGTAATAATGTGGAATTTCATATTTTTAATAATATATTATCATATATGTTATGATGAACTATCCAGTGGAATATACATGAAAATTCATGGATCACTTCTTTTACATTGTCGAGAAATATAGTAATGACATAATTCTCATTGCTTTCATTTTCAAGCATCTTGGCATTACCTTATAGTTTCTAGTTGAGGAATTGGACTATTCTCAAACAACTTTTTAGTTTTACTTCATTATTGGGATTTGATTTCAAATTGTCAAGCAAGACAATATACTTATAGGAAAAATATTAAGAATGCAATCCTTAGAGAAAAAAAAAAGTGATTGCTATAGATTTTAGGCTTTTGCAATCAGTATTTTGTGTAGTAGTGTTTTCTAGGTATGTCGCATCCATGTTTTTCATTTCAAGGTGATTTCTTCTACTAATGCAAATGCTAATATGACATTGTACAAGAACATATTTCAATGAACTATTATCTTTAGGTTATATGCTTTGTACTATACCATGTGGTGTTTTCTTTCTTGCAATCTCATTTCTTACATTGTTTTATTAGTTTATCAAATTTTCATGTTCTATAACTAGTCAGATGATGTAGTAGGGTGTAGGAGTTTGCAGCTTGGTTAATCATTTTCTGGTGACATTTTTATTATTTAATGGACTTTACAATCACATTTTTTGTTTACATTTTCAACCAATCCAATATTATTTATATAAAATAAGCTATTTACTGCAATATTTAAACATATATATGATGAATCATTATCACATAGATTTGAAATGAATTTATAAATCGAATAAACAATACTACGATATAACCTATAAAATATTTTGCATCTATACATACGTATGTAATCCAGAATAGTCTGATATGTTTATTTTTCTTTAGTTGTGTCATTAATATTACAATACATTTCCTTTAGCATGTTCTAAATTTCAAAATTGGTTGAGTAAATAGAAAATTTTGGTAACAATTTATTTACTAATTAACCATTTCTTTTGGAGATTAATGCTTCTACTAGTTATCTTGCTAGAATCGACATCTAATTTCTCTATTCATGTTTTTCAATACCACTCTTAACAAAATTCTTATGACGTCTACTTCATCTTTTAATCATGGCCTAAGCATTTATTGAAGTTCCAATATATTATCCATCATCATTAAAATATCTTGACTAAGGATTATGATATATTGGTTGAGAATTAAGATATATTGTCTCTCTTCATGTACCTCTTCCTGTGTCCTCTTTCCATTGTTTCTTTGGGACAATTTTATTCTTTTACTAACAAAATTTAAAAAACAATAGTGAAATTATAAGTAAAACCTAAAAACACTTAAGAGTTAAAAAAAAATCAAATCAAGTCAGTTACCTAAACCTTTCAAACAAGTATAGAAAAAAAATGAACATTGACAAATTTCTTTGACATTCAACCTGCCTATATATAATGTGCCAAAGGAGATAAGTCATATAAATCATAAATTGACATAGTCCAATTGATACGATTATGTTTCATGATTAATCTGTTTCAGGCGCTTTATAAATCAATATTGAGATTATATTTTATGAATATCCTAAACCAAATTCCATTTTTATTAACTAAATCACTCCTGCCAATAAATAGAAGTATTTTTCGCATATATTAAATGAACCAATTCTTATTCAACACATTTACCCAATGTAAAATTGCCTTGATATAGGCCAAATTTTATTGTGCATAAGACAAAGTGATTTCAAATATTAGATGTCAATTTGCGACTTAGATTCCTTATTTCCTTTGTCACATTATCCAAATAGTAAATGAACTTTATTCACATAAAAAGGTGAATTAAGTAACATTTTATAAATTAGTATGGTTTCTGTCGTTTTCTATTAAGATAAAAAATAGTATTCCAAAACTATTATAAGCCTTTTCTATTCAATAGAATTATTTATTCTACACTATTCACTTTTAAAGGAAAGGTGAAGATCACAGTATGAATAACAACCTAACAAAATTTTCAAAATCAGGAAAAATTTCAAGATCATTACATTGTTAAAAATAATTCTACTCTAAACATTAACAAAAATTTGATATTGAATAACACCATCCATATTCATGTTTCACCTTCATATAGGCACAACATAATAGAAATGAATCTCAAACTATTTAGTTGAGAATAACCTTAAAATAGATTCAATCTATCATCTAAGAAATGAAAGCAGATCCATTCACATAACTATAACTTGGCCTCCAACCTAATGTATAACTTGTAAACAATACTTCCTCCACATATCCTCTGTCTATGACTACCCTTTATGACTAGCCACATGTACATACAAACTACCAATCAACAACACTACTTTCACTAGCACAAACACCAGTAGCATCTCTAACCGAAGTCGGTCTCCTAAAATCACTATGAATACTTGAATTAACCAAATAAATATCAAAAGGAGTATTTTATAATATGAGTAATTTAGTGATAATGTAATTTCATATCGATAAAATGAATAGATATTAACATCACTGCTAATAATTAATTAATTCTTCAATACTAAGTGAAATTTCCAAGTTTCTGCATCTTCGTAAACATTACCGTCTCGAAATTTTTCTTTCATATAACACACTTGTCCTTTCTCACATGATCTACTACTAAATTCTTCCAAAATTTTGTATGTTATTATTACACATTATTTTGTCACCATGACATTTTGATGTCTATATGGGTTCATCAATACCTATATAATGCTCCCTTAGAAGTCTACAACCCTAAAGTTCCTAACCAACTTCTGAATTTGGAGAAAATATTGTAAAAATAATAAAAATATTTGTACCGCACTTTTCCTTAGTCTTTCCTGCGGCACTGCACTCTTTTGCTCCAGAAATTGCGGAGCCAACCACACGTTTTCTTCATTAATAATGCGGACCCCTGTAAAAGGTAAAATGAAGGTGAAAGTAAATTCTAGAAGCCCAACTGGTCGAATATTCTCCCAGCTAGAAGCTTCTAGAATACGTTATCTAGTCAAAGCCTTACTCCCTCCATTATCATGAACATTCACCCCTTCATTAAAGGAGCCTATTCGTTGGATTTTGGAACTTAATCCCTTGATAAGGGGACTATATCCCTTCCATTTTGGAGCTGTAACCACTTTCCTTGTCCTATAAATTGAAGCTTTGGTTCAATCTCAAGGGTACATGCTCACATATGTAAAACTTCTCTATGCATTATGTATACACTTAGTACTTGCTTTGTACTTGGTAGCTACGATAGAGAAGGGAATTGCTAAAGAAACATACTCTTTGCTAGTTGCAAGAATGATTACATACTCATATTTAGGATAGTTCGAAGAGTGGAAGGGCTTCTCAGACCTAAGGAAAATTCTTGTTCCGAACCCCCGAAAGGACCTGTATGACATCAAGGCGAATGCGGTTGTAAGACTCCTTCTTTTATTTAAAGATAATACAATTGGATCATGTTTTCTCAATAATTTGTTTATGTGTTTACTTGAATGAATTATTTCTTAAATTCCTTGATCATTAAGATAGATTTGTGATTTCTGAATTAGTATATGTTGCAGGTGTTGCTGATCCTCTTATATGTCTTTGTTTGCAGATCTTAAGAGGTGACTGCTTGGAGCAATGGGAAAGAAGAAATCAACTAGCATTAGATCACAAGTAGGTCCTTTCTTCATCATAGAAAATTCTTAATCATATGTAATCTAGAGAAAATAGTTTACAAATTGTCCTGTTTGTTTCTAGCTATCCTTGTGATACTAGGGAGATCCTTCTTGTCCACAAGAATGATTTAGTCGCCTAACAAAATGGAGACTCCGATGGGGATTTGTTTTGAACTTATTTTTCATTGAGTTTGAATTTTGAAACCATTTTTTCTGATTTTGATTAGTCTGTACTAGTTTGGGAAAATTAACCTGAGAATCCCTGAAAAGTAGATTTAGAATTTTTTATTTTTCTTTAAGTTTTCTGGTCTCCGCATTTTGTCTTTCAAAATAGTGTGGTCACCTCCACAATTTCTTTGTGTGAACAGTGTGGCATTGCACTTTTGTACTCTACAACTTGCGAACCCTGAGAAAATTTTTGAAAAACTTAAAATTCTCTTTTCTGGTTCTAGCTTACAAGATTCTTTGTGATTACCCAAACTTGTATTCACTTTCAAAAGCCTCTTGTAAAAGTTTCTTATAGAATTTCTATGTTTTGAGTGATTTTCTAAAGATTTTAATTTTACAAGTGATTTTTGTTTTGTCTTTGTGTTGCTCCAAGATCAGGAACTTTGAGATACCTTAGATCACTGGTATTTCATTGTTTTCTTACTGAGACTTTGACTTTATGGTAGAATTTGCTTCTATAAACATTAGATTTATTTCTTATTTGCAAATCTTAAGAGACTTTTAGTTCAAAAAGCCTTGAATCTCATTTCAAAACCACCTTTGGATGATTTTGATTCCTTGCTAGGATAAGCAAAGAATTTCTTGGTCAAGTTACAAACTGAGCAAAACATCCTTAAAGTTTTTAGAGTTTTTAGCCTTAAAATTTAGATCTTTAGAGTTTTAAAAGTTCAAAATTAGTGTTTTAGTTTTGAATTTTGTTTTAAGTAATCATACTTTTCTTTTGGAAACTGTTTTATTTGTAGTTTCAGACTTGCACAATAAAAGGTATTTATTTTTGAGGAATTAATCATTGAGTTCCAATAGAAAAAGATTTATTTTCATATATTCTTGTTTTTTAAAAAACAAGGATTGAAGTTTTAAAGCAATTGCATTTCTCAACTCTTTCTTTTAGATAGATTTCATTGAAAAGAAAAGAATTTTTCTCGTATATATGCATTTTTAGTGTTTTTTGGAGTCGGGTCATTATACACCATTAAAGTTTCACTTTCATACCCATTGTCCTAAGAAAAAGCCAATTAAAATTAACGCTTAATTAAAATCAACATAGCAAATTTTATTTTTCTAGGGCTCTTTCCACCAATTTAGCTTAGGCTAGTGTCTTGGATTAGGTTTTAGTTAACTCTCCAAGACAGTAAAAATAAACAAGTAGTAAATCTTGCGGTAGGGAAATTCCAATATTAACATGTATACTCTCGGAAGCTCCTCTTAAATGAGTCAAGCACGAGATCATATCCGAACCAGTGGGGTAATCAATCCTTCCTCATTGGGAACGATAGAAAATATACACGTATTAACAACGGTAAACCTTGGATCGACCATTGTCGAGGAGCCTGGAGTCACTTGTCGGTAAACCTTGGATTATTTCAAGGAGCCTTTAAGGGGATTGAACTTTGTTACTCTACCCTTGCTTGTGTATCGGATCGTAGACTGTTCCCCCAGGTATATTTGTTCCTGTTGGTGAACTTAGTGGCCATTAACTCTAGGATTCTTTACCAAGGTAACGGTGGAGGGAAGATCGCACTGTACCTAGAATAGACGTCGACTAGACTCACTTGGACTCTTAGGAGGGTTATCTTCACTCAAGATGGGTTAAGTGGAGAAACTTGCACCGGTCTGTTTCATTAAGCAGGTTATCGGGGCAACTAATCCAACCACCATTTCTGCATTAAAATACTACGATGTTGGATTTCATCACCAACTAGTGTTTTTAGTGTGAGAATTTATTGTTTGTTTGTGGTTTGATCTCTTAGATTCTATAGGCGTGTGATCATTTGTTTGTTTCTTAGCAACTTTAGGCATTTTTATTGAAATTTTCTTTGATTGCGTGTATTAAAAGTTTTAAGCGTGGCTGAATTACCGAGACGATCACACAGAACTCAGGGGAAACCCCCTGAGTATACACCTAGCCAGCTAGAAGGACTTAAATCTCTGATACCAAATGTTATCAGTAGAACTGGATTAACAGAACAAGGAGAATCATCTATTATCCTCATCCCGATTTTGGAGCAGATCAATCGCAAGTAGCAGAACATCCTCCACAAACAGTTTCCATTTCTGAATTAACTGAAGTTGATTCTACAATAAGTGAATTATCACCTGAATAACCTAAAATTTCTGAACTGAAAACTGAACCTGCTACATCAGAACCTACTTTAGAATTCACTGATTATCCTGATTCACCTAGGGTAAAGAGTCGTGTTATATTTAGTCTTTTCATCCCTCCGTCAGAGATCAAAATCTCTTTTGTTGCATTTCATTTTAGGTGTCTCATTCATTTCATGTCATTTTCATTCCATTAGGAGCATAGGTCTTCTGACGGAAGGGTCTTTTCACTCATGTTTCTCATGTCATGTACCTGTTGGCTTAACTCTGTTCGTCTATCCATCAAAATCAATTTTAAAGTCATTTATAGTCATGTTTTGGTCTCTTAGTCAGCAAAGAGTCATTGCAGTCATTAGGTTTAGGGTTTCTTTAATTTAGTCTTCAAATTGTCCAATAATCCCAGCAGGCACATGAGGAAGTTTCAAAAAATGTTTCAGTGAAAAATCTCATCGTCATATTATTTGATCATGATTCTTCTTCAAAACTTTGTTTTGAAGAAAAAACATCCATTTTATCTTTTGTAATAAACATAATGTAATTCTCAAAGATTTTCAGTTGTGAAGATGTTCAGGCACAGCCCTGGTCACCTTTTCCAAATCCAATGCTGGTCATCCCTGCAAAAAATAGACAAGAATTTCATCATTCAGCTCAAAAAAGTCAAAGAGGAAACAAGCAAAACAAAGTTTATTTCAAAAAGTATAAAGTGCCAAAGTCTGCAACATTAGAAATGGGTTTGTCAAAAGAAAAATCAAAGTCTTTCGTGTATATAAGACATTTTCATATTCAACAAATTCATTTGCACCAAGAGACTTCAATAAGCCAAGTCAAACTTGGGAGGAAAGCAAAGTCAGTGTGAAAACCAAGACTGTGTGTGAAATCACCTGCGCGGCGCATTGGGTGAAGGTCGCGGCGCATATAAAGTGCGCGGTGCATAGGTCCACTTTGCACAGTGTATTTTTGTTCCTGCGTGGTGCATATAAAGTGCGCGGCGCACTAAGTTGTGCGCGCGGTGCACAGGGCTGGAACACCAAATTTTTGCCACTGCTCCACAAAAACTCAAATCAACTCGGTTCTTTTTGTTCAAGTAAGTTTATGAGATGTTGTAATTTCCATTTAAACAATATTTGGTGTGGTTGGAGATTGGATATGAGAGTTGAATGTCAAAATCCAAACCCTATCATCTTGTTGAAGAAATGCCTCTTTAGGGTTTTGAAGTTGGAGTTTTAAAATTAGTTTTGGTGCCAATATTTTCCATTCCTCATTGTTTATTACTCCCCACCTTGTTTCCCATCTGCCATTATCTCATTACTACAGTCTATTTCGTTATCCCCTTACATCCTAAATCACTTATTCCTAATCCCCATTTTCCTATCCCTAAGTCACTTCATTCCCTATCATTCCTATTTACCATTTCACATATAAAAATCCCCAAACCCTAAGAATTCCCAAATAGTCAGTGGTTGTCCCTACACCTTTGATATCCCTTGATTAAAGTTCATTATCCCCACTTTCCTATTTCCCCAGAGTCCCTCCCATATCACCACTTATTTGGCAACAAAATTCAAAGACATCAAACTCTTCATATTCACCTCAGGCAACGTAGATGAAGAAGGCATCGGGGAGGCGTGAAAAGGCATAATCTTGGCTGAAGCTTCTTTGGCTGAGCATAGAATTTGATCAGGGACCTTCATCCCAAATTTCAAGAAATTTGGGAAAATTTTTGTCAATTTTGAATTATTGAGCCTAAACAAAGATTTTTTCGCCCGACGCGTAGCACCACTTGGCGCGCGCTTATAATTGGCAGCTCTTCAAGGGGAAAACTTTGCATTTATGGGTTTTTTATGAAAATTTATGCATTCTCATGGATTACCTAAGGATTTCATCAAGTTCTGGGTTGCCTAAAGGGTCAAAAACACCCTAAAAATGGCATTTCTGCCACTTTTTGTACACACAAGAACAAGTGTTGGGAGATTGAATTTTTGCAGGGCCAAATGGAAACCAAATCAAAAAATTCCACTTGGGTTGGAAATTAGACAGGCATGGCTTTCCAACGAGCTATCATGCGCCCAATTTGGACTTCAGGAAGGGCCTAAAAATCAGCTCCAAACGTGTGCTATGCATAGAGATTTTGGGCACGGCGCATAGAGAATTTTGGCCTATTTTTCACTCAACAACTCAGAATTTAGCCTAGTTTTGGCCAGTTTCACTTTTTCATGTAACTCTTGATGTAACTAGATGTAATTTCATAACCATGATGTAATTTTGGCACATTTTTACTTGTTATAGAAGATTCATTCACCAAAAGGTGAAATGTAAGTGAATGGATCAGTTTCCTAGCATATAGAAGCAAGGTGTTTCATTGCCTATTTTCTAGTTCCTAGTTTAGATATGGTTGAAACAACTCCTAGAATGATGAGCTCGACCCCTAGAGGCATGGGGATGAGTTAGGCATGTCTATATCTTGTAGTTATTCAGTCATTTTCAGGGTTGGACATTTGGGATTGCTTGGCACTTCATTGTACATTTCATCTCTGCACTTTTGGCAAAGGAATAGACCAGGGTTTGCAGCACTCTTTGGGATCCATGTGGCTCCGTATTTTGATGGTGTTTTTCTCTATGTAATTTTAAGTTCACTGATGTTTATGTGTATCATTTCCCTTCTCCTTTCTTCTTAGATTAAACAAATCAGTGTTAAAGGTGGAATTCATTGGATTGTTGTGCTCTGCCTTTAGTTTTGTTTGATTTTTCATGTTTTCATCTGTTTGAGGAGGAATCTTGAGACCCTCTTGCCCTCTTAAACTCCTCACCAGTTTGATCCATCCATTCAATCAATCTCAAGAATCAAAACTATTGCCTTTCTTGCCCCAATCAGAACTCTGCAAAAACTAGGCCTAATCCCCACACCCAAAACTACCTTTCCCTTTGATCCAACAAAAACCCCCAAAATATAATCAAACTCCTTCACTTATATACCTAGCCTAAAATTAGCTTTTATTTCAGTCATCTCAAGCCCTATTGATTACTCTTTGCTGAGATTGACCCGGAGAGAGCCCTCTCCTATTCTGGTAGGCCTAGCTACCAGACTGAGCGTGGTTTGATGTTACCCTGAACTCTGCCTTCTTTCAGCCTGAGGTAGATTTAGGCAATAACATAGTGGCGACCATACTGGGGAGAAAATTTTTTTGTTTTCTTTATAAACTACAGATGGAGCCTGAAGTTAGCCAGGTAGCCTTCGAAACGCTCTTGCTTTGCTTTATCGAAAGTAGATGAATGCTGCTTCAGTCAATCTCTGGTCTAGTTTATGAACTGAACATCTGGTTTCCTCAGTAAGATCTAATCAAGTTCAGATCTGATTGTTGATGGTGGACAGCGATCAGACATCGGAAGGCTGAAATCATTCACCTGGCAATTCTAAATCAATTTCTAGATTAGATCCAAGGACTCCACTGGAGGATTAACCAGACCAACAGAAACATGAAAGGACAATATGGAAGGATCTTATACTAATTTCAGGTATCCAAAGTGGAATGGTATTCAGGATCTAGTCTGCTTTCTTGAAAATTACTTCTTTGCTGTTCTTTAAGCTGTCCTGAAAGTTTTTCAGAATTTGTTGTATGATAAAGGTGATCAAAATCTTCACTCGACCCATTCAAAAAGTGTAAATACTGAGTTTCTCTTTGATCCTAGCCTCCTTAATTTTCCCACATCTTATGATGACTCTCTTCAGAGTGATGAGCTTAAAGAGAACAAAACTGATCCCGTAGCTCTTGTATATACTCCTACACCTTTTATAGTCCCAGATAGGTATAAACCTCTTGTTTTACCTTCTGTTCTCCATGCTTTCCCTGCAAATTATTACCTATATTTGCCGAGATTTGACGGTGAAAGTAACAATGTCAACGTTGAGCAACATGTGCAGAATGTTGAGACTTTTCTAGACCTTTTTGAAGTTGATGAAGAAGATGTTAGTATTAGGCTTTTTGCTCTTTCTTTTCAAGGCAAAGTGAAGAGTTGGTTCAAAGCCCTGCCTGATGCGAGCATCTCAGATTTCCAGCATTTCGTCAAAGTTTTCCTTGACAGGTGGGTGATCGGACAGAACCCTTTCCTTATTTTAGACGAGTATGCCCAACTGAAAAGACAGTCAGGGGAGACAATACAATAGTTTTCCTCTAGATTCAATCGAGTCTATTATTCGATACTTGTAAATATAAGACCCCCTCCTAGCTCGGCCCTTTTACATTACCCAGGTGCTTTTGATCCGGAAATGGAGTTTCAGCTAAGAGAAAGGAATGTTGCAACACTTGAAAAGATACAGAACAGTGCAGTAGATGTAGAGGCTCATTTGTTGATCAAAAGAGCAAGGCTGAAGGAAGAAGAAAAGAAGAATGTTGCAGAGCACCTGACACCTTCAGAAGAAAATCTTGACCTTTTGGTAAATGCAGTAGAAGAGATGGTGCGGAAAATGACTGCAAAAAATGAAAATGACGTTCATGAACAAGTGGCTAATCCAAAACATTTTGTTTCTTATCCCAGTTGTCATAGATCTGATAATGATTGTTTTGTAGATCATCTTGGAGAAGAGAGATCTGTTGATTTGACATGTATGCTTGATGATGTGTTTTATACTGATGATTTGCCTCAGTTTGATCAGTATGATGATGATTATGTTCTCCAAACAGAAGCTAATCTTGCAGACAAATTAGCAGCTAGTTTGTGGGAGGAAGAAGTTCACTTTTAGCAGCTTGAGTACAGTGATCAACTGATGCATATCAGTTATGACAGTGACGAGGAAAGTGTAGCAAATTTTGAAGTAAGTGAAGGATCTTTGCCTCTTTGTTTTGATTCATTTTAGTTCATCAGAAACAACTCTCATGCAATCAGAAATCAACTGTCAACAAGTCTTGATTTGGACTATCTTGAGGGCAATGAAAACCTTGTTCAAGAATTCTCATATCCATATTCGCAGCCCCCGAATGCCATTGATTTTCAAGTTGCAGATGAAGACATGGAAGCTGGCACATATGATCAAATGATACAAGATGACTCTGTACCATTTTGTTTTGAATCATTTCAGTTTTTGAAGGGTAAATTGCATAGTAAATCTTCAAATGAGAAGCCCGTAGGAAATCAACAATCTCTCAGTTTTAATGTTGAGGATGAGACAGATAGCGAAATTCTTGAGCAAGTTGTTAATGAGAAATCCTCTCCTGAAACGACTAATAAAATCATTTTTGATATAAAACCCTCCCTAGCACCAAATTTGCAGCCACCAAACGAAATTGAAGGTCAGATTACAGATGAAGGCGTGGAAGCTAAAATACATCATTTAATGATGCAAGAGGATTTTGTACCCTTTTGTTTCGAAGCATTTTAGTTTATAAAGTAGAATCTTCGTAATATATCTAAAGGAAAAGATGAACAGCTAGTAGGATGTCATACAATTTCAGTGGATACATCGCAGCAGTCTTTTCAAATTTTTGATGATCCTATTGCTCGTGTGTTGGATGATGTTTGCTGTAAAATTTCTTCTCCATTGGCTAACCATGTGCCAGAAAAGAATCTTGATAATAATCTTATTCAAAAGTCACCTTCATTGTCTTGTTTAACATATTTTTCATTACAAAGCTCATACCAAGGTTTGCATTCATATGAGGAGATTGATAAAGGAGACTTTTTTTCTGTTTGGAATCAGCAACAGAGTTTGGTTTTTCAAGAAATTCAGGATCCTTTTGACAGCCTGGTGTTGTCACCAAAGAAAGACAGCACAGATGTGAGGAAAATCTTAATATCCAGCTATGAAGATTACCTAGATCAGAGCAGTAATGTGTTAATTGAAATCAATAGCTATGTTTATGAAGATCCTTTCGCAATATTCTTGAAGTCATCCAGTCAATTCATGCTTTGCAAGTTTATCAGCAGTCAACTTGATTCCAAGTTGCCATGGGAGTTGCCTTTCGATTCTTCCCTTTTCCTATGCATCAGAAAGCATTTGAGAATAAATCAAATAGTAGCCAGGATGCTTACATGGTTGCATTGGCTGTTCCATTTCACTTGATCAGGTGGTGAAAAGAACAATTAGAGTAGGTTTGATGAATAAGCTCCATTATGAGCATTTTTCCAGTTTATTAGTTATGTTTTAGTCATGTTTGGTTTTATTATGGTTTTTAGTTTTATCCTTGAGTCAGAGTCAGTCTGTATAAATTTTGGTTTTTGTGTTTTGATTCCATAGCCCAATGGATGAAGGCACTGTCTGCTCTCCCAGAAATCTGTAGTTCTTGGCACCTCCCAGGAGCTACCATCCCCATTGGAGCCAATGTTAGAGTCAGTCTTTTCATCCCTCCGTCAGAGATCAAAATCTCTTTTGTTGCATTTCATTTTAGGTGTCTCATTCATTTCATGTCATTTTCATTCCATTAGGAGCATAGGTCTTATGACGGAAGGGTCTTTTCACTCATGTTTCTCATGTCATGTACCTGCTAGCTTAACTCTATTCGTCTGTTCATCAAAATCAATTTTAAAGTCATTTATAGTCCTGTTTTGGTCTCTTAGTCAGCAAAGAGTCATTTTAGTCATTAGGTTTAGGGTTTCGTTAATTTATTCTTCAAAGTGTCCAATAATTCCAGAAGGAACATGAGAAAGTTTCAAATAAGGTTTTCAGTGCAAAATCTCATCGTCATATTATTTTATCATGATTCTTCTTCAAAACTTTGTTTTGAAGAAAAATCATCCATTTTATCTTTTGTAATAAACATAATGTAGTTCTCAAAGTTTTTCAGTTGTGAAGATGTTCAGGCGCAGCCCTGGTCACCTTTTCCAAATCCAATGCCGGTCATCCCTGCAAAAAATAGACAAGAATTTCATCATTCAGCTCAAAAAAATCAAAGAGGAAACAAGCAAAACAGAGTTTATTTTAAAAAGTATAAAGTGCCAAAGTCTGCAACATTAGAAATGGGTTTATCAAAATAAAAATCAAATTCCTGCGTGTATATAAGACATTTTCATATTAGAAAAATTCATTTGCACCAAGAGACATCATTAAGCTGAGTCAAACTTAGGAGGAAAGCAAAGTCAGTGTGAAAACCAAGACTGTGTGTGAAATCACCTGCGCGGCGCATTGGGTGAAGGTTGCAGCGCATATAAAGTGCGTGGCGCATAGGTCCACTTTACACAGTTTATTTTTGTTCCTGCGTGGTGCATATAAATTGCACGGTGCACTGGGTTGTGCGCGCGGCGCACTGGGCCGGAACACCAAATTTTTGCCACTGCTCGACAAAAAATCAAATCAACTCGGTTCTTTTTGTTCAAGTAAGTTTATGAGATGTTGTAATTGCCATCTAAACAATATTTGGTGTGGTTGGAGATTGGATATGAGAGTTGAATGTCAAAAGCCAAACCCTATCATCTTATTGAAGAAATACCTCTTTAGGGTTTTGAAGTTGGAGTTTTAAAATTAGTTTTGGTGCCAATCTTTTCTATTCCTCACTGTTTATTACTCCCCACCATGTTTCCCATCTGCCATTATCTCATTACTACAGTCTATTTCGTTATCCCCTTACATCCTAAATTACTTATTCCTAAGCCCCATTTTCCTATCCCTAAGTCACTTCATTCCTTATCATTCCTATTTCCCATTTCACATATAAAAATCCCCAAACCCTAAGAATTCCCAAATAGTCAGTGGTTGTCCCTACATCTTTGATATCCCTTGATTAAATTTCATTATCCCTACTATCCTATTTCCCCACATTCCCTCCCATATCACCACTTATTTGGCAACAAAACTCAAAGACATCAAACTCTTCATATTCACCTCAGGCAACGTAGATGAAGAAGGCATCGGGGAGGTGTGAAAAGGCATAATCTTGGCTGAAGCTTCTTTGGCTGAGCATAGAATTTGATCAGGGACCTTCAGCCCAAATTTCAAGAAATTTGGGAAAAATTTTATCAATTTTGAATTATTGAGCCTAAACACAGATTTTTCCGCCCGACGCATAGCGCCACTTGGCGCGCACTTATAATTGGCAGCTCTTCAGGGGGAAAACTTTGCATTTCTGGGTTTTTTATGAAAATTTTTGCATTCTCATGGATTACCTAAGGATTTCATCAAGTTCTGGGTTGCCTAAAGGGTCAAAAACACCCTAAAAATGGCCTTTCTGCCACTTTTTGTACACACAGGAAACAGTGTTGGGAGATTGAACTTTTGGAGGGGAAAATGGAACCCACATCCAGAAATTCCACTTGGGTTGGAAAGTAGACAGGCAGGGCTTTCCAACGAGCTATCATGTGCCCAATTTGGACTTTGGGAAGGGCCTAAAAATCAGCTCCAAACTTGTGCTACGCATAGAGATTTTGGGCGCGGCGCATAGAGAATTTTGGCCTATTTTTCACTCAACAGCTCAGAATTTCGCCTATTTTTGGCCAGTTTCACTTTTTCATGTAACTCTTGATGTACCTAGATGTATTTTCATAACCATGATGTAATTTTGGCACATTTTTACTTGTTCTAGAAGATTCATTCACCAAAAGGTGAAATGTAAGTGAATGGATCAGTTTCCTAGCATATAGAGGCAAGTTGTTTCATTGCCTATTTTCTAGTTCCTAGTTTAGATATGGTTGAAACAGCTCCTAGAATGATGAGCTCAACCGCTAGAGGCATGGGGATGATTTAGGCATGTCTATATCTTGTAGTTATTCAGTCATTTTTAGGGTTGGACATTTGGGATTGCTTGGCACTTCATTGTACATTTCATCTCTGCACTTTTGGTAAAGGAATAGACCAGGGTTTGCAGCACTCTTTGGGATACATGTGGCTCTTTATTTTGATGGTGTTTTTCTCTATGTAATTTTAATTTCACTGATGTTTATGTGTATCATTTCCCTTCTCCTTTCTTCTTAGATTAAACAAATCAGTGTTAAAGGTGGAATTCATTGGATTGCTGTGCTCTGCCTTTAGTTTTGTTTGATTTTTCATGTTTTCATCTGTTTTAGGAGGACTCTTGAGACCCTCTTGCCCTCTTCAGCTCCTCACCGGTCTAATCCATCCATTCAATCAATCTCAAGCATCAAAACTATTTCATTCCTTGCCCTAATCAGAACTTTGTAAAAACTAGGCCTAATCCCCGCACCCAAAACTGCCTTTCCCTTTGATCCAACAAAAACCCCCAAAATATAATCAAAATCCTTCACTTATATACCTAGCCTAAAATTAGATTTTATTTTAGTCATCTCAAGCCCTATTGATTACTCTTCGCTGGGATTGACCCGGAGAGAGCCCTCTCCTGTTCTGGTAGGGCTAGCTACCAGACTGAGCGTGGTTTGATGTTACCTTGAACTCTACCTTCTTTCAGCCTGAGGTAGATTGAGGCAATAACAAGTCCAATTACATAAGGTCTTCCTCCTGGTCTTATTAGTATTGAGGAAATCACTGATACAGAAGAAGAAGTCCTTCTCCCTTCAACTCAGGAAAATTTAGAACTTAGACAACGTGAATCAATTTTTTACAGTCCTTTTAGACAAGACGCTTGGTATTCTTCATTGACAGATTTTCTGTAAAACATAGGTCTTCAATATTCACCACCCCGAATAACTTTTTACACTACACCAATAGGTCATACACCTCAGCTAAACATGTCAGGTGAGTTGTCTATGTTTTCTAAATCACCAAAAACATTCCTCTATGGTGGTTCGTCTGTTCCTACAGGCTATTAGTCGCTCTCTGGTACATTCTCGGGTGCATCTCCTTTTCCTAGCAAACCAATGTCATCATCTAATTTGAATGAATCAAATACTTGAACTTCGAACAATGAGAAAATTTATATGATGTCTGGAAATATTTCAAACCCCACATCTCAAGGTAGTAATATACAGCCTAGGGGCAGCCTCAAAATAGCCAGATACAGCCTGGGGGGCAACCCCAAGGACAGTACATGCCTCAGGATCAATATCAACCCCAAGGACAGTACATACCTCAAGGTCAATCTCAACCCCAAGGACATTACATACCTCAAGGTCAATATCAACCCTAAGGACAGTACATACCTCAAGGTCAATATCAACCCCAAGGATAGTACATACCTCAAGGTCAATATCAACCCCAGGGACAGTACATACCTCAAGGTCAATATCAACCCCAGAGTCAATACATACCTCTAGGTTAATATCAACCTCAAGGGCAGTATCCTGCTCAAGGAGTGCAACCTCCTTCAGGGCAACAGTTCTATATAGAGTAGCAAATGTTACAAGGAGGTGGAAATTATCTAGTCAATTATCAGCCATCTGTCCAACCCAGTTATGGGCCATCTTATGTACAACCTTCAATGGGACCCTCATATCCCAGAATGGTGTGGGATCCATCCCAAGTCCAACATAATTTACAACCAAATATACAAGTACCTTATTATCAAGCAGGAAAACCTGTTGGTTATAATCAACCCCAACAACTAGTCCAGCCTTCAAATCCAATACCTGCATCTGGTCCTGTTCAACAACCTAGTCCGAGTTCACCTCGTACTCCACCACAAACAGTTGTTCAGACTTTTTTTCAATATACAACACCCATTCCTGCAGTGTCTATAGTTCCTATTACATCTGCCCCTCAAACTTCAATATCGATTCCTCAGGTTTCTATTCCATAGTCTAGACCAACAATTCAAACTACTGTTTAGATACCTACAGGAAAATCTAGTACAAGTACAATAATAACTAGTCAACCTCAATTTACTTATCAACTTTATCAGGGACCGTACCAATATGGACTTGTTTCACAAACTCCAGTCTACCCGCAACAACCATACCCTGGATATACATATCAAACACCTGTTCAACCTCAGTATGGTCTGGTCATTCCTGGTTATCTGGGGGGTAATATGATTCCAAATTCACATCCTATTCCAGGTTATCCTGGATATCCTCCTCCTGAGACAGGTTTAATTTCACAAGGTTATCCACAAGACCCTACCCGTCGATTTCCATTCATAGCAACTTTAGATTTACTAGATTTATCTCGCCTTATGAATGATCTTATCTATAATCATCCGTACTAGCCACCGATGCCTCATAAGTTTCCCAGTGATATTACAAAATTTGAAGGAAAATAGGAGAGGATCCTTCCAATCATGTTATGACTCACCACCTTTGGTGTGCATCTAATTCATTAATTGACAATTCTATTCGACTTCAAATTTTTCAGAGAACGTTAATAGGATTAGCTGCTAAGTGGTATATTGAATTGCCATGCGCTCATTTAACAATTTCAACACCCTAGCAAATGCCTTCTTAACTCATTTTTAGTTGCCCGTCAGATACGACAATGGCACAGAATTATTAACTTCACTAAAACAATCTACGTCTACCTATATATCAAATTATATTCATGAATGGAGACGTAGAAGATGTTTGGTAAAAGTTTTTATCTTGAATCAAATATTGGCAGAATGGTTTATTAAATCATTATTACCAAAAATCACTGAAGATGTAGCTAAAGCAGGAGTTGTTGTGGAAGAACAAGTTATTGCTCAAGCTCAATATCTAGACTTGGTCTATACCCAGTCTGAAACTTTGTATGAGGAAATCCCCAATTTACCATGACCTAGTCAGTTAACTACAACTCCTTCAGGCTCTCATGCCACTGATGGTGTAATCGGTTTGGTTACTACAGCTAAAAATAAGAATAAATCTTCAAATATTACTTCTCCCATAATAACTTTACCTGATTCACCAAAAGGAGAATCTTCCTTGGAAACTACTGATGATATTCACATTGTAGATTCATTTACTAAGTCAAAATATGGAAAAAATAAAAAGGGGAAGAAAAAGAATAAACATACCTCACCTCCTAAAGAAAAAACTGATAAAACTGAATCAACTAATGACAAATGGAAACCTCGTTATCCTTGTCTTATCTGTGACGAGGATCATTTCACCAAGGTGTTGGGAAAAATACTGAGAGGGGGGGGGGGGGGGGGGGTGAATCAGTATTTAGAATAAATTCAACCTTTTCTTTGAGCATATTTCCATACGCGGTTTTTATGAACTAAACTAGCGTATATACGCGGAAATATAGAAGGAAACTGGCGTATATTGATTTACCTTTCAAATTTAGAGAATTTCTCAAGAATAGTCTTTTAAACAAATTTATCAGTTATGAATAAGGCTAGATAATCAGAAGTTATGAGCATTAATCAACAGTATAAAGCATCACACACGTGAACACCAATATTTAAGGTGGAAACCCAATTCGGGAGAAAACCACCGCTGCTATCATCTCTGTCTTCAATCTTTATTATATAGAAAAAAATTTACAACGTTGTACTGATGCAGACTTATACCAGTACACAGGCTTCTACCAACAAAAGGTTGCAACCTTCTCTCATTTTCCAGCTGCAACTAGAAGGGAGCTCCAACCCCCTGATCTCGTTTACCAGCATCTCCTAAAAGGGAGCTTCGACCCCCTGATTTCAACACTAGCTTCTATTGGCTGAAAGCTTCTACTTCAACCCTCAGACCCACTGCAGACCATGTTTCATCAATTTTCATACTAGATCAAACAGCTTCAACACAACCCTTCACTTAACATCAACAAACATACTTTGCCCAATACTTCAAACAGAACAATGAGACCACTGTAACTAGAATATCAGAAATAACCCAGACTTCAGAATAGATATGCAGATACAAACTCAACCCTGAACATTAATTCAAATAGCATACGCTACTTTTCTTCACTGAAGCCGCGTACATACGCGCTTTCCTGCACACCAACCCGGGTATACTTCTATGTATTTTATTTTTCAGAAACCCTAACTGCCATACGCACTTTTCATGAAGAGAACCCATGTATATATGTGCTTGTTCTGAAACCAACTAGCATATAGATCTGTAAAAAATAATTTTTTTAGAACAGACCAGATCTATAAAACTTACCCAGATTTATTCATTTTCTTCAGCAGACTTGCGCCAGTTCTTCATGATTTCGTCAGTCGATCAAACCAGAGATTCATCATCATCAGATCTAGAGATCTTGAACCATCATTATATCCATGGGTGCATCATAGATTTAGATCTATCAATTAAGAACATAGTTCATCTATGCAGATATTCCTTAGAGAAATTTATTCATCAACAACCCTTACACATGCACACCTTGCACTATGATCTTCTTCTCCTTAAATAGATTTAGCTTTTTCCAATACCATGAGCCAAAACCACACAACTTCTGATGGTATTCTTGGACGGAATCAAATAAACCATACAACGCTCAATACTGTGTGCCAAAACCATGGCAATGCCCCTTGGTATTATAATTTTGGAGCGCAAAAGCGCATACACGACTTGGGACGTACTTATCCGCGTGCATACGTGACTTGGCCTTTACAAACTCGCGTATACATTGTGACATATTATATTTATCATTTCTCCAGCACTTACTGTAATTATTTTCTTTGTCGCATCTGATTTGAACTGTAGATACATCATTCTTACATCTTTAACACATAGGTTGCTCTCCAAGGACAACTCATCAAGTCAGTTTCCATCAAGGACAACTTCATCAAGTAGGTTTCCATCAAGGACAACACATTGCATCATATTTCCAACAATCTCCCCCTTTGGACTTGATGGCAACCATGACCAAAAATACATTCAGCAATAACATTCTCCCCCTTTGACATCAAGGGCAAAAGGTAGATCAAGATCCTTTGTACCGACAATACCATGCTCCCCCTGAGATCATGCTGCATCTTCAAACATAATATTCAATGAAGTACATGACTCTATAACTCAACCTAGTATGACCTTTCCTATCACCAAGGACTCATACTTACATCAATGATCCAACCAAGTGGATTTACAAGTTTGACTCAACTACCCAACCAAGTGGGTTTACAAAATGGAATAAGTCTTTGCATGACTAAATATTACAATTTTTTACATCATGGGTCTCAACATGACCTTTGTCATCAAATTTCAGAAATGACTTATACAATCAAGATCAAATATTCTCAAGCATGAGATCAGACTACAACAAATAATTAGAATGCCAACAATGCATCCTTTCCACATGACCAGTGCTCCCCCTTAGCCTGTGCATCCTGAACACTTTCAACAGCAAATCATCAAGGCATCTTCATCAGAAGCATTAGAGAATGAAACAGAAATATGAGAGCTGGAACATCACCAGAGAGACCCAACAGCACTGCATTTGTGCTAAAGAATGCTGACCCAGAAAAATTTTGTCAGCAAACACCCATACGCGGTTTTCTGTGTATAAACTTGTGTATATACGCGACCGTCCTTCAGGAAATCCGCGTATCCAATTTAATCTTTTGAATTCAAGTAGATCTAATCTTCTGCATGGCAGAGACTACTCCTAGCTTCTGTCTGAGATATTCGAATGCTTCCCTGGGTAAAGATTTGGTAAATATGTCAGCAACTTGTTCTTTGGAGGGAACATACTCCAATTTCACCTTTTGTTCAAGCACTTGTTCACGTAAGAAGTGATACTTGATGGGAATGTGCTTGGTCTTGGAATGCATAACAGGATTCTTTGAGATACTGATGGCACTTGTATTATCACACATAATGGAGATAGGAGGTGAACATTTGATTTAAATGTCTTGTAAGGTTTGCATCATCCAAAGAAGTTGAGTGCAACATGATGCGGCAGCCACATATTCTGCTTCTGCTATAGATAAGGCAATAGAGCTTTGCTTCTTGCTGAACCAAGATACTAACCGGGGCCCCATATAGAATGCACCACCACTAGTTCTTTTCCGATCATCAACATTTCCAACCCAATCTGCATCAGTGTAAGCATGAAGAGTGAGATCAACATTCTTTGGATACCATAGTCCAAAGTCTTGAGTTCCTTGTAGATATTTGAATATTCTTTTGACAACCTGAAGGTGAGACTCTTTTGGATTAGCTTGGAATCGTCCAACAATCCCAACTGCATGCATAATGTCTGGTCTAGTCCCGGTGAGATAAAGTAGACTTCCTATCATTGATCTGTATTCTGGTTGATTCACCGTGGGAGAATCATCATGAGAACTGAGATTGCATCCGGTTATCATTGGTGTACTTACAAGTTTGCATTCTTCCATGCCATACTTCTTCAGAATTTGCTTAAGATATTTTTCTTGTGATAGGAATATACCATCTGCAGTTTGATGCACTTGCAAGCCAAGAAAGAATGTTAGTTCCCCAAGTAAAGACATTTCAAATTCTTGCTGCATGACAGAAGCAAATTTCTGACTCATAGATTATTCATTACTTCCAAAAATGATATCATCAACATATACAACCACAATCAATAGTTTATCATTTTCAGTTTTTGTGTATAAATTGCTATCAGCAGACCCCTTTGAAAATCCTTGTTGATGAAGATATTTGTCAAGACGATAATACCATGCCCTTGGAGCTTGTTTGAGACCATATAGAGCCTTTTTAAGTCTACAAACAAGTTTTTCATCATTTCCCAAAATGAATCCTTATGGTTGTTCTATATAAACTTCTTCTTCTAGATCACCATTGAGAAAAGCATATTTAACATCCATTTGATAAACTTTGATTTGTTGGAAGCTTGAAAAAGCAAGAAACATTCTTATGGCTTCAAGTCTAGCTACAGGAGCAAAAGTTTCTTCAAAGTATATACCGTCTTGTTGAGCATACCCCTTGCAAACAAGTCTAACTTTATTTCTTATAACATCCCCATTCCCATTTAACTTGTTTTGAATATCCATTTAGTTCCAATGACATTTTTGTCATGAGGTCTTGGTACTAATTCCCAAGTGTGATTCTTTTCAATTTGATCAAGCTCTTCATTCATGGCTTGAATCCAACATTCATCTTTGCTAGCTTGATTGACATTGTGTGGTTAAATAGTGGATAGAAATGCCAAATAGCTAGAAGATCCCACAAGAGTCCTTCTTGTTTGTACACCTGATCCCTTTTCTCTCAAAATTTGAGATTCTAGATGATTCTTTTGAACATATCTAGATGGAACTTTTTCAGATAAATCATCTTCGGGTTCTTCATTGGGTTCACTTTCTATATCATTTCTATTTGATGTAGAAGGATATATGTCATCATCATCTTCATCTGTTGTTTGTTTTTCTTCTTTTGGAGCTGCAGGAGACTCATCATTAACAACATCAATACATTCAACAATCTTCTGAAGTCTTTTATTGTAACATTTATATGCTCTACTCCGAGAGGAGTAACCAAGAAGTATTCCTTCATCTGCTCTAGGTTCAAACTTGCCAAGTTTTTCATCATTATTTTCGATAAAGCATTTGCTTCCAAAAACTCTAAAATGCTTCACAGTGAGAGGATTACCATACCAGAGTTCATATGGAGTTTTATCACTATTTACACGAACATGTGCCTTGTTAAGAATATTTACTGCTGTATGTGCTGCTTCTCCCCAAAATGTGTCAGGTGTTCCGGAATCATCAAGCATAGCTCTAGCCATTTGTTGAACTGTTCTATTCATTCTTTCTGCAACACCATTTTTTTGTGGAGTGCCAGCTACAGAAAACTGTCTTTTTATGCCATGTTGTTCACAAAATTCAAGGAATTCATCTGATGTATATTCTCCTCCTCGATCAGATCTAAGACACTTGATTTTTAGATCTAATTCATTTTCAACGAGTGCTTTGAAGATCTGAAATTTCTCAAATGCTTCATCTTTGTGTTTAATCAACCCAATCCAACACATTCTAGAGAAATCATCAATAAATAAGATATAGTATTGTTCACCACGTGGTGACTTTTTCCTCACAGGTCCACATATGTCAGTATGAATGAGTTCAAGAGGCTTACTTGATGATCCTTCCTTAGCATTAAATTGTACTCTGGTTTGCTTACCGAATTGGCAAGATTTGCATATGATATTTTCAGGTAGAGTAATATTGGGAAGATCACGAACAGCTTTAAGTTTGCTTGATTTGTTGATTTGAGAGAAGCTCAGATGCCCCAACCTTCTATGCCATAGCCAATTTTCTGAAGATTTACTCAAGTAACATTGTTCTTTGCAGTTCTTCAATACATACAGGTTGCTTGGAATTCTGTTTCCTTTTATAATTATTTTACCTGTTTCAAGATCACGTACTACACATTCTTTTGAACTAAAGACAACTTCAGTTCCTTGATCACACATTTGAATTACACTTAACAGGTTATGCTTTAATCCATCCACATACATGACATTATTAGCTTTCACCTTTTCTTTTAGAAAAATAGACCCTTTTCCCTTAATGACAGCAGGAGTATCATTTCCAAATGTAACATTCTTTTCTTTTTCTAGAGCACTATATGCAAGAAGTTTGTTTTTTTCACCTGTCATGTGTTTTGAGCATCCACTATCAATATACCATTGATTTTCTTCACCTTCTGCAAATAAAGCTATGCCACAATTTTTAAACTGTAATTCCTTCTTTTTCCACACTTTGGTGTTTGAAGGAAAATGCTCTTTTGGCTGGACTTTGCTCCTGCATTCAGATTCTTTATGGCCAAAGTTATTGCAATAAGCACATTCAACTTCATTTTGAAGAGGAGAAAAGTTGTTATAGGTATTCTTCTTTGTTCCAATATCCATCCTTTTCTTTCTTGCTTCTCTTGTCATGATGGTTTTATATGAAACACATTGAACAACTTTATGACCAAAATTATGACATGAGAAACATTGTCCATTGAAGAAGAAATTTTTGCGATCATGAAATCTTCTACTTGAATTCACCTGTTGGTTGGTGTTTCTTTGAAAGGTATTCTTGTTAGTGTTCTTTGAATTGAGTTGGTCATGCTTTACCTGTGAAGATTCTTTATTCCCTTGCTAAGTGGCAGAATGTTGTATACTGGCTGTAGCTGCTTTTAGATAATTTGGTGCTGAAGTCTGAGAAGATTCTCCGATATATCCAAGACCTATCTTTATAAAAGGAGAATGTTGTAACTTGATAATCTCATCTAAGGTTTCATATCCTTTAGCAAATCTAAGACTCAAAGTCTTCACTTTCTCAATTTCTTTTCTTAGACTTACTATTTCACATTCTAATTTCTAATTGTGTTTCTCCTTTTCTTCAAGCTGATTTTTCAGAGTTTCTATGGATATTTTACTTTCTTCTAAGCATATTTTACTTTCTTCTAAGCATATTTTGAGTCGATTGAATTCATCAAGAAAATCATTGTCCTCTAAAGCATCCACAAAAGTATATTTTTCTTCTCTGGATTCTTTTTCAAATGCCATGAGAAGTCTAAGATCTTGTTCACATTATTCCTCACTGTCAGATAACCCATCACTGTCTTCATGAGTATAGTAACTTTTTCTAGTGCTAAACTGATTCTTATTCCTTCTTGCTACTTCCTTCCCCTTTTCATGTGTTTCTTTGTAAGGACACTTAGCAGCATAATGACCAACTCTTCCACAAGAAAAACATTTGAAAGGAAGCTTACCTCTGAACCGTCCTGTGCCAAGTTGGAGTTTCTTTACAAAATTTACCTCATCTTCTTCTAAGATATACCCTAATCCTTCTGTCTCCTGTACTTCTTTCCCTTTTGTAGAAGCTCTAAAGACGGCTTCTTTGAATTTAGATGGTCCTCCTCTTCTCATTTCACATGCAGTTAGTATGCCATGAAGTTGCACCACAGTAAGATTTTGAAGATCCTACTTTTCTTCAAGAGCAGAAACTTTTGACTCAAATTTTGCCATTAGTGATCTTAAAACTTTCTCAACCAAAGTAGATTCGGTTATTGTTTCTCTCAAATTTCTCATACGATTTACAATATCATCCAGACGTAAAAATAAATTGGCAATGCTCTCCTCATTATGCATTTTTAGATTCTCATATTGAATTCTGAGAGTTTGGAGTTTAGCACTTTTTACCTTTGCATCACCTTCATAACTTAGAATGATTTTGTCCCATATTTCCTTTGTTGTATCGAGCTGCATGACTTTGACAAATTCTGATTCAGTTAGACTTCCCAATAGAGCATTGATCACCTTTGCATTTTTTTCATAATTCTTTCTTTCCGTTGGATCTGTTGGTGTTGCGGCTGGATATTGATATCCTCCTTCAACAATAACCCATACATCTGCTCCCAGAGACTGAAGATAGGATATCATCCTTGTTTTCCAGAAGATTAGATTATTTCCGTTGAAGAGCAGAGGCCTGATAGATGCTATTCCTTCTTGATTGCTCATCTTGATTGATCTTCCTTCTAGCGGCTAAGCTTTTTCAAAAGGACCTGCTCTGATTCCAATTGTTGGGAAAAATACTGAGAGGGGAGGGGGGTGAATCAGTATTTAGAATAAATTCAACCTTTTCTTTGAGCAGATTTCCATACGTGGTTTTTATGAACTGAACTAGCATATATACGCGGAAATATAGAAGGAAACTAGCGTATACTGATTTACCTTTCAGATTTAGAGAATTTCTCAAGAACAATCTTTTAAACAGATTTATCGGTTATGAATAAGGCTAGATAATCAAAAGTTATGAGCAGTAATCAACAGTATAAAGCATCACACACATGAACACCAATATTTAATAGAAAATTTTTTACAACGTTGTACTGATGCAGACTTATACCAGTATGCAGGCTTCTACCTGCATAAGGCTGCAACCTTCTCTCGTTTTCCCGCTGCAACTAGAATGGAGCTCCAATCCCCTGATCTCATTTACCAGCCTCTCCTGGAAGGGAGCTTCGACCCCCTAATTTCAACACCAGCTTCTACTAGCTGAAAGCTTCTACTTCAACCCACAGACCCACTGCAAACCATGTTTCATCAATTTCCATACTAGATCAAACAGCTTCAACACAACCCTTCACTTAACATCAACAAACATACTTTTCCCAATAGTGAAAACAAAACAGTGAGACCACTCTAACCAGAATATCAGAAATAACCCAGACTTCAGAATCGATATGCAGATACAAACTTAACCCTGAACATTAATTCAAATAGCATATGTTAATTTTCTTCACTGAAGCTGCGTACATACGCGCTTTCCTGCACACCAACCCGCGTATACTTCTGTGTATTTTATTTTTCAGAAACCCTAACTACCATATGCGCTTTTCATGAAGAGAACCCATGTATATACGTGTTTGTTCTGAAACCAACTAGCATATAGATCTGTAAAAAATAAATTTTGTAGAACAGACCAGATCTATAAAACTTACCCAGATTTATTCATTTTCTTCAGCAGACTTGCGCCATTTCTTCATGATTTCGTCAGTCGATCAAACCAGAGATTCATCATCGTCATATCTAGAGATCTTGAACCATCATTATATCCATGGGTGCATCATAGATTTAGATCTATCAATTAAGAACAGATTTCATCTATGCAGATATTCCTTAGAGAAATTTATTCATCAACAACCCTTACACATCCACACCTTGCACTATGATCTTCTTCTCCTTAAATAGATTTAGCTTTTTCCAATACCATGAGCCAAAACCACACAACTTCCGATGGTATTCTTGGATGGAATCAAATAAACCATACAACGCTCAATACTGTGTGCCAAAACCATGGCAATGCCCCTTGGTATTATAATTTTGAAGCGCAAAAGGGCATACGCGACTTGGGACGTACTTATTCGCGTGCATACGCGACTTGGCCTTTACAAACTCGCGTATACATTGTGACATATTATATTTATCATTTCTCCGACACTTACTGGAATTCTTTTCTTTGTCACATTTGAACTAAACTATAGATACATCATTCTTACATCTTTAACACATAGGTTTCTCTCCAAAGACAACTCATCAAGTCAGTTTCCATCAAGGACAACTTCATCAAGTAGGTTTCCATCAAGGACAACACATTGCATCATATTGCCAACACAAGGAATGTCCGCATAGGAAAGAAGTTTCTAAGTTCATCAAAGGTTCACCCACTCCTGCTGTCTTGAAGGATCCCTTTCCAATTCAAGATAGTAAAATGGTTACATCTTCTTCTAATCCTTTATCAGATATTTTGATGGTTGCAACTCGATCACAAGATTATGGTAGTAAAATCTTGTTACTGGTAAAGAAGTAGAAAATTCTAATTCTTCACTAGCTACATCTACTTCAGTTTCCGATCCGCTTGACATCGAGAAACCAAATATTGACTTAGTAATCAAACTACCTCCTAAAGGTGTCCTTCATAAATCAGCTTTCAATCCACATGTGAGAGCTGCTCAGAATTACAACATTGTTGAAGATTTTGCAATTTCCCCTTCAGCAATGTCAGCTTTGGAAGTGCTGCAATCATGTCTAGGACAAAGAAAATTACTATCGTCAGTTTTAGGAGCCGTAGATCTGCAGGATTCGAATCTTATGATCTTTGATCTAGAAAATTTTACACCTTGCCTACCCCATCAAATGGCTTTCCAAATTCGAGTGTTAGTAAAAAACACACGTTGCTTTCATACTGTGATTGATGAAGGGGCCTCTACGTGTATCATGTCGTTGAGTTGTTGGAAATTACTGGGTTCTCCGACACTTAACCGATCTCTGACCATCCTCAAAACTTTTGATGGAAGAGGATTCCATCCCTATGGTATTTTACAGGATCTACCTATAGAGGTCGAAGGATAAACTATTAATCTAGATGTGGAAGTAGTTGATGCCCCTCTAGATTACAACCTTCTCCTGGGTTGTAATTGGTCTTATGCTATGACTGTCGTCGTATCTTCCATCTTTCGAGTCACCATGTTTCCTCATCAAGGAAATATTGTGAAGGTCGATCAGCTCTCATATTATTCGTCCTATCCAGCTTCTACGGATATCATTCAGCATGTTGGAAAAACAACTATCCCTTATAAGGATGTAGAAGCATGCTTAATTAAAGATTCTTATTGGTTGGGAACTTTTCCTTTGCCTCCACCTAACATACCACGTACTATAGCCAATATCAATATGATTACATCAAGCACTGTTCCATTTGATGATACTTGGATAGTTCCTTTAGAGTCAGAACTGGATTCGTTTGAAGGCAAGATGCCTTTGATTCCATTTGAATTGGCATATCAAGCAGTACAGTCTTTTTCCAATTTAACTTCAACTGATTTTGACCCTATGAATGTGGTCAAAGAAAATTCATTTTCATCTTCAAGCTTAGCTATAACATCAATTCCAGATACTTTTCCAGAAGTATTTTATACTGACGAAAACATTCATGAATTTTTGTCCATAGATGACCTACCTTAACATGATCTCCATCATAGATCATCATTTTTACCTGAGCTTGAAAAATTGGAAAATAATTTTTCATCAATCTTCACTACTGATTATGTCAAGGAACCCCAAAATCCAATATCCAGCACACATTCAAACTCTGAAGTGAATTTGGGGAATATTTCTTCCACAATTCCTATTGACATATCAGTAAAACCTAGAATTGTTGAAAACATTCATATAGGCGCTTCTTGTACAAAAGATGAAATAGATATATACAAAGACCTATTTCAAGAATTCCGCGACATTTTTTCATGGTCTTATGAATAAATGCCAGGAATTGATCCTAAGATTGTTGTTCATGAATTCAAAACATACACAGATGCTAAACCTATTCGACAAAAATTACGTCAGATACATCCATGAAAAGCTACTGCAATCAAAGCTGAAGTTGAAAAATTACTTCGTGCAGGTTTTATTTATCCAATCCCTTTAACGGATTGGGTATCTAATATTGTTCTTGTTAATAAAAAACAAAGAACAATCAGAGTATGTATCAGTTATAGGGATATAAATAGAGCTTGTCTGAAAGACAATTTTCCAACCCCTTATATCGATCAAATCATTGACGATTGTGCCGGAAGTGAATGTTATCGTTTATGGATGGGTTTTCCTATTATAATGAAATAAACATACTCCCTGCTGATCAACGAAAGACAACGTTCATTTGTCCATGGGGAACTTTCGCTTACCATAAATTACCATTTGGACTTAAGAATGCTGGGGCAACTTTTCAAAGGGCTATGTCTTATGCTTTCCATGACATTAAACACATCGTGCAACCTTATCTCGATGATCTACCTACTCATTCCTTACACAGAGAAGATCATCCAACTCACTTATGAGACATTTTTCTGAGATGTAGGTACCATAAGATTCGATTGAATCCACACAAATGTGTTTTTTGTGTACAATCTGGTCAATTACTAGGATTTATTGTTTCAAAATAAGGCATTCATGTCAATCCTTCGAAGGTTGAGGTTATTATTAATTTACCTCCTCCTTCTACACTTCGACAACTCCAAAGTTTGCAAGGGAAAGAAAACTTTCTGCGTAGATTCATTCCTAACTATGCCAAGTTAACTAAAGGTTTTACAAGGTTGTTGAAACAGAATATTCTTTTCGTTTGGGATGAGATCACCGATATATATTTTGATACTTTAAAACACGCATTGACCCATACACCATTATTGCATCCACCCAATTACAAACTAGATTACCTTTTATACTTAGCAACCTCCAATTCCACGATTGGAATGGTATTAGTTCAGGAAGATGAATTTCACAACGAACTTGTGATTTACTATCTTATTTGTAGTTTAAGTCCGACTGAAATCAAATACTCACATGTGGAGAAATTGGCCTTGGCAGTAGTTCAAGACTATAAGATTGCAAAACAATGGGAAACAATTCTATTTTCCAACACATGGTTAGAAATAAAATAACATACATAAATAATATTAGTTGATTTTTATAAATGAACCAAACTAAAAGAAAATGAAAATGTTTGCATTGTATGTTTTATTTTCAACCATATATCAATAAATAGTTTTCAATCCTTTGTGTATATTGAATGAATTGGAAAAAATAAAACAACATTTATACTTGTCTATACATTATTGGAAATAAAATAACAAAACTTGACAAATTTAATAATAATAATAATAATTTGTATTCATTTTACAGTTTATTTAAAATAAAATGAAAAACAAAAAAGACTACCTCTTTCCTTAGTCAACATGGCAATGCTAATGTGTTTACCTAGTGATGGTTTCACCCAATCCACTAATGTATAAATATTGGATTGTGGGTTTTATTTAGATCAAGGATTCTGTGCATATGATGGTTGAGAAATGAAATAACATTGTTTATAAACTATGTGATATTTTATAAAATTATGAGACTTTGATCAAATTCCTAATGCTTATCAAGTTAAACACCCCAATTAAGGGCTTAAATAACTTTTTTTAAGATTTTTTTAATAGAAGGAAAACTCTCAATAAATGTTCTCTCAATAGATGTAAGTTTAAGAAATTGATTAAGGTTTTAATATTTTAATTAAGAACTTACAATTTACATAAGTTGAAGGTCAATAAAGATGGTTTTCACTTCCTCTTTTTTTCAAACGTTCGTCTCTCAATAGATAATAAGTTTAAGGAATTGATTCAGGTTTTAATATTTTAATTAAGAAATTACAATTTACATCAATGGAAGGTCAATAAAGATTATTTTCACTTTCTTTCTTTTTTCAAAATTTGTGAAGTAACTTCAAAAATTCATCCATATCAACAAACTTAAATAAACTGCAAAAAAATAAAATACAATATATATGACTTACAAAATTCTATTTTCAATAAATCTAACACACACTAAAGACACAAATATAGTTAGTACCTTTCCCACCAACTGCTTTCCCACCAACTCCTTTCCTACCCACTAATATATGGAACATGCACAAATTACAAGGTAGAATTCACAATAATGTGTATACAATGTATACAAAGAATCCATTCCAATGCTAAACAATATAGTGAAATAAAATTTAATGAATTTTTTTTTTATAAATGAAAATACATCTTTTAAAACTTTATACAATATAATATAATATAAATACATACATAATAGTATTAAATTATATATATTTATGAATAACAGAGTAATTTTCATAAGATTATTTTATAATAAAAATAAAATAATACCATTCAATAGCTTGATCCATTTTTCCATGCACATAAATGAAGACCATCTTGTTTTACCCACATAAGCTTAAATAGCTGTACATCCTCCCACTCTCTCTAATTACTAGACCTTCGTGCTTCCCATGACCCTTTTGCTTATAATATACACATTCTTATTATACTGTAGTACTTCCCGTGAGCCTTTTCCTTGTAGTATTCACTTTAAAAGGAGAAAAGATACAACACGTAAACCGACGACGAAAAAGGAAGCCGGTGAGCGCTCTGACATTACTCTTCAGAAATGATAAGGGAAGAAGGTGAGATTTTGACATCTTACATACTCCTAGCCACCTCTTTGTCCTCACATAATTAACTACCACCATATTCTCCATCCAATCCTACCAATAATACTGCTTGCCCTTGACTTTCAGCATACCAGGGACACCACCAGAGGCTCCATACTCCCCACCAAGCCACAGACAAAGTCAAAAATATACACCTCACTCCGGTTAACCTTTCAAATGAAGTCCAAACTACCGACCAATTCAACCCACAAAATCTAATTGGGTGCCTGTCAACCTATGAAAAGTTAAAACAACTCCGTTTAATCCACGGTAGTTGTCTGGAATAAAATAAGATGAAGATTAATTTCATTCGGAGCAAACTTTGTTCTTTTTCCTTCTATAAATTTGAGCCTCCGGAATCAAACCCTAGGAGAAGAAACTTGTCCTCCCCGGGTGTCCCGAGACTTCCAGGAAACCACAATCTCCTCCTTCACCAAAACCTTCTGATCATTTCGAGAATGGTGAAAATAATTTTTAATTGGATCAGAAGATGGAGCATGGAGGGCCTTAAGCACTGTGCTGTCATTGACACTCCTTTGTCTTCAATAGGATTCATGGGGAGAGCTGCGACTGTGCGTGGAAAAACGACATCAGCAGGAAGATGGAAGATGGAGGGCCTCAAGCGCTGTGCTGCGAACGACAGTCCTTTGTCTCCAATAGGATTCATGGAGAGAGCTGCGACTGTATATGGAGAAATGACATCAGTCGTCTACAATGACAGTCGCTTCACATGGTGTCAGACATTCGACCGTTGTCGCAGACTTGCATCTGCTCTGTCTTCTCGCAATATTTCCCAAGGCGATGTGGTGAGTTTAGTCTTATTATTATTTTTTAAGTTTATTAGGTTATGGGAGTTCTGAGATAGGGGATGGCACTTGGTCTGGACTATACCAGTTTTTAACTTAACTAGATTTTATTTACTGAATTTCGAATTAGTGATTTTTATACTAGGTTAACAAAACACTTTATTATTATCTCTTTATCATTATCTATTTCTGGTGAACATTAACATTTATAATTTTATTATAAATTTTTACTCATTGAATGTAGAATTAGTAATTTTTACATCATAAAATAGATTAATAAAACACTTTATCACCATTTATTTCTCATAAAAATAAAATTCACAATTTTATAACGACATGTTTAGATTTATTAGAAAAATAATCATATTTAAAAATAAATAAATAAATTTGAAAACAAACACTGAAATTGCATCAATATTGAAATATAACTTATAATAATATATGTCTTCCTTCTAAAAAGTCAGATTCTAAAACTTATTTTCTAACAAATCTTTGCATCAATATTGAAATATAACTTATAATAATATATGTCTTCCTTATAAAAGGTCAGATTCTAAAACTTATTTTCTAACCAATCTTCACTGGAGTGAGCGATTTATTTCTCATTTGAAACCTATTTGATCCATCCGTTACTGAAATTTATTCGTATCCACTGGGGTTGAGTACAATTAAGGTTTAGTTAACAGGGCAGCACCAGCTGAGAGTCGAACTTTGATCAGGGTAAAAAATAAGAATGGCAGACTAATCAATATGCACCCAAAAAAAATAAGAAAGATCTTTTGCATGGCTATCCATAAGCTATATCTAGTTAAAATTTATATGGCTATCTATAAGTATCTAGTTAAAATTTATGGATTTAAATTTAGATATTAATTTGCAATTTTTCTAAAAACATAATTTTTAAGTTAAATGGTAAAGACCCAACTACCATATAGCACTTGTTAATCATATTATTTTTTTAATAACTAGTTACATAAAAAGTTATTATTTATTCTAAGTTATAATTTAAAAATTTTATTTATTCTAAGTTATAATTTAAAATCATAATTCTACATTAGTTTATCCAAATTCCTACATAGAAGAAAAAAAAAGCCAAAATAACATAGGGTTAAATTCAGTTATTGATCTGAGAAGGACATTTTCTGGAAGTATACCCGAAAATATATAATAGCTAGAGAGAGACTTTTTTTTTCAAAACATATAATAGTTAGATACACAATTTTTGTTTTTTTTTTAATATAGAATGGAAGAAAATTTTACACATAACATGGGAATAAATTCAGTTATTGATGTCAGAAGGACGTTTTCTGCAGGTGTCCGTTGTGGCTCCCAACATTCCTGCACTATATGAACTGCATTTCGCAGTACCTATGGCCGGAGCAGTTCTCAACAATGTCAACATCCGTCTCAATGCTCCAGCAATGGCCCTTCAATTCCGCCATTGCGAGCCCAAATTCGTGTTCGTAGATTACCAATATCTCCCTCTGGTCGTGGAAGCCATTAAGGGAACCCACCATAAACCATGCCTGGTCGTCATTGAAGAAGAAAGCGACGTCAATAATGGCAAAGAATATTCAAACACCACTCCAGAAATTACTACATATCATGGATTGCTGCGGCAAGGAGATCCAGTGTTCGAACCCCGGCAACCCAAGGACGAATGGGAACCGATCGTTCTGAACTACACATCGGGCACCACTTCGGCTCCCAAAGGAGTGGTGAACAGCCACAGGGCAGCATACATCAGCACATTGAATATTATCTCAATGTGGGGAATCCAGCCACGCCCTGTTTTTCTGTGGACTCTGCCCATGTTTCATAACAATGGCTGGAGTTTTCCATGGGGAATAGCAGCCATGGGGGGAACAAATATATGCTTAAGAAAATTCGATGCTAAGCTCATTTATTCATATATCCAGGATCATGGAGTCACCCATTTCTGTGCAGCCCCCGTCGTGCTCTCCATGATTGCCAATGCGAGTTCATCAGATCGGAAACCCTTGCCAGGTAGGGTTGAGATCTTGACCTCGGGAGCTCCTCCGCCACCTTCTGATCTGCTGAGAATGGAAGAGCTCGGCTTCTCTGTTACTCATGGCTATGGGCTCACAGAATCTGGAGGGTTCGTTACGCTCTGTGCCTGGAAGCCTCAATGGGATAAATTGGCAGCTGTGGAAAGATCCAAAATCAAGGCCAGGCAAGGCGTTAGGGTTTTGACTTTGGTTCAAGTCGATGTCAAGGATCCCGCTTCAATGGTTACCGTGCCCAGGGATGGAAAAACGATGGGCGAGGTTATGCTGAGAGGAAGCACCGTAATGATGGGATATCTGAAGGACGAGAAAAGCACAGCTAAAGCTATGGAAGGTGGCTGGTTCCACACGGGGGATCTTGGAATGTTTCACTCGGATGGTTATCTGGAAATAAAGGATCGTTCCAAAGACATTATAATCTCAGGGGGAGAAAACATTAGCAGTGTGGAGGTTGAGTCTGTGTTATATTGCCATCCCATGATTGCTGAGGCTGCTGTTGTGGGCAGGCCTGATCCTTTCTGGGGAGAGACCCCATGTGCCTTTGTGAGTAACAGAGCAGAAGCGAGCAATACTAAGCTTTCTGGTGTAACAGTATCAGTATTAGAGGCAGAAATGATTTCGTTTTGCAGAGAGAGGTTGCCTCACTACATGGTTCCCAAAAGTGTTGTGTTCATGGAGTCACTGCCCAAGACGTCCACTGGTAAAATTCAAAAGTTTCTTCTCAGGGAAATGGCGAAACGTTCTTCTTCGATCAGTTCTTCCCCACGTGGCGTTGGTGAAATGCATTCTTCCACGGCATAACCTTTGTTTATATGCTAATTGTACTTATCTCATTGTAAGCTAATTTTGCCGGTGGGATGTTGGTATGCAGCTTTAAGGCGGCGCTTAACTTCTACGCTTATTCATTCAATTTTTCCTTATTTAATATGGTTATATGTCAATCATTCTAAAGCCTGTAAAAGTCAGTCATGATTGATGGCTGTTTGAATAATTCGAAAATTTACTTGTATCTAAGATACTTAAATTTAAATAAGGTTATTTTATTAATGATACTTTAATTTTTTAATATATATAATATAATATTTAAATGATAGAATAAAATGTTTTAGGATAAGGTTTCATCTACAGACCAATCTCTAATGGGATCATTTTTTTCCACTGTTTCATTAGTGAACCTTGGAGAGGTAAAATTTAATAATATCTAGTGTAATGGGATTATGAAATTGTTACAAAGTTCATGGAAGTAATCTATAGTATGAGTGTTCCATTATTATGAAATTGTTACTAATTATATGGCAGTAATTTATACTATGAGCGTTGCATTATTAGGAAATTGTTATCAATTTCATGGAAGTAATCTATATCATTAGTGTTCCATATTTTATAATAATAGATGTGAATAGGGCTATATTTGAGTTTTTAATGATATTTCATAAGGGAAGGTTGTTTGGGCACAAATTACATCAATTATATAAGATGACATGAAGAATTAAGGAATTACTCAGTGTTTAAGAATATTGGATCAAGTTTTTCAGGCTATTAGATAGATAATATCCTAGTAAAAATATTTCCTTTCTCTCGATGGAGTAGTGCCCATCTTACTCTCAAGGGGTGGGAATTTTGTTTTCCATGTATCCTACATAAC
This sequence comes from Pinus albicaulis, assembly GCA_034641835.2. NCBI lineage: Eukaryota > Viridiplantae > Streptophyta > Pinopsida > Pinales > Pinaceae > Pinus > Pinus albicaulis. The sequence continues at coordinate 752,616,751 of CM076575.1, read as the reverse complement.
ATGGTTGTGATAGATGTAGGAACTTTTTATATATTTTTTTAAGTAGAATATGTTGTTTTTCCTCTAGCTTTAAATGCATCTTTAACAAAGTATTATTTTTTAATGAGGGGTTTCACTTGTAGTTCATTATTGATATTTTCTTGACTAGTGAAATTTCTTAATAAAGTTTCGTTAAAATACAACTCTGGTTTAGGAAATTAATACATTTTATCTATATCCTGTGAATTGGAGGAGCCTACTATTTGTTTCTTTTCATTGATAATGGTATGAGTCTTAAGGTCTATATAAGCCAGAGAGCATCAACAAACTCGTCTAAGTCATCCAACCATTTGAGAAGTTTCTGTGTTCAATATAATCAAACATCTCATCCTAACGTTTCCTCTTGTGTTTGATTTTATATGAAGTGTTTGAAAGGATCAAATTTTAATTATCATCTTCATCCTCAAGAATGTAAACCACATTGGAAAATTGTTTTGTCACTTTCTTGGGAGGCATTTTTAGCACCTGTAGCAAGAATCTATTATTAGCTATAAATTTAAAAATTATCACATGCAATTGCAGCATGTAACTATTTTAATCCTATAACTTACTTGTCCTCACCAATGGTCATAGGAGAATGGAATGGAGAAGGCAGAGCTTAAGCAACTTAGAATATTGTTAACAGAGGCTGGGTAGCACTGGAAAAGCGAGAGGCTAGTTTAGAATATAGATAAATGATGGAGGAGTGGAGGCCAAGGAGAAAACATAAGTGTCATAAATGGAAATTAAGCCTCTATCAACACCAAAGTGTGAAATTGTTGGTGTTCTTATTTTAAAAATCCTTTATACTTCAACAACACACATTGTATTTAAACATTCATTAAAAAACATGCTCAAAGTTTAGACTATGTGAATATTAGTGTTCATCCTCTTTAATTATCATTTATGTGCATTCTAATATGGGATTAAGGCTTGATTAATTACAGTTAAGTAGGGCTTAAATATGTCAGATATTGGAGTGTGATATATGAGTGTTTTGTTCAAGAATGCGTCGATAACCCGATGTACAGGATCCAAGTAACATCATTTGGCCTATCAATAAAGTAACAACGTCAAAGTAACAACGTCAAAGTAACCCGATGTACAGGATCCAAGTAACATCATTTGGCCTATCAATAAAGTAACAACGTCAAAGTAACATCATTTGGCCTATCAATAAAGTAACGTTAAAGTTAGATAGGTGACACATGGGAAGTGGTAATAAACATTTGGCCTATCAATATGTGTAGAAACGAGTGAAACATGTTCAAGACCATGTCATCACAGTGCCACATGGCAATGTTTGGTTGGTTGTAGAATGTTGACATGGTGAATAGATTTGACAAGTGACATGGCACATTGGATCAGAAGCCCGAGAAAAACAAGATTCTTAGTGTATTGGGAAATAATCCAACCTAATAATGAGGATAGTAGGCTATCGAACCCTTGGGGTATTGGTAGAACTAAACAATTAGGGTACTATAATCATAGCCCATGAAACCCTTAAAGCATGTATCAATGGATACTTTTTAATCCTTTGTGTATATTAAATGGATTGGGAAAATTTATAGCAAAATTTATCTTTGTCTATACACTATAGAAATAAATGGACCACATAAATGTTGGTGGTCAATAAAATTTAAACAAAAGAATCAAATAATTTACATTCATTTTGCATTTTTTTTTCTTTTAAATAACATGCCTTTTTCCTTGGAACATGGCAATGTTGATGTGTTGGCCTAGTCACATTTTAGCTCAATCAATGTGTGTATGAATATTTGATTGAGATTTTGGTGTATTTCATGGTTGAGAACTAAAACAAAACCTTTTCTAAAAATCAATATAAATTTATAATTTGTCAAGGAAAATTCCAAATTAATAGCTTATTGAAGTACTTAAATAAAGTCTTAATACATTATTTGAGAACTTAAAATGTATTTTCACCATCTCTTTTATGAAAACGTGCAATGCAACTTCACTAATTCACCGACAAATATAAATAAACTTCAAAACATGACTTGGATAGTTTAACTATTTATATAAAACATATAAATGACAAAAATACATTTTTACTAAATCCAAAAAATATAAGATTCACTAATAAAATTACAAACTAGTATACCTAAATACTCCACTAATATATCAAACATACAAAAATCGAATCCCACACCAATAGATATACGAAATATATGAAATATTTATTTTCACACCCAACAATACACTTACACTACCGACAAAGTGCATGAAAAATTTATCTTCGGACGAAACAATACAGTCACACATGAAAAGCCTATTAATAATACCCCGCAATTAATATACCAAGCACCCCGCAATTAATATACCAAACACATTTAAAATTCATTTCTAGATCAACTAGAAAATATAATTTACATAAAAACCAAATCTATATAATTAAAAATACATTCTCGGAAACTGAAGGTGAGGTCTTTGACATTTCAGTTGAGAAATGATAAAGGGGAGAGGTGAGATTTTGACATCTTACTTGCTCTTATCTGCCACTTTAGTGTTGGTGATCGATCTCTGTCATCACATCATTCTCTTTTTCAACCTTAAAGATCTTTTGACTTTAAGCATACCAGTGACACTATTAAATGGAGTCGTCTAACGAGCTTCAACCTTAAAGATCTTTTGACTTTAAGCATACCAGTGACACTATTAAATGGAGTCGTCTAACGAGCCGGAGGAATTGTCCGGACGGTCAAAATTGGCCGGAATTCGGGCCAAAAAAATTTAAAAAATCTTGCAGAAACAGTGTTTGAATCCTGATTTTGACATTGGAAATGGATTCAGCACCATCAAAAACCTGTAGGACACCCAAAATATTAAACTTTGATAGTTATAACATGGATTTAGAAAAATTCCTGCCGGATTTTCTGAAAATCTTATCGGAATTTTTATGATTTTCAGGGCGATTCCTCTGGCTAGTTAGACTACGGCATATTGAATTATCCGCCTAACAATGCCAAAATTATCTGTATACACCTCCCTCCAATTACCCTTTTAAATGGAGCCCAAACTACTGACCAATCCAACCCACAAAATTTAAATATGGGCCTGTCAAATCAACTACATCTTGCATCACTGTTCCATAGTTGTTATCTGGAAAATGATTTATTTATTTTTTAACTGGGAGCAAACTCTGTTCTTTTTCCTTCCATAAATCTACTCCACCCGAATCAAACCCTACCCGAACAGACTTCTCCTACCTCGGTGTCCCACTGACAGTCGCTTCACATGGAGTCAAACATTCGACAGTTGTCTCTTTTCTCGCAACATTCGACAGTTGTCTCTTTTCTCGCAATATTTTCTCGCAATCGGTAACTGTATCTTTCAATTTGTTAGAGAAACAGTCATGGAAGGATCTGAAAGTAATCAATAGGATTGCATCAGTTTTGAACGTAATTGTCATATTTTGGTCGGCTCCTACAACTTAGAATCATTCCTTTTATTTTGGTCGGATGCTAAAAGCTATAATCATACAAATCTTCCGAGAGGGATTTATATCTCGTTTCAAACTTATGTAATCCACCCGTTACTGAAATTTATTTAGATGATCCTTCATGGTTGCGAATTTTGTTACATTACTGGTGTTTTATGTTTAATTAATATATTATTTTATATTATATTATTAATATTTAAACTAAATATAATTTAATTATTTTTTATAATATTTTTAGTTCTGGGAATGTAATCCGAAAGATATGTTTTTTTAGTTATTATAAATTGATACTTTTCAAAATATATATATATATATATATATATATATATATATATATATATATATATATATATTAATAAATAATATATATTAATATAAAGAGGTAGAGACAATATTGTGTGTATATACAACATTTATTGATTTATTGTTTAAGTATAATGTTTGCTATGAAATTGGTAAAGTTTAAGTATAGTGTTTGCTAATGTTTAAAATGTTAGTTTTTTTGGGTGTTTAAATTCTATCTTTATTTTATTAATGTTTCCTTATTTAATTTTTTATATATTAATCATTTTAAAAACTATGAATCAGTCATTATTGATGTCTATTTAAATAATTTGAAAATTTACTTATATCTCATACTTTCATATATATAAAGATTGAGAGAACTTATTATAACTCAAATAAATATATAAATATATATATATATATATATATATATATATATATATATATATATAATATATAATATTTAAATAATAAAATAAAATAAATATAAGTTATTATGTGAATACTAATTTTAAAACAAAAATTTTTTATTAAAAGAATTGTTGGATGAGTAGACATTTTTATTCTTATTTTTTGGTAAGTTGTTAACAATTATAATATTATCAAAAAATATTACATCAGGATCTCCAAGTATCTCACATAATGTTACATCATAAGTCTCTACTTATCAAAAATTAGAGAACTAGGCCTTGTTTTCTCAGGAAGATCCTAGATACACCACCTATATAATAAGAACATAGACCAAGACAAACATGCATTAACAATAACAACATGAGAACAAAGAAGAACATAAGAAATAACATATGTGTAGTAGCCCCAAGTTAAATTCCATGTAAATAAATAATGTATGGACATTATAAAAGAAAAAATCAAACCAAGGTCATGGAACATGTATTCCAAGTTGAATGAGGAAAAAAGCATTACACTCAGATCCACTTGTGGTTAATTATTTATTAGCTATGGAAACTGGCATTGGCAAGAGCCAATGAAAATTAATGGAAATTAATTATTACAGGCTATCAAGTACATGAGACAAAAAATCAAAAGGAAATAAAGGAAAATGAAATAAATTTCACTTCAAAAGTGAGAAAGAGGAAGAGATAAGAAAATGAGGAAAATAGTAAAAGAATATGCATGCAAGGGAAAATGAAGAAAAAAGAAAGGAAAAAAAAATTGGGGAGAGAGAACATTCTAGCATTCTCTTTTGGGAAAAAGAGAGTAAGTTAGAGAGAAGACACAACACACTAGAGCACTTGGACACAAGCAAGGCACAAGGAGATACAAGCAAGGAAGCAATGAGCGCAAAAGGAATTCGGGTGGAAGCCAAGAAGAAGATTGAACAACAACTATCAAGGGTAGAAAAGAACAAAGAAAAGAGTAGCGAACATGAGGATTTTTGTAAGTAACTATGTGCATGTTTGATTTTCTTGTTGGGATTTGAATGCATGGTTCATGCATTGGTTTATTGGTATTTTTGTTTTCATTGGCATGGGATTTTCTTGGATTGACAGTGATGTACAACCTTCCCTTATGCCATTTCCTAGATAGCCATGACTTAGTGGGTTCCCTATTTGGTTGATCTTTGGATGCAAATATATTTTAAATCCAAGTTGAGGCGATCTAAGGAAAATCCCAAGGGTTGAAGCTGAAGATGGCTTTCTCTAGGTGAGCCTTTGATAGGTGGGTGGAGAGTGGAAAATTCCTCTGGGTATGGTGAAGAAACTTTGAGGCATCCAAGCTTGTATTGGTTTTGGTTATTTCTAGACCCAATATTAGGTGAATCACTATGGATTTAGGGTGGAGGTGGTTTCCTTTAGGTTTCGTATTTGGTTATCTTTTGGTTTATTCCATGTAATCCCACATTTAGGCTTGGAATATGGCATGTGGGTGATTGAGCTGGAAGAAAGAATTGGTTCAGTCCCAATCTATGGTCAAGTGGAATGTCGATTTCCCTGACTTGGTTGGTACTATGCATATATTATTATGTGTTATTGTTTAACGAATATCAATGAGCATAGGTTTTGGTTTAATGAGTTGAATATGTGATTGGTTTATCGTGGCTTCATTCTAGTTAAATGCTTGTTACATACATGGTATATTTATCGTTATATGAATTTCTCTTAATATTATTGATCTTTCTCATGGTTGACAAGATCTTGGATTATTTATATGGATGCATGAACTAATCTGTGTATTATGAAACTAGTATGAGAAAGTAGCAAGCCTTCTTGATGAACATATGATGAAACAAATGAAAAAATATGCATTCACGAACTACAAGTACCATAGTCACAAAGTTTTTGTATAATTGAACAAAATGTGTTGGGCAAGTATGAGCAGGAATAAAGCCCAAGAACAGAGCATAAAAAATTCTACATATGGTTGACAGAATTTTGGAAGATTCTAGGAATTTGGCTTGAATGTTGGCCTTAAAAATTCCCGAACAAGTTTGTGGTCGCACTATCTGAATGAGGAAATTTTGGCCACAACCACACGAAGCCCTCTAGCTTCACTAGCAGGCATGCATGCATTCAACTAGGAAGTAAATCAACCTTAAAATGGATCAAGCTTAGGGAAATTATCAATAACATAAATTAAGCTAATAGGCAGTGTGATCATGTGTCTTTAGGTGTTTGTAGTAAGTTTTGGATAAGTGGACCCCATTTCCATAACTACATCTTGGAATTTAGGTCATGCATAGTAATTATAATCTCATGTTTACCCTAGAAAGTAAGTAAAGATGGATAAATGTGGGGTGGGGTGTTACAATATGCCACTTGTTAACTGATAGTGATATAAACAAACTTCTAGTATGAATCTGACAATGTTTTAGATCGAAAATAACACAGAGAAGCATATAGAAATAAACTTGCGCTCCATGTATTGACATGATAAATAAACCACGAAAGGCCAAATATGCCTTGAAATTTACTATCTGGTAAAGGAAGCTCTAAAAAGGCATCCACCATTTCAAATTCTGACCCCAAATGTGTATTGTGAATGTACAGAATGAAGAACATGGATCCAAATACTCGATGAGTTCTAGACAACAAGATAAGAATAAGAGTAGGAAAAAAAGATCAATAACTACGTCGTTACCACCCAAATCAACATTAAAATGATGTAATACAACCCCAAGATGAAAGGATTGAAGTACAAGACACACTAACAGGTCGAAGTTTAAATAGCCAAAATAAAGAGAAGGATATCTCCTAACTAAAACACCACCCTTGAGATCTAAGTGAAAATGCATTCATAATTACAAATTTAATTACTTGCACCATTTAGTGGACAATCCAACATTCTTCCTTGCCCAAAAAGGGGAATTTAATAGCCCTTGCAGTCGTTTGTACCTTCCGAGGACACTTAAACATGAAACCCCACACCACTCACACACGAAGCATGAAATACAATGGGAAATTCATTTTATAAGCTTACATGTTGATCTACCTATTCACGATGACCACCCCCATCAGGGAGACATATTTATCCTTTTTAGATAATCATATTTATATTAATTTTTCCAAGCTTTTATATGGATTATTTATACAATAATAAATTTAAATATTGAGTTAATTTAATATTATGTATTTGTTAAAAAGGTGAGTGAACTCAAAGACTTATATTTATAATTTTTAGTAGTTAAATTATCAAAATAAATTATCATTGTTATTACTATTCATTGGATATTTTCATCATATAAATTTATTTTTAGGTCCCTATAATACTAGTGTATCCCCTTATTGTTATTCCTAGTGTAGCCCCCTTATTCTTATTGTCATATTGTGCCCCATAGAAGCCCATTATTGTTATTGTTGTTTCATGTTCGGGAAAACTATAGACTTATAATTTGACAAGCATGAATCATCAACCAAGGGTAGGTAAGCTTATGAGATGTTGCACAAAATAAATGCAGGCTAATACTTTAAGTTCTTATCTAATTAAACCATTCACACACACACATCAACACTTAGCAGCAAAGGCTATGGAGAAAATTTAATCATCCCTCTACAACACTTAAGATTGTTGATTCTCATCAGAAAAAGACAAGGAACTAATCAAACAACAATGAAATCAATTTAGCATTTCATAATGTAAAGAAAAGCTTGATCACATGACTCCAAACATATTCATAAAATAAACTTCACCATCTAACCACGATACATGTGCTGCCACAACTCAGAAAAAGAGAAATAATTTGTTGTGCAATAACATTGTTAATTCATGAAAAATAAGCAAAGAAACAAAAAGTTGTAACTAATGGAGTTGTGAGAAAAGGGGGCCATCCCTTACTCACAACCCATTTACTACTAAAAGGGTTTACACATCAATATCAACAAAACATGTAACTTTGTATTAATATGGAAAAATATTACAGTGATATAAAAGTCTGATATGTACAACCTCCTTTGCAAATAAAACATAACAGTATTTATACAATTACACAGGAATGTTTTCCCAAATTAGGAAAACTATTGTGCCTCAACTGTTTACTAAAAATAACTGGTCATGAAAACAAAAATAGCTCCATTGAGTTTGATCCATGACTGGAAGCATAGATCAAACTGATTTCGTTGAGTTGCTGGAGCTTTTGCCTAATATGACCATCGATAAGAGAACCGAATATTTGGGTGGTTTTCATGACAGTTTCGAGGCAGTCAATAAGACAACGTCCATGTGGGTGGATTTCCTAATAAAACTCATGTTCCCATTCTAATTGAGGCTAATTGGAACATACTCAATCGTCGATACTGATGTAGGAAATCTAGGCGGTTGCAGGAAATCCGCATCTACATGAAATTCCGGGAAGTCTCTAGGAAATCAATGAAGCATAGGTTGTCTATAGGAGATCATGGATTTGCTTCAAAAGTGATTATTCCGCATAATATTTAATCAGTCGAACTTGAAATTTGTAGATAATTCGATTAGGTAACACTTAGATTCAAAAATACTTAAGAACAAGGTAAAATGATATTTTTAAAGATAATTTTCATACCTCAAGATCACAACACCCTTTTGGTCAAAACATAAGTAATATGGATAAATGAGAGTAATTAAAGGTAAAAAAGAGTTCAAAAGGGGGGAAGAAAGGTCTTTGAATGCTATAAAAATTGATCAAAATCGGGACTCGACATCTCCCCCATGCCTAGCTTCTTGCATGTCCCTTGTGCAAGAAAAAATGTTGCAACTTAAGAAGGAAAATTTCAATCTTTTCACTGTCCTACAACTACTGCAGCCAAGTGATCTAATTGGGCCCTGCTGGACTCAACTTCTTGAACCTAACCCTGATATTCTTCATTTTTTTCTACAAGTGGTCGATCTGGGTCTATTTCTTCTTCATGATTCAACATGCCTTCTTATGCCACTCATCAAACTCCTTCTGCAGGCATAGTATTTTATTCTTTAGGGTCTCATTTTCCTTCTAAAGAACTTGTTCAGATAAAGTGAGAGTGATAATTTCCTCCATTTCCTTTCGGGACTGATTTTTGTGGGAAGTTCCCTCCCCCTCATGTTGTCCTTGAGAGGACTAGGGAAAAATTGGTTCCTCCCACCCTCAGTGGTGTTCAGCTGTCTTATTCCCACTTTCCTATAGTAGTGGGCTTTGGAAAGACGCAGCCTCCCATTATCCTTTGTTGATGAATTCGGCTACCTCAACCTTCCTTTCCTTTTCACAAGTCTCGGGGCTTCTTATTCCTTTTGTCATATTTAATTTGTGGTACCCCTTCCTATGCATTGTACTCTATTCCCAGTTTCGCAGCATGGCTTCTTGTAAAGTTCTTAGCAGGGGTATAAGTACCCTTCAAATTGGGATTTTTCCCTATGGTTTCCCTAGTTACCACCACCTCCTTGTCTTTCTTGACCTCCTCTTTCAACTAACCGTGGGTTCGAGGTTTCTTTCTAGGCTTCTCCATTGGTTCTACCTCCTTGGTTTCTAGTGAACTAGGCTTATTCTCATCATCCACAAAGTAATTCTCCAACAACAATTTCTCCCATGTTTTGTTATGTTTATGCAGAACCTCTATCATGATAATTTTTATTAGACCGTGATGATAAAGGTTCTCCTCTATATGTGTTCCCCTCTCCTTGGTATAAGTAGACATTTTCAACAGGGGTATTCTAGTATAATATGGGAAATTAAAGGGCCTCTCTCGAAAATGGCCGAGGAGACGAATGTGAAACAAAAATTCTAGCCCAAAACAACCTTCATAGGTGATGTATTTCTATAGGAAAAATAAAAGACGTTGGTACTTATTTCTAAAGTAATCCTGCGAGATACCCTTGCTCCAATTTTTCTAAGGAAGGGTGCACAAATCTCCTTGTTGAATCGTTGGTTCTTGAAATAGTGCTCCCCTTCCTATGGAATTCCACAAGCTCTAGCTACCATCTCCTCAATCGATCTAAACTGAACATTCCCCACCTATGCCTTATCACCATTTAGATTTAGTGAAAGAGACTTCGTTACCTATTAATTATGCGTGCTAAATTTCAGGAACAGAGGCACCCATCCTCCCTTCTCCAACATTGCCTTACTCCGTGGGTTCGCATCTAGTAATGGAGAAACCTGAGGTTTGAATCTGACATCAGACCGCATTATCGACATAGCTAAGAGTGGGAGAGAGCAGAGTTGATTCAATTCACCAAGATGATTCTAAGACTAAGTAGAAAAACTCGACAAATATAGTTTAAATTAGGAAATATTCGTGGTAATGAGGCAACTTTTGAGAAACCCAGAACGTGATCATGATTGTCATCATGATCCATCTTGTGGGATAAATATTGAAAATATAACCAAAGGACATGTGAGGGTAATAATAATCAAGAATGGAACTCGATTTATGATACAACAACTCATATTTTCCTTCTTCCATGAGGGTGTCCATGACTCATACTTATGCAAATTAAAAATTTTCGTATGATTACCTTTTTACCTTAAGTATTGTGACGCCAACCATACCTACTCGATTTTACCTTAAACCGGTCCAGTACTCGAGTGACGAATGCACTTGCCTTGAAATAATAACCCACCTTGGAACCACATCATATGCACAATTGTATAGTTCATGGTATCAACTAATGATGAAGATGATCAATACTTGCCATATTAGTTTAAGATAATGTTTTGTATGAAATTCGTTCTTCGGGAAATAAGTGGTATTGCTATAGGAACTGCAACTGGTGAACTTTTCTGCAGGAAAATCCCCTTTTTGTTCAGTTCACTGCACATGAATGTAGGTGATGATTTATAATGTGCAGTGATCTAGTTGGATTACCATCCATTAAGGTCAGTTGTTAACCAACATGAGGCCCATCACCATTAATGAGAGTGAGGACCAAGGTACATCTTATGCATCCTATCAGGTGTGAATATATGAGTAGTTGTCGAACCCCCTATAGGATGTTGTAGTCAAGGAGCCATGATGAATCTCCATTGATGTTGATGAGATAGCCTATCATTAACGTATACAATATTCAAGGCATCATAAGGCTCTGATCTTGGACGCAGATAATTTGTTGATGTCAATGGGCCAAGATTGCTGGGAGGAGGGCCTTAAGAGATCCCACATCAGTCCAACATGAGAAATACAAAAATTAACTGAAAAATAGAATTTATTGAGAGGATCCCAAAGGATCTACTGACATGTGATTTTAACGAGCCTAGGGCAGTCCATGCTCGCCATATTTCAATTTTAGAGAGTTTGAAATAGTAAAAAGGAAGACTCTAAGGGGGCTCCTTTTCTGTAACTAATCCATTGGGCCCGGAAAAATGAATAACATATACCTAATAAACATTCCTCTCATTGTTTATTGAGCACAAGAAGGAACAAAGTGATCTTAGTGTATCGGCAGGAAATAAAGAAGAGTTAGTGAAAGGAATGAATCCCTCTCCCACCATTTCCAGCTCCTTCTTCTTCACAATTTCTTCCATAAATTCCTCCTTAGGTTGCGGTTTCTGATATAGCTTGAGTACATGCACATTTACCAAGAAGGTAACATTGACATCATCAATTTTTTTAACCCGAACAGATCCATTATCAAAAACTTTCTCAATTTCAAAGGGGCCCAATCAATGTGTGTTAAATTTCCCCTTAAAATTCTTAAATTTCGATTCATACAACAATGCCTAATCTCCCTCCTCGAACTGTTTTTTCTTAATGTATCTATCGTGCAATTTATCCCGTTGTTGTTGGATCAGATTAGCATGCTGAAAATCATCCTACCTAATCTCATCCTACTCATTGAGCTTTAGGATTCTCGGTTGTTGTGCCTCATTAAGGTCTATGCCCAAATATGTTGCCATATTAAAAGTTTTAATATGAAATTAAATTGGCAATAAAACTTGTTTTCCATACACCAATTCATATGGAGAGAAGCCAGTGGTGTTCCTCCATGTGATCTTATATTCCCACAATGCCTCAGGGAGTCGATGAGACCAATCCTTCTTACAATTACATGGACTTTGTTAGGATTGTTTCCAAAACCTTATATGTTTATTCTACCTACCCATTGGCCTGCTTAAATTTGCAACAAGAAACAATGAAATTGGCATCTAGAAACAACACACACACTAGTGTGGGATCACAGGTCACACAGTGATGGGTCCTAGTGATACATTAGTGTGCAAGCCAATTTTTAAATGAATTTTAAAATTAATTGTAATCTTATCTCATAACAACTTGTAATAGTTAACTAAGTGTGATAGAATTAATTAGCTCAACAATTTCGAGTTTAGTGTTAAAGGATAGGAATGTAGAGTGATTCTATTATTAACAGGGTCCAATTGTAGTTGTAGCACTAGTGTAGTGTGAGTGGGATCGGTTAAATCACATTAATTGAGTTAAAATGAGTTTAACTAGTTCTAACTGTTTGATGAGCTAGTGGAAGATCAAGTGAATTAAAATAGATTTAATTCACCAGTAGTGATCTACCAATTAACTGATGATTCACTATTTATATTTGCATGCATGCTAATTCTAGTGGAGACCCAGTTGAGCCAAAGGTTCAAGGCAAGTAAACTATCAGTTGTATTTTTAGCAAACTGCCAAGATGTAGTTATATAACCACAAGAATCCCATGATGAATTTCGCCATCAAGGAAGGGTGAATTTCCTATTTAATAGGGGTTTAATTCTCTAGGGATTGCGTAAGCATAGTAGGTTGAGGGTAGGCTGATAATTGGCTATGTGTTTGTCAAATTTTGCCTAGATCAATGTGAAGCAATTGATAGAGTGTATGAGGTTGTGGTGATAACAAATACATTATATTGTTTCATGATTCCTTTGTTAATTATAAAACAAATATGGAAGGGTTTTGAGTAGTTTCTTTCCCCAGGAAAATATGGTGTTGTGTATTGATTTACTTCTTTCACTTTCTTGCATGTCATTGAGCGATCGTGATTTAAATTCCGCAAATTTTGTAGAAGGATTCAGTATCTTGTTTTAGTACATTACAAGATCGGATTGAATCCATTTATATAATTTATACATGGTATTATAGTTGTGTTATAGATTAGCTACATGGTATCAGAGTGCCATGAATCACAATAGTGGAGAAGAAATTGAGTTTGTGTTGAAAAGTATTCAAATTTTTAGATACCTTCTCCGGAGCTATAAGCTGATCAAGATGTCTTTCAATAGCTTGAGACTCGAATATGAACTCGAGGGCAGTTCAAATTATATTGCATGAAAGGATAGGATGGAGGCTGTGTTGGATGATAATGGGTTGAAGGAATTCATAGATAATGATATTCCCAAGCCCGCGACAGCAGATGCCCAGCTTCTTGATGCATGATAGAAGAAGATAGCAAAGGTGAGGAGGATTTTGTTAGAGGGAGTTCGAGATCATATTTTCTCGAGTATCCATGGAAATGTAACTCCATATGATATGTGTAAGGCTTTGACAGATCAGTTTCAAAGAAGCAATTACCACAGAAAATTGGCACTCAAGGACAAGCTTAGGAAAATCAAAATGGAGAAGGGTGTCACAATCCAGAAATACTTGACCAAGTTCACTCAATGTTGATATGAGCTTGGAAGTGTTGGGATTACTGTAGATGATGATGCCTTAGTGAGCCTAGCACTTATAAGCCTTCCCAAGAGCTGGAATAGTTACCAGGACTCTGTGAATGGGAGGGAGAAGTCACCATATTGGGAGTGACTATGGTCAGATTTGGTACAAGAAGATTTTTGGCGCAATACCAGGTATGGATCCTCATCCAAGACTAATGATGAGGAAAATTGTGCCTTGGATGGTAAGGCAAAGAACGAGAAGGGGAAGAAGGTCCCATTCCAAATCTGAGACCTCCAAGAAGGAAAGAAGTGTGACATGTCAAAGGTGAAATTTTTTCACTCTCATGATCATGGACACTATGCCACAATTTTTCCATAAAAGAAGAAGAAAAACAAGAAGCCTCCATGAGCTACAACGGGTGAATATTTTTCCTCACAGTTTGAGTTGGAATTCTCTCTCATCGCATACATGGCATCGACTATGATGGGATCTATGTGGTACTTGGATAGTGTAGCATCTTTCCACATGACGGGAAACAAAAAACTCTTTAGTAGCTTGGAGGAGAAGGATATTTAGATGCTCATCGAGATGGGTGATGACGGGTGGTATAGCACTACTGGGATTGGTACAGTTACCTTACAAATACAGTCAGGTGAAAATTTCATATTAAAATATGCCATGCATGTACCAGGCTTGAAAAAAAAAATAGTTTCAGTTTCTATGTTGGAGGATCTTGGATATGATGTGGTTTTCAATGAGGGAAAGGTGTTCCTTCGTCATAAAGCCACAACACATGTGAAGAAGATTGGGGTTCGTGCGAAGAACCTCTACAAAATTGATGTATATGGCTGCGTAGCATTGAGCAGTAAATCAGGGAAGATGGTGAGCCGAGATACAGGTGATTTATGGCATAGGAGATTGGGTCATCTACACCACAGTGCTTTGAGGATCATGTAGCAGATTTCTACAAGTCTTCCAAAGGGTAATCTTGTGTAGATAGACACATGCAAGGGATGTACCATGGGGAAGTATACTAAGGCCACCTTTCATGAGAAGTAGAACCGAGAAGCAGAAATCCTTGAGAAAGTCCACTCAGATGTGTGTGGACCATTCTCTATGACTTCCACAACAAAGCATTGGTATTATGTGATTTTTCTTGATGATTTTTCTAGAAGGTGTTGTATCTTTCTGCAGAAGAAAGATCAGGTGTTCTCCAAGTTTTTTGAGTTCAAAGCACTGGTATAGAAAGAGACAGGGAAGAAGGTGAAGGCTCTAAGGAGCGAGAATGGTGGTGAGTATATCTCTAATGAATTCAAGAACTTCTGTGCTAAAGAAAGAATTTGGATACAATTGATTGCACCTCATAACCCACAATAAAATGGGGTTGTAGAAAGAAAGAATAGATCAATTGTGGGAGAAGCACGAGCTATGTTACATGATCAGGGCCTACCATTTCATATGTGGGCATAGGCATGCAACACAATGGTATTTGTGAAAAATCAGAGTCCTAATCGGATAATTGGCATGACTACACAAGAGGAGGCTTTTTCAGGTAAGAAACCGGATGTTTCATATTTTAAAATTTTTGGCTCATTTGTCTATTTCCATGTGACAAAATATGCCAAGAAGAGGCTAGTACCAACAGCTCAGGTTGGGATATCTGTGGTTACACTGATACTCCCCATAAATATCAGGTGTATTTTCTGGCTAACAGGATGATAGTTGCCAAGAGAGATGTTATGTTTGATGAGGAAAAAGCCATGTGATTGTCCCTTGAGAGGGAGCTTGATTTGCATGCAGATGAGGAGCTCTTAGTTCCAAAGGATGAACCTCAAGATGTGGAGCAGCCACAAGAAGAGGATCATGGAGTGGCATAAACCACTCATGCAAATCCATCCACCAGAAATGGTAGGAAGCGCACCATAGAGGCTAGAAAATTGATGGTAGATGCGACAAAGCATGTAGGAGAACCTACATTACAATGTAGGAAGAGAAGGTTCCCAGACAGGCACGCTGGATACATGGCTCTTATGACTGAGTGTTTTGTGAAACAACCATCCTCTTTTGAGGAATCAATGTAGCAGCCAACATGGGTTTATGCCATGGTTGAGGATTATGACTCCATTATTAGAAATAGTGCATGGGAAGTGGTCCCAAGGCTAGTGGGGAAGTCAATGGTTGGATCCAGGTGGATGTACAAGGTGAAGAAAATAGAGACCTCTAGGAGGCAGAGATTTCGCGCCAGATGGGCAGAGGGAGTACATGCAGCTATACCTCCAGGTGTGAGGTGGGGTGATGTGCAGAATTAAATCCAACAAGAAATTTGGGTAGGGTCCATTGAGATGGTGTGTATCATGGATCAAACCTGGCTACGAGGATCCCACAGTACAATAGTAGATGAAAGGATCAATCAGATTGATGCAGTCAGATTTTAGGAGGACAAAAATCAGAGTGACAGGTGTCAGATACTGGAGCACATATCAAAGTTGGCAGCTGTGCAGAGTGCATGGATGTAGATGTCAACAACGCACAGAGTCTAGTAGACATGTGTAGTAGCTAGCAGCAGTCATAATACTCTGATGGCAGATTCATTACTCCGTTCTTTTTCCTTTCATAAATCTACTCCACCCGAATCAAACCCTACCCGAAGAGACTTGATCTCTTGCGCCAGTGTCCTAATGAAATTCGCTTCACATGGAATCAAACATTCAACCGTTGCCTCTCTTCTCACAATATTTTTTGATGTGAGTTCAGTCTTAAATTATAATCAACATGCATGACTTAATCCGTAACTGTATCTTTCAATTTGTTATAGTGACAGTCATGGAAGGATATGAAAGAAATCACTAGGATTGCATCAGTTTTGAACGTAATTATCATATTTTGGTCGGCTCCTACAACTTATAATCATTCCTTTTATTTTGGTTGGATTCTAAAACCTATATTCATACAAATCTTCATGAGACGGATTTATGTCTCGTTTCAAACTTATGTAATCCACCCGTTACTGAAATATATTTAGATGATCCTTCATGGTTGCAAATTTTGTTACATTAATGTTGTTTTATGTTTAATTAATATATTATTTTATTTTATTTTATTTTATTAATATTTAAACTAAATATAATTTAATTATTTTTTATAATATTTTTACTTTTGGGAATGTAAAATGTAATCTGAAATATATGTTTTTTTAGCTATTATAAAATGATACTTTTATATCTAAGCTAAAAAAATATTATATATATATATTAACTATAAATTAATAAATACTATATATATTAATATAAAGAGGTAGAGACAATGTTGTGTGTATATACAACATTTATTGATTTATTGTTTAAGTATAATGTTTGCTATGAAATTGGTAAAGTTTAGGTATAGTGTTTGCTAATGTTTAAAATGTTAGTTTTTTTGGGTGTTTAAATTCTATCCCTATTTTATTAATTTTTCCTTATTTAATTTTTTATAATGTTTCCTTATTCAATTTTTTATATATCAATCATTTTAAAACCTATGAATCAATCATTATCGATGTCTATTTAAGTAATTTGAAAATTTATATATATATATATATATATATATATATATATATATATATAGAAAAAAAAAAAAGAATTGTTGGATGAGTAGACATCTTTATTCTTATTTTTTGGTAAGCTATTAACAATTATAATACTATCAAAAAATATTACATCAAGATCTCCAAGTATCTCACATAATGTTACATCATAAGTATCTATTTGTCAAAAATTAGAGAACTAGACCTTGTTTTCTTAGAAAGATCTTCAATACAGCACCTATATAATAAGAACATAGACCAAGACAAACATGCATTGACAATAACAACATGAGAACAAAGAAGAACATAAGCAATAACATATGTGTAGTAGCCCCGAGTTAAATTCCATGTAAATAAATAATGTATGGACATTATAAAAGAAAAAATCAAACCAAGGTCATGGAACAAGTATTCCAAGTTGAATGAGGAGAAAAACATTACAATGGGATCCACTTGTGGTTAATTATTTATTAGCTATGTAAATTGGCATTGGCAAGAGCCAATGAAAATTAATGGAAATTAATTATTACAGGCTAGAAAATACATGAGAAAAAAACGCAAAAGGAAATAAAGGAAAATGAAAGAAATTCCACTTCAATAGGGAGAAAGAGGAAGATATAAGAAAAGGAGGAAAATATTAAAAGAATATGCATGCAAGGGGAAATGAACAAAAAAGAAAGGAAAAAAAATTGGGGAGAGAAAACATTCTAGCATTCTCTTTTGGGAAAAAGAGAGGAAGAGAGAGAGAAGACACAACACACTAGAGCACTTGGACACAAGCAAGGCACAAGGAGATAAAAGCAAGGAAAGCAATGAGTGCACAAGGAATTTGGGTAGAAGCAAAGAAGAAGATTGAACAACAACTATCAAGGGTAGAAAAGAACAAAGAAAAGAGTAGCGTACATGAGGATTTTTGTAAGTAACTATGTGCATGTTTGATTTTCTTGTTGGGATTTGAATGCATGGTTCATGCATTGGTTTATTGGTATTTTTTGTTTTCATTGGCATGGGATTTTCTTGGATTGACAGTGATGTACAAACTTCCCTTATGCCATTTCCTAGATAACCATGACTTAGCGGGTTCCCTATTTGGTTGAGTTTTGGATGCCGATATATTTTAAATCCGAGTTGAGGCGATCTAAGGAAAATCCCAAGGGTTGAAGCTAAAGATGGTTTTCTCTAGGTGAGCCTTTGATAGGTGGGTGGAGAGTGGAAAATTCCTCTGGGTATGGTGAAGAAATTCTGAGGCATCCAAGCTTTTATTGGTTTTGGTGATTTCTAGACCCAATATTAGGTGAATCATTGTGGATTTAGGATGGAGGTGGTTTCCTTTAGGTTTCGTATTTGGTTATGTTTTAGTTTGTTCCATGTAATCCCACATTCAGGCTTGGAATATGGCATGTGCGTGACTAAGATGGAAGAAATAATTGGTTAAGTCCCAATCTATGGTCAAGTGGAATGTCGATTTCCCTGACTTGGTTGGTACTATGCATATATTATTATGTGTTATTGTTTAACGAATATCAATGAGCATAAGTTTTATTTTAATGAGTTGAATATGTCATTGGTTTCTCATGGCTTCATTCTAGTTAAATGCTTGTTACATACATGGTATATTTATCGTTATATGAAGTTCTCTTAATATTATGGATCTTTCTCATGGTTTTAAAATATCGTGGATGATTTATATGGATGCATGAACTAATCTTTGTATTATGAAACTAGTATGAGAGAGTAGCAAGCCTTCTTGATGAACATATGATGAAATGAATGAAAAAATATGCATTCACAAACTACAGGTACCATAGTCACAAAGTGTTTGTATAATTGAACAAAATGTGTTGGGAAAGTATGAGCAGGAATAAAGCCTAAGAAAAGAGCATACAAAATTCTACATATGGTTGACAAAATTCTGGAAGATTCTAAGAATTTGGCTTGAATGTTGGCCTTAAAAATTCCCGAACAAGTTTGTGGTTGCACTGTCTGAATGAGGAAATTTTGGCCACAACCACACGAAGCCCTCTAGCCGCACTAGTCGGCATGCATGCATGCAAATAAGAAGTAAATCAAGGTTCAAAATGGATCAAGCTTATGGAAATTATCAATAACAAAAATTAAGCTAATAGGCAGTGTGATCATGTGTCTCTAGGTTTTTGTAGTAAGTTTTGGACAAGTGGACCCCATTTCCATAACTACATCTTGTAATTTAGGTCATGCATAGTAATTATAATCTCATGTTTACCCTAGAAAGTAAGTAAAGTTGGGTAAATGTGGGGTGGGGTGTTACAATATGCCACTTATTAACTAATAGTGATAGAAATAGACTTTCAGTATGAATCTGACAATGTTTTAGATGGAAAATAACACAGAGAAGCATATAGAAAGAAACTTGTGATCCATGTATTGACGTGATAAATAAACCATGAAAGGAAAAATATGCCTTGAAATTTACTATTTGGTAAAGGAAGCTCTAAAAAAGCATCCACCAATTCGAATTCTGACCCCAAATGTGTATTGTGAATGTACAAAACGAAGAACATGGATCGAAATACTCGATGAGTTCTATACAAGAAGATAAGCATAAGAATAGGAACAAAATATCAATAGCTACGTCACTACCACCCAAATCACCATTAAAATGATGTAATACAACCCCAAAATGAAAGGATTGAAGTACAAGACACACTAACGGGTCGAAGTTTAAATAGCCAAAATACGGAGAAGGATATCTCCTAACTAAAACACCACCCCTAAGATCTAAGAAAAAACATGTTCATAATTACAAATTTAATTACTTACACCATGCAGTGGACAATCCAACATTCTTCCTCACCCAAAAAGGGGAATTTAATAGCCCTTGCAGTCGTTTGTACCTTTCGAGGACACTTGACCATGAAACCCCACGCCACTCACACACGAAGCATGAAATACATTGGGAAAGTCATTTTATAATCTTACATGTTGATCCACCTATTCACGATGACCACCCCCATCGGGTAGACATATTTATCCTTTTTAGATAATCATATTTATATTAATTTTTCCAAGCTTTTATATGGATTATTTATACAATAATAAATTTAAATATTGAGTTAATTTAATATTATGTATTTGTTAAAAATGTGAGTGAACTCAAAGACTTATATTTATAAACTTTAGTAGTTAACTTATCAAATTAAATTATCATTGTTATTACTATTCATTGGATATTTTCATCATATAAATTTATTTTTAGGTCCCTATAATACTAGTGTATCCCCTTATTGTTATTCTTAGTGTAGCCCCCTTATTTTTATTGTCGTACTATGCCCCATAGAAGCCCATTATTGTTATTGTTGTGTCGTGCTCGAGAAGACTATAGACTTATAATTTGACATGCATGAATCATCAACCAAGGGTAGGTAAGCTTATGAGATGTTGTGCAAAATATATGCAGGCTAATACTTTAAGTTCTTATCTAATTAAACCATTCATACACACACACATCAACACTTAGTAGCAAAGGATATGGAGAAAATTTAATCATCCCTCTACAGCACTTAATATTGTTCATTCTCATCATAAAAAGATAAGGAACCAATCAAACAAAAATGAAATCAATTTAACATTTCATAATGTAAAGCAAAGCTTGATCACATGACTCCAAACATATTCATCAAATAAGCTTCACCGTTTAACCATGATACATGTGTTACTACAATTTAGAAAAAGAGAAACAATCTGTTGTGCAATAACGTTGTTAATTCATGAAAAATAAGCAAAGAAACACAAAGTTGTAACTAATGGAGTTGTGAGAAAAGGGGGCCATCCCTTACTCACAACCCCTTTACTATTAAAAGGGTTTACACATCAAGATCAGAAAAACATGTAACTTTGTATTAATATGGAAAAATATTACAGTGATATAAAAGTCTGGTATGTCCAACCTCCTTTGCAAATAAAACATAACAGTATTTATACAATTACAGAGGAATAAGTTCTCCCAAATTATGAAAACTATTTTCCTACAACTGTATACTAACAATAATTGGTCATGACAACAAAAATAGCTCTATTGAGTTTGATCCATGACTGAAAGCATAGATCAAACTGATTTCATTGAGTTGCTGGAGCTTTTGCCTAATATGACCATCGATAAGAGAACTAAATATTTGGGTGGTTTTCATGACAGTTTCGAGGCAACCAATAAGACAACGTCCATGTAGGTGGAATTCCTAATAAAACCCATGTTCCTATTCTACTTGAGACTAACTGGAACATACTCAACCGTCGATATTGTTGTAGGAAATCTAGGTGGTTACAGGAAATCCACATCTACATGAAATCACAGGATGTCTCCAGGAAATCAACGAAGCACAGGTTGTCTATAGGATATCATGGAGTTTCTTTGAAAGTGATTAGTCCACATAATATTTAATCAGTCGAACTTGAAATTTGTAGATAATTCGATTAGGTAACACCTAGCTTCAAAAATACTTAAGAACAAAGTAAAATGATATTTTTAAAGATAATTTGCATACCTCAAGATCACAACACCCTTTTGGTCAAAACATAAGTAATATGGAGAAATGAGAGTAATTAAAGGTAAAAAAGAGTTCAAAAGGGTATAAGCAAGGTCTTAGAATGCTATAAAAATTGAGCAAAATCGGGACTCAACATCTCCCCCATGCCTAGCTTCTTGCATGTCCCTTATGAAAGCAAAAATGTTGCAAATTAAGAAGGAAAATTTCAATATTTTCAATGTGCTACAGCTATTGCAGCCAAGTGATCTTATTGGGCCCTGCTGGACTCAATTTCCTGAACCTGACCCTGATATTCTTCATTTTTTTCTGCAGGTGGTCGACCTGGGTCTACTTATTCTTCATGATTCGACATGCCTTCTTATGCCACTCATCAAACTCCTTCTGCAGGCGTAGTATTTTATCCTTTAGGGTCTCATTTTCCTTCTGAAGAACCCGTTCAAACAAAGTGACTTAAGTTATAATTTCCTCTATTTCCTTTCGGGACTGATTTTCTGGGAAGTTCTCTCCCCCTCGTGTTGTCCTTGAGAGGACTGGGGAAAAATTGGTTCCTCATGCCCTTGGCGATCTACATTTGTCTTATTCCCACTTTCTTGCAGTAGTGGGATTTGGAAAGATGCAACCTCCAATTATCCTTTGTTGATGAATTCGGCTACCTCAACCTTCCTTTCCCTTTTGACAAGTCTCGGGGCTTCTTATTCCTTTTATCAGTTTTAATTTGTGGTACCCCTTCCTATGCATTTTCCTCTATTCCTAGCTTCGCAGCCTGGCTTCTTGTAAAGCTCTTAGCAAGGGTATAAGTACCTTTCAAATTGGGCTTTTTCCTTACGGTTTCCCTAGTTACCACCGCCTCTTTTTCTTTCCTAACCTCCTCTGTCAACTAACCATGGGTTCGGGGTTTCTTTCTCGACTTATCCATTAGTTCTACCTCCTTGGTTTCTGGTGAACTAGGCTCCTTCTCATCATCCACGAAGTAATTCTCCAACAAGAATTTCTCCCATGTTTTGTTCTGTTTACGCAGAACCTCTATCACGATAATTTTTATTAGACCGTGATGATAAACATTCTCCTCTATATGTGTTGCCCTCTCCTTGGTATAAGTAGACATTTTCAATAGGGGTATTTAGTATAATATGGGAAATTAAAGGTCCTCTCTCAGAAATGGCTGAGGAGACGAATGTGAAAAAGAAATGCTAGCCCAAAACAACCTTCATAGGTGATGTATTTCTATAGGAAAAATAAGAGACATTGGTACTTACTTCTAAGGTAATCCTGTAGGATTCCCTTGCTCCAATCCGGGTTTTCATGTTCTTTTCTGAGGAAGGGTGCACAAATATCCTTGTTGAATCGTTGGTTCTTGAAATAGTGCTCCCCTTCCTATGGAATTCCATAAGCTCTAGCTACCATCTCCTCCATCAATCTAAATTTAAAATTCCCCACCTGTGACCTATCGCCATTTAGATTTAGAGAAAAAGACTTCGTTACCTATCAATTATGCACGCTAAATTTTAGGAGCAGAGGAACCCATCCTCCCTTATCCAACATTGCCTTACTCCGTGGGTTAGCATCTAGTAATGGAGAACCCTGAGGTTTGAATCTAACATCAAACCGCATTATCAACATAGCTAAGAGTGGGGGAGAGCAAAGTTGATTCAGTTCACCAAGATGATTCTAAGACTAAGCAGAAAAACTCGATAAATATAGTTTAAATTAGGAAATATTCGGTGTAATGAGGTAAATTTTGAGAAACGCGGGACGTGATCATGATTGTCATCATGATCCATCCTGTGGGATAAATATTGGAAATATAACCAAAGGACATGTGATGGTAATAATAATCAAGAATGGAACTCGATTTATGATACAACGACTCATATTTTCCTTCTTCCGCGAGGGTGACCATGACTCATACTTATGAATATTCAAATTTTTCATATGATTCCCTTTTTACCTTAAGTATTCTGATGCCAACCATACCTGCTCGATATTACCTTAAAACAGTCCAGTACTCGGGTGACGACTGCACTTGTCTTGAAATAATAACCCACCTTGGAACCACATCATATGCACAATTGTATAGGTCATGGTCTCAAATAATGATGAAGATGATCAGTACTTGCCATATTAGTTTAAGATAATGTTCTGTATGAAATTCGTTCTTTATGAAATAAGTAGTATTGCTGTAGGAACTGCAACCGCTGAACTTTTCTGCAGGAAAATCCCCTTTTTGTACAGTTCTCTACACATGAATGTAGGTGATGATTTATAATGCGCAGTGATCTCGTTGGATTACCATCCATTAAGGTCAGTTTTTAACCAACACTAGGCTCATCACCATTAATGAGAGTGAGGACCAAGGTACATCTGATGCATCTTATCAGGTGTGAATATATGAGTAGTTGTCAAACCCCCTATAGGATCCAGCAATTAAGGAGCCATGATGAATCCCCATTGATGTTGATGAGATAGCCTATCATTAAGGTATACAAGATTCAAGGCATCACAAGGCTCTTATCTTGGACCCAGATAATTTGTTTATGTCAATGGGCCAAGATTTTTGGGAGGATGGCCTTAAGAGATCCCACATCAGTCCAACATTAGCAATCCAAAAATTAACTGAAAAATAGAATTTATTGAGAGGATCCCAAAGGATCTACTGACATGTGATGTAATGAGCCTAGGGCAGTCCATGCTCGCCATATTTCAGTTTTAGAGAGTTTGAAATACTGAAAAGGAAGACTCCAATGGGGCTCCTTTTCTGTAACTAGTCCATTGGGCCTGGAAAAATGAATAACATATACCCAATAAAAATTCCTCTCATGTTTTATTAAGCACAAGAAGGAACAAAGTGAGCTTAGTGTATTGGAAGGAAATAAATAAGAGGTATTGAAAGGAATGAATCCCTCTCCCACCATTTCCAGGTCCTTCTTCTTCACAATTTCTTCCACAAATTCCTCCTTAGATTTCGGTTTCTGATATAGCTTAATTCCATGCACATTTACCAAGAAGGTAACATTGAGATCATCAATTGTTTTAACCTGAACAGATCCATTATAAAAAAACTTTCTCAATTTCATAGGGGCTCAACCAATGTGTGTTAAATTTCCCCTTAAAATTCTTAAATTTCGATTCATACAACAATGCCCAATCTCCCTCCCTGAACTATTTTTTCTTAATGTATCTATCATGCCATTTAGCCCGTTGTTGTTGGATCAGATTAGTATGTTGAAAATCGTCCTACCTAATCTCATCCTACTCATTGAGCTTTAGGATTCTCTGTTGTTGTGCCTCATTAAGGTCTATGCCCAAACCTATTTCCATCTTAAAAGTTCTGATATGAATTCAATTGGCATTAAAACTTGTTTTCCATACACCAATTCATATGGAGAGAATCCTTTGGTGTTCCTCCATGTCTATACGCCCACAATGCCTCAGGGAGTCGATGTGACCAATCCTTCTTACAATTACATGGCCTTTGTTAGGATTGTTTCCAACACCTTATTTGTTTATTCTACCTTCCCATTGGCCTACTTAAATTTTCAACGAGAAAAAATGAAATTCACATCTAGAAACAACACACACACTGGTGTGGGATCACAAGTCACATAGTGATGGGTCCTAGTGATACATTAGTGTGCAAGCCAACTTTTAAATGAATTGGAAAATTAATTGTAATCTTATCTCATAAAAGTTGTAATAGTTAACTAAGTGTGACAGAATTAATTAGCTCAAGAATTCTGAGTTGAGGGTCAAAGTATAGGCATGTAGAGTGATTCTATTATTAACAGGGTCCAGTTGCATTTGTATCACTAGTGTAGTGTGAGTGGGATTAGTTAACTCACATTAATTGAGTTAAAATGAGTTTAACTAGTTCTAATTGTTTTATGATCTAGTGGAAGATCAAGTGAATTAAAATAGATTTAATTCACCAGTAGTGATCTACCAAGTAACTGATGATTCACTATTTATAGTTGCATGCATGCTAATTCTGGTGGTGACCCAGTTGAGACAAACGTTCAAGGCAAGTAAACTATCAGTTGTATTTTTACAAAACTGCCAAGATGCAGTTATATAACCACAAGAATCCCATGATGAATTGCACAATCAAGGAAGGTTGAATTTCCTATTTAATAGGGGTTTAATTCTCTAGGGATTGCATAAGCATGGTAGGTTGAGGGTAGGCTGATAATTGGCTATGTGTTTGTCAATTTTTTCCTATATCAGTGTGAAACAATTGATAGAGTGTATGAGGTTGTGGTGATAACAAATACATTGTATTGTTTCATGATTCCTTTGTTTATTATAAAATAAATATGGAGGGATTTTGAGTAGTTTATTTCAAGAAAATCTGGTGTTGTGTATTGATTTACTTCTTTCACTTTCTTGCATGTCATTGAGCAATCATGATTTAAATTCCGCAAATTTTGTAGAAGGATTCAGTATCTTGTTTTAGTACATTACATGATCAGATTGAATCCATTTATATAATTTCTACATGGTATTATAGTTGTGTTAGAGATTCTCTACATGGTATCAGAGCACCATGAATCACAATAGTGGAGAAGAAATTGAGTTTGTGTTGAAAAGTATTCAAATTTGCAGATACCTTCTTCAGAGCTATAACCTGATCAAGATGTCTTTCAATAGCTTGAGACTCAAATATGAAATCGAGGGCAGTTCAAATTATATTGCATGAAAGGATAGGATGGAGGCAATGTTGGACGACAATGTGTTGAAGGAATTCATAGATAATGATATTCCCAAGCCCACGGTAGCAGATGCCCAGCTTCTTAATGCATCACAAAACAAGGTAGCAAAGGTGAGGAGGATCTTGTTTGAGGGAGTTCGAGATCATATTTTCTTGAGTATCCATGGAGATGCAACTCCATATGATATGTCGAAGGCCTTGACAGATCAGTGTCAAAGCAGCAATGATCACAGAAAATTGGCACTCAAGGAAAATATCAGGAAAATCAAAATGGAGAAGGGTGACACAATGCAGAAATACTTGACCAAGTTCACTCAATGTTGAGATCAGCTTGGAAGTGTTTGGATTACTGTATATGATGATGAATTGGTGAGCCTAACACTTATAAGCCTTCCCAAGAGCTACAATAGTTACGAGGACATTGTGAATGGGAGGGAGAAGTTACCATATTGGGAGTGACTATGGTCGGATTTGGTACAAGAAGAGTTTTGGTGGAATACCAAGGATGGATCCTCATCCAAGACTAATGATGAGGAAGTTTGTGCCTTGGATGGTAAGACAAAGAAGGGGAAAGGGAAGAAGTCCCATTCCAATTCTGAGACCTACAAATAAGGAAAGAAGCATAACATGTCAAAGGTGAAATGTTTTCACTCTCATGATCATGGACACTATGCCTCAATTTTTCCATGAAAGAAGAAGAACAAAAAAAATCCTCCATGAGCTTTAACGAGTGAATATTTTGCCTCATAGTTTGAGTTGGAATTCTCTCTCATCGCATGCATGGCGTCAACTGTGATGGGATCTATGTGGTACTTGGATAGTGTAGCATCTTTCCACATGACGGGAAATAAAAAAAAATCTTTAGTAGCTTGTAGGAGAAGGATATTCAGATGCACATTGAGATGGGTGATGATGGGAGGTATAGTGCTACCAGGATTGGTACAGTTACCTTACAAAGATATTCGAGTAAACCTTTCATATTAAAATATGTCATGCATGTACCAGGCTTGAAAAAAAATTAGTTTCAGTTTCTATGTTGGAGGATCTTGGATATGATGTAGTTTTTAGTGAGGGAAAGGTGTTCCTTCATCACAAAGCCACAATACACGTAAAGACAATTGGGGTTCATGCGAAGAACCTCTACAAACTTGATGTATATGGCTGCGTAGCATTGACAAGTAAATAAGGGAAGATCGTGAACCGAGATACATGTGATTTATGGCATAGGAGATTGGGCCATCTACACCACAGTGCTTTGAGGATCATGTAGTAGATTTCTACAAGTCTTCTAAAGGGTACTCTTGTGTAGCTAGACATATGCAAGGGATGTACCATGGGGAAGTATACTAAGGCCACCTTTCATGAGAAGTAGAACCGAGCAGCAGAAATCCTTGAGAGAGTTCACTCAGATGTGTGTGGACAATTCTCTACGCCTTCCACAACAAAGCATAGGTATTATGTGATTTTTGTTGATGATTTTTCTAGAAAGTGTTGGATCTTTATGCAGAATAAAGATCAGGTGTTCTCCAAATTTTTTGAGTTCAAAGCATTGGTATAGAAAGAGACAAGGAAGAAGGTGAAGGCTCTAAGGAGCGAGAATGGTGGTGAGTATATCTCTAATGAATTCAAGAACTTCTATGCTAAAGAAGGTATTTAGATAGAATTGATTGCACCTCATAACCCACAACATAATGGGTTTGCAGAAAGAAAGAATAGATCAATTGTGGAGAAGCACGAGCTATGTTACATGATCGGGGCCTGCCGTTTCATATGTGGGCATAGCCATGCAACACATCATTATTTGTGAAGAATCAGAGTCATAATCAGATAATTGGAATGAGTACACGAGAGGAGGCTTTTTCAGGTAAGAAACATGATGTTTCATATTTCAAAATTTTTGGCTCATCTGTCTGTTGCCATGTGACGAAAGATGCTAGGAAGAGGCTAGAACCATCAGCGAAGGTTGGGATATTTGTGGTTACACTGATACTCCCCATAACTATCAGGTGTATTTTTCGGCTAACAGGATGATAGTTGCCAAGAGAGATGTTATATTTGATAAGGAGAAAGCCATGCGATTGTCCCTTAAGAGGGAGCCTGATTTGCATGCAGATGAGGATATCTTAGTTCCAAAGGATGAACCTCAGGATGTGGAGTGGCCACAAGCAGAGGATCATGGAGTGGCAGAAACCAATCATGCAAATCCATCCACCAGAAATGGTAGGAAGCACACCATAGAGGCTGAAAAATTGATGCTAGATGCGACAAAGCATGTAGGAGTACCTACATCACAATGAAGGCAGAGAAGGTTCCCAGATAGGCACACTAGATATATGGCTCTTATGAGGGAGTGTTTTATGACAGAACCATCCTATTTTGAGGAAGCAATGTAGCAGCCAACATGGGTTGATTCCATGGTTGAGGAGTATGACTCCATTATTATAAACAGTGCATGGGAAGTGGTCCCAAGACTAGTGGGGAAGTTATTGGTTGGATCCAATTGGATATACAAGGTGAAGCAAATAGAGACCTCTAGGAGGTAGATATTTTGAGCCAGATGGACAGAGGGAGTACATGCAGCTATACCTCCAGGTGTGAGGTGGGGCGATGTGCAGAATGAAACCCAAGAAGAAATTTGGGTAGGGCCCATTGAGATGGTGTGTCTCATGGATCAAACCTAGCTATGAGGAGCCCATAGTACAATAGTAGATGGGAGGATCAATAAAATTGATGCAGTCAAATTTTAGGAGGACATAAATCAAAGTGACAGGTGTCAGATACTAGAGCACATATCAAAGTTAGCAGCAATGCAAAGTGCATGGATGCATATGTCAACAATGCACAGAGTCTAGTAGACGTGTAGTAGCTAGCAGCAATCAGAATACTCTGATGAGAGATGCATTATACCGATTCAGTTGTTTGGAGGCTATTCAGTTTCAGGAGAGTTGCATGTGTGAACAACACTAGAGCATTGTTGCATGCAGAACATTCCAAAGGTACCAGA
This sequence comes from Pinus albicaulis, assembly GCA_034641835.2. Lineage (NCBI taxonomy): Eukaryota > Viridiplantae > Streptophyta > Pinopsida > Pinales > Pinaceae > Pinus > Pinus albicaulis. The sequence continues at coordinate 752,587,187 of CM076575.1, read as the reverse complement.
TTGGGATAGATTGATTCCTTTCTTGTTGAGAGGGAGTGTTTAAATTTTCAACTAGAAACAGTGAAATTTTCATCCCGAAACAACACACACACTAGTGTGGGATCACAAGTCACACATTGATCGGTCCTAGTGATACATTAGTGTGCAAGGAAATTTTTAAATAAATAGGAAAATTAATTGTAATCTTATCTCATAACAATGTTTAATAGTTAACTAACTGTGATAAACTTAGTTAGATCAAGAATTTCGAGTTTAGGGTCAAAGGATAGGCATGTAGATTGATTCTATTATTAACATGCTCCAGTTGCAGTTGTAGCACTAGTGTAGTGTGAGCTAGTGTGAGTGGGATCAGTTAACTCACATTAATTGAGTTAAGATGAGTTTAACTAGTTCTAACTGTTTGATGAGCTAGTGGAAGATAAAATGAATTAAATAGATTTAATTCATCGGTAGTGATATACCAACTAAATGATTATTCACTATCTATAGCTGCATGCATGTTAATTCTGGCCTAGTTGAGACAAAAGTTCAAGGCAAGTAAACTATCAATTGTATTTTTAGCAAACTACCAAGATGCAGTTATATAACCACAGGAATCCCATCATGAATTATGCAATCAAGGAAGGCTTAATTTTCTTATTTAATAGGGGTTTAAGTCTCTAGGGATTGCATAAGCATGGTAGGTTGAGCGTAGGTTGATAATTGGCTATATGTTTGTCAAATTTTTCCTAGATCAGTGTGAAGCAATTGGTAGATTGTATGAGGTTGTGGTGATCACTAATACATTGTATTGTTTCATGATTCCTTGGTTGATTATACAATAAATATGGAGGGATTTTGAGCAGTTGCTTTCCCTAGGAAAATATGGTGTTGTGTATTTATTTACTTCTTTCTATTACTTTCATGTGATTGAGCAATCGTGATTTAAATTTCACAAATATTGTAGAAGGATTCAATATCTTGTTTTAGTACATTACATGATCCGATTGAATCCATTGATATAATTTATACATGGTATTATAGTTGTGTTAGAGATTTTCTACATGGCCTATGGATGGTAAGGTGTGGACTTCTTATGAGTAATCTAATATTTCTGTAAAATTCCCTGCACAAGCTTTGACAAAACTGAGTACCCTGATCAGGAACTATTTCCTTTGGTACCCCAAATCTTAAAAAAATATCATAAAAAGGAAATTATACCACTGCTTTCTCCGTTTATCTAGGTAGTGCCCTTGCTTCCACCCATTTCTTAACATAATAAGTACAAACCAAAATATACTTCTTACCTTTGGACATAGGATTGATGGGACCAACAAAGTCAAGAGCCCACCTCTCGAATGGTTCTATGAAAACCTGTGGCTACAAAGGCATTTCATCTAATTGAATAGGCCATGTATGCAAACCAAGGTGTTTTGACAGAAATAGCAAACAAATTCTCATCAGGAAAGTTATAATTAACATGAACATCCTCACCTGCATGGTTGAGCCTAGATAGGAAATAAGCTACCTGATTTTATTTTCCCATCTTGTCCAATATTTTGATGTCAAATTCCTGCAGCAGCAAAAGCCACCTAGTGATCCTGCCATTAGTGACTGGCTTGCTCATGATATATCGGATGGAAGAAAGATCAATGTGCACAAAAAATTCATAACTATTGATGTAATTTCTAAAATTATTAATAGCATAAATTACAGCAAGGAATTATTTCTCAGTTATAGTGTAATTCTGTTCTGGAGGAGTTAAATTTTTCTAACAAAATAGATAGCATGGGTTATGAGATTTTCCTTTTGACCCAATACTGCTCCTATGGCTGAATCAAAGGCATCAGTGGAAATGTGAAAAGTAAATTTCCAATGTAGACCTCTCAAGACAAGTGTTGAATAAAGCTTTTCCTTGAGTGTATCAAATGCAGCTTGACACTCATCACTCCAACAAAATTTAGATTCTCTAGTCAATAATTTAAAGAATGGAGAGGCTACCTTTGTAAAATTCTTAGCAAACCTTCTGTAGTAGCCTGCATGTCCAAGGAAACTTTGAACTCCCTTTTGACTGGTTTTTGGGGGGGAATTTACAATTACTTCGATCTTAGATCAACTTTAATTCCTATAGCAGAAACATGATGACCCAAAACAATACCCTTAGTCATAATCATAAAAAAAAATTAATTACTCAATGAAAGATTACTTCTCTACATATCTGCAAAACTTTCTTAATTTTATGTAAATATTCTTCAATGATTTCACCCATTACTATAAAGTCATCCATATAGACTTCTACGCAATCATGCAAAAGGTCAGAGAAAATACCAAGGATCGCCCGTTGAAATGTGGCTGGTGTGTTGCATAAACAAAATGGTAGTACCTTATATGCATAGGTACCCTAGGGACATGTGAATGGTGTCTTCTCCTGGTCCTCTAGAACTCTCCTAATTTGATTATACGTGCTAAACCCATCTAGGAAGGAAAATTAATTATTCCCTACTAAAGTGTCCAGTACTTGGTCTATAAAAGGAAAGGGAAGGTGATATTTTAATGTAGCTTTGTTTAGTTCCCTGTAGTATGAACACACTCGCCATTTTACATTCTTTATAGTGACAATAACTAGTGGAGACACCCACCAATTGTCTGAGATAGGATAGATGAACCCTACATTTAACAATTTCTACAGTTCCTTTTTTTACAATTTCTCTTAAAGCGGGGTTCATCATCCTTTGTGATTGTCTCTCAGGCCTAGCATTTCCTTCTATATAGATATGATGAATGCATTTATCTCGATAAATACCCCTCATGTTTGTATATTCCCAAGAAAATGTATCCGAAATTTTTTTCAATGTCTGAATTAATTGTTTCTCTTGTTTATGAGTTAAGACAGAATTGATGTTTAAAGTTTTCCCAGGAAAATTTTCAATTATCTTACCTCCACATTAAGTCATTCAATATGTAGGGAATGCAGTAAAGAGGGTTGAATATAATTCATCTATTGTACTATGTTCCTAAAATTTCTACAGGTCAGTAATGATATCTATATTATGACTAGACTTCCCTTCCAAATGCTGTGAAAAATCATGGTTAGAAATACAACAATTTATCATATTTTCCTCTGAGTTTTCCTTAAGGCTCATGGCTTGGGCTATTTTCAAAACTAGTTGGGTACATTCTGAATTATATTCATCTTCTTCAACCCAATGATTATTTTTTGATCTTAATAGGGGTTTAGCAGGGGGATACAAATTGATATGCTTAGTTTCAACTCCATGAGTGATGGTCATATTTCTAGACCTACACCCTATGTAGGCATCTGTCGTGGCTAACTAAGGCCTACCCAAGATCAAAAGATTCCCTACCAAGTTGGTTTTAGGTTGAAGAAAATAAAATTCTGTAGGGTACTCCTGTGAATCCAATGAAATGACAATGTCTTCTAATACACCCTTCATCTTTACTTTATACCTTTCTGCTAATTCTAACATTTTAGGAGTAGGAAGTAGGTCAAAGGATCATATGTGAGATAAAGTATCCATTATCATCATATTGATGGCTACACCTAAATAAATTAGAGTGTTTCTTATCAGATACCCATTGATAAAGGTGGTAACCACAGGGATTCCGGGGTTTGCATATTTCTCAGTAGAAAATCCGGTGGAGATAAGTCTTGCAAGTTTCCCACCTACTTGAATTATGGAGGGTTATTAATTCTGTATCCCTGATTTCATGGTACATAGTTCCTTCATTGTTTTAGCATAAATAGGGATATCCTTAATTGCTTGCAGTAACGGGATCTTAATGCATACATTTCTCAGTCTAGACACAAGATCGAACTCGGGTTGTTTTATTTTCATCTCCAACCTCTCTGGAAAAGGAGGCTAGATAGAATGGGATGAGGAAGTTTCTTGTGAATTTGAATTGGTTTGTTATGTTGGTTCAGGTGTGTTTTCTACTTCATGTGTGTCCAGAGTTTCTTCCTCTACAATCTATTGATTTTTTTCCGGACTGAGTCACCACTTTTCCTTATCTGAGTTTAATTTTTCTATAGCAACACAGGAAATTCTTGCAGCAAAGGAACATAAATTTCCTACAGAGGTTGAGGTTCAATATAATAGGTAGGAAAAGTGGGATAAGTGACCACTCCAATATTGTGAGAAAATTGGATGGTTTTATTATTGGGGTTTGATTCTTGCTGGGCTGGAAGTTGTGTGGGATGAGGTTGATTTGGTGGGGCAGGAAAATAAAGTTGTTGTTGTTGTGGTTGAACCATTTTTTGTGGTATGGGATATGGTGAATAGAAATTATGAGATGGAAAATTATGTGCAGCAGGGTAAGAAAAGTTCCCCTGCCAAGGTTGTTGTGGAGGCCAGGGCTGCCAGTGCATTGGAATATTCCACATCTGATTCTGAGTATAAGGAATTTGAAAATGTTGTTGTGACATACCTATAGGATGTGGTTTCCATATTTTTTGAGGTGTCGTTGCATAGAGTTCATTGACGGATCCATGATCTTCTAGATATGTTGCTTTAATCGATGGAAGAGAAGGACATTGATCAGTAGAATTCTCAGCTTCATAAATTCGACATACCTCTATATTGTCTATAGGACATTCCCTTAAGGGATGTTGCTTCCTGCATTTGGATCAGAACATGGCTAGGGCCTTCTCTACTTCCTCTTGTTTCTTCTTAGCCTGCAAAATATCCAATTTTGAAGACAAAGTGTTAAGAATATCAATCTTAAAATTTTCAATTAAATTACCCATTTCATCTTTGCTTACTCCAACTCCGGCAACTGGTTTGATAAGCCTAGAATAAGTGTCTCTTGATCCTCCTCCAACTTTATAATTTTCGCTTGAACAATTTCGACACAACTCACTCACATCATCATAACTCAGTTTTGATATATCATCTTCTTCCATCAGATTAAAAACCTCTATAAATTTAGGTTTGATTGCCCTGAGAAAAATTTCTCTCTTGGTCTCCTTACTCAGTTGATTCATCTTAGATCTCTGCAGATTAAATTTAAATCTTTCCACCAAGTCCTCAAGACTCTCCCCTTCCTTCTGATTCATGCCAAAAATTTCTTCCCGAAGGTCCTAGCTTTACAATAGTCTTGATACTTCTTTAGGAACACCTTTTTCATTTCATCCCAGGTTGCAATAGAGCCCAACCCCATGAACCACCTGAGAGATGCATCCTTTAATGTAGCAGGAAAAAACTTCAGCTTTTGAGCATTTAAATAATAGTCATATCTTCTGCACAATACATCAAATTCGAATAAGAAGGAGTCAGGGACTTCACTAGAGATACCACAAAATTTTTGCAAGGCCAAGGGAGGAATGGTTTTCATTTGGGTAGCTCCACCAGTCTCCTTGATAGGAAATTCAAATGTGACGAGTTCCTCTTCCTTCTCATTATAGTCCCCATCTCTGTTACCAATACCCTCTATATGAGACATATCAGACCAAGAGAGATTATGACCCTTGTAAACTACAGATTCTTTAAAGTCAATGGTCTCGAACTCTGGTTATTGAAGAATATTGATGAGGAATTCCTCTTTAGGCTAATCACTGAGCAAATATGTTGACTTCCTTGTAAGAGGAGATTATAAATGGGTAGAAACAGAATATTTTCTTATAAACGATTCTAATGTGGAAGTATTAATCTTCTTAGGATTGACTACCAAGCTCTTTTTAGGACTACACACCTCCTGTTCAGATTCTTCCTCCTTTGTTGCCTTGTTCCTTATAGATTTCCTTATTATTGCCAGCTTAGTAGTGAACAAAGTGGTGCTCACATCACCACCAAACAAATTTGGAAATATTGGTCCCTATTGATATGTTATGCAAACAAATTCAAAAACTTATACTTACGAAACAATCAAGACATGGCTTTGGCGAATTTTGAGCTCTGAAGGTGCACAGGTATTACCCTTCGTCTTACTACTTCGACTCCCCGAGTCATGAAAGTCTCAAACAACAAGAAATCATACTAAAACACTTTTAGTATAATCCCTTAGTACCTCCCCAACAACAGCACCAAAATGTTTGGGAAAATTATAGACTTATAATTTTACAAACATAAATCATCAACGAGGGGTAGGTAAGCTTATGAGATTTTGTGTAAAATATATGCACGCTAATAATTTAAGTGCTTCTCTACTTAAACAATTCACACACAAACAACTATAATGTCTCTTTTCCTCATTAACACTTAGCAGCAAAGGCTATGGAGTGGATTTAATCATCCCTCTACAACACTTAAGACTGCTGATGTTGATCAAAAAAATATAAGGGACCAATCAAAAAACAATGAAATCAATTTAACATTACACAATTTAAACCAAATATTGATCACATGAATCCAAACATATTCAGCAAATAAACTTCACCATTTAACCATGATACATGTGCTATTACAATTTAGAAAAAAGAGAAATAATCAGTTCTTCAATAACTCTGTTAATTCATGAAAAATAAGCGAACAAACACAAAGATGTAACTAATGGAGTTGTGAGAAAATGGGGCCCTCCGTTACCCACAACCCCTTTATTGTTAAAATGGATTACACAAAAAGATCAGCATAACATGTAACTTTGTATTAATCTGGAAAAGTATTACAGTGATATAAAATTCTGATATGTCCAACCTCCTTTGCAAATGAAATATAACAATATTTATACAATTACAAAGGCATAAGCTTTCCCAAATTAGGAAAACTATTGGGTTGCAACTATTTACTAACAATAACTAGTTAGGACAACAAAAATAGCTCTGCTAAGTTTGATCCATGACTGAAAGCATGGATCAAACTAATTTAGTTGAGTTGCTGGAGCCTTTGCCTAATATGACCATCGATAATAGAACTGAATATACGGGTGATTTTGATGACAGATTCGAGGCAGCAAATAGAACAATGTCCATGTACGTGGATTTCCTAATAAAACCCATTTTATCGATCTACTTGAGACTAACTGGAACATACTCAACCGCTAATACTGCTACAGGAAATCTAGGCAGTTGCAGGAAATCGACATCTATAGGAAATCGCAGGATGTCTATAGGAAATCAGCGAAACACAAGATGTCTATAGGAGATAGTGGATTTTTTTCAAAAGTGATTAGTCTGCATAAGATTTAATCAGTCGAACATGAAATTTGTAGATAATTCAATTAGGTAACACTTAGCTTCAAAAATAATTAATAACAAGGTTAAATGATATTTTTTAAGATAATTTTCATACCTTAAGCTCACAACACCATTTTGGTCAAAACATAAGTAATATGGTGAAACGAGAGTAATTAAAGGTCAAAAAGATTTCAAAAAAGGGGGAATAAAGGTCTTAGAATGCTATCAAAATTGAGCAAAATCAGGACTCAACATGCCCTTACATTATTATTGTTATGTCGGCTCTGATTATATTGTGACCCCTTGACTCCTATATATAAAAAGGACTATTTTTCATTTGAATCATCCAAGAATTATTAATTTATGTAATGTAAAGTAGGTTTCCCCCTCAAAGAGGCTAATTTTTAAGTCATTGAGATATCTTTTCTTCTATTTTGTGAGTTAGTTGCATAACGTTTGGTTTCAGAGCTTTGGATTCTAGGGTTTTGCTTCTTCAAACAGGCCATCTTGGAATTTTCGCTATACCATTTTTTCTATGAAGCTTCAAAATATGGAATTAAAACCACGTAGAGTCGAAATACGGGTCAACCTTGTGTACGAATTTTAGATCTTGGTTCTCTATATTTTCGAAGATAAGATCTGAGGAAGCTAAAAATTTTATAGGCTCTAAAATTTCATCTCAAACACGTGATCGAGGGAAAAACATCATAAGTTCCATTTCAAGCATCAAATTTGAATTCTATAAAACGTTGCCGAAAGTGCACCGAATGTAGTTTTTCTTGTATCAATTTCAGAGCAGAATTTTTAAACGGTTACACGTGGAATCCCTTACAACTTCTTTGTATTGAACCATTCCATAATAAATTCATCGTGATATATTTAGCATAAATTTATCTTGAAGAATAAAAATTTGGTCTGACTTGTGTCATTGGAAAGAAGACTTAGAGGGTTACCAAAAGATCAAATTTCAGAAATTAGAGATCCTAAATTACAAAGATACAACAGTTTCAATATCGAGCTCCTAAAAGAAAAAAAATCCGTGTATTTTTTTTTAAATTATGATAGATTTTATTTGAAAATTTAGTTTGATGTCATTCCAAGGGAGCTTTGAATCATATATATATCAGTATTGGGTTCTAAAATTCCTCCCAAAAAAATTAATTCCACACTGATTAAGCCCTCAGAAATCTCTATTATGACACATGAATAGGACAAATTGCAGCATGATATATCAAAATTACGGGACCAAGTGCAAAAAATTTATCTATTGAAAAGAGCAACCAAAGAGGAACTAAAAGGTGACATGGATGGTTTAAAAGCAGACATGGAAGATAATCTGGATGGCATGGAAGCTAATATGGATGGTTTGAAAGAATACATGGAAGTTTTGAAGGAAGTTTTGACAAAGTTGTTGCAATAAATACTTCCTGATGGTGACAAGGTAATCCATGAAAATCATGATGAGGACAAAAGGAATATGAATTGTGATTTTAGAAACTCCAATTTTGGGTTTAGGAACCACCACATTTCAAATATCGATATGAGTAAGTTTTTTTTCAAGGATATGGTAACATGGATACTACAAATGGAGCAATATTTTGATCTACATGATGTGCAACACTCACAAAAGGTATGCATTGCAACTTTGTATTTAGAACCCAATCAGTTTGTATGGTATCGATGACTTTTTTCTCATAAATAAATTTTCACTTGGTCAATTTTTACGGATAAAATGATAGAGCATTATGAGGATACAAAGAGCAACACCTTATTTATCCAATTGATAAATATCAAACAAAAGGGTTCAATGGTTTAGCACATTGAGGACATCCAAAAGTTGAACATCAAGGTAACAAATATTCCAGAGGAGCATAGGATTGATTTCTTCATAGAGACTTTATAGGATAACATCCAACATCATGTTCGCCTTTGGGAACCTGATTCATTAGGGAAGACATTCAGGGTGGCAAGAAAAGTTGAAAGAAAAATTATGGCAACAAGAAATTCTACCACTCATAGCTATAAAAATGGAAGTGTTTCTACTCCTAGCCTTCCACAACCTACAAGGCTGACACCACAATAATTGGAGGGGAAAAAATAAAAAGGGATTTTTTATAATTGTGATAGAAAATATACTAAAGGTCATAAGTGCATTGACAAAAAATTATTTTACATAGATTATGAAGAGGAGGAAGAAAAGGAATAAGAAACATAAAAAGAGGAGGATATACACCAAGAAGAAACCTTAGATAAAGAAGAAATGAATCCGACCATATCATGTAATGCATTGCTAGGAATTACCACTCCTCAAACTCTCAAGATAGAAGGATATATCAAGAAGAAAAAGGTAATAGTGTTGATTGATTCGGGTAGTGCCCATAATTTTATTCATTGTAAGTGTTTCGGGGAAAATCACCCTAGAGGCTTGTTGGGTCAAAACCTCCACAGAGCAGGGCATGCCATTCAGAAGGACTCACACACAACCATACTTGAATGCAAAAAACTAGATAACAACGATAGCGGAACTCACTTGTAGTCCTACGTTCGATGTAGATCCCGCGGGGTCCAAACCCCCAGCAACCTTTTTTCCTCCTTCAACCTGGAAAACAAGAAAGAACGTGCACGGAAACCTAGTTGTACAACATATATTTCTCCTAAACGTTAGTGTAATCCATGTGAAATATGATATAAACGATAATAACTACTTAATAATCAATCTTTCCACATATATAAATAGATACTAACACATAAGTTCAGGAACAAGACGGTTCTTCATTATTATGAATAGCATGTACAGAAATAAAGAGTGGAGAGATCACCTGAATCCTTCCATGATCTTCAAGTAGACCGTCGTCCGGATTCGTCCCGCCCTTGCCTCGCTAAGAAACTTTCAAGACTTGTGCACTCGAGATGGCATATAAATGGATGAACATCTCCAGGAAACAAGGGTTTCCTGTATAAATCTGGGAAAGTGTAGGAGGCATGGCGAATCAGAATTGAACTGGGATTCCAACAGAGTATAATGTCTATAAAATTTCTCTCTCCCTTAGGCCATGCACATGAGGGGATTTTATACTCCCTCAAAGTAGTTTCAGTCAGTTGGAAACAGTTGGCCACATACTGCGGTGGTTGAACTACTGGAGTAACCATCAACCCAGTCCGAAAATAGGGAATTTATATATTTTTTAATGGTTTTAATGGCATACGTGGAAAAGTGCATATGGACTCGCGTATACACGCGGAAAATTCTGGGCATACCCGCGTATGGGAATTTTAACACTGTTTTTTAGTGAATTTGTTCAAGTCTGTAGGAATGGGTGCCCAAAGCCATAAAGACAATCATGAATCACCTGAGGGTGAAAAATGATGCTATAACAGATGCCCCCTAATATATGAGGTCATAAGGGGTACATGATGGCCGAAATATATTATGCACATAGAAAGAACTTCGCAAGGACAAGAGAGGACTTCACCAGATTTCAGCCTGCCAAAAACCAATGAAAGAAAACAGAGAGTCAACTCATGCTGAGGCGGGCATACCCATGCTTGGTCAAAAATACATCATATGGAAAGTACATAATAGATCCAAAATGTATACAAGTATAGTTGAACTGAAAGTACACAATGAATCGTCTGAGCATGGCCCGGAAGTATAAGTCTGAATCAATGTCCAAGTATCACATATATAGAAAGCTGATCAATGATGCTGCAACTGGATGTCTAATCATATAAGTAACTGAATCTCCAAGTACCAAATCATAAGAGGTGGAACAAATGGTACAATCACGCAACTCGGGAGCCAACATATAGGATGCTGCTGTACTAACACTGCAACATATAAGGGTGAATGACATCACTGGAAAAAACTGAATGGACTGTCAAAAGTGAACCCAAAAATGTTGATGCAACCTGAGGTCTTCACCGATCACTATGGCACAATTCTACACAATGGGAATAAATGAGCTGAAGTCGACCATGTGAGAAATCGTTGGATTACCGGTCAATGATGTATACCGTTAACCAACACGAGACAACCCACCAATAATGAAAATGAGCGTCAAGGTGCCCTAGTACAATCTAACAAGTGCGAATGAATGAGTTGAAGTCGAACACTTGAAAGAATCTACCAATCAGGAGGCAATGATGAATCCCCACTGTCGATAGCGAAGAGTCTGCCACTGATGACTGCAAACCCTAAGGTACTGACAAAAGACTCTAGACCTTATTCCCAGAGCAATGAGTCGGAGTTGATGGGAAAAGATCTGTTGGAAGGAAGGCATTAAGGCATCCCACATCAGTCCAGCGCGAGTGTAACCCGCAGGCCAAAATTTGGAAGGAATCGGACGAAGTAGAGTGACGGAACCAAAACTGAAGTACGTTTCCGACATGCACAAGATGAAGCTAGTGCACGGAAGAAACCCTCTGAACCAACCAATAATGAAAGCTGACACAGAGGCGAGAAATCCACCGATAGGGTCAAATGGAAATCAAGGTACTGCACAAATCCCAAGTGTGATAATGTGTGCTGACGTCGAACACAGGGGAAACCACTCAATCAAAGACCCATGATGATGATCAAATGCTGAGCACAAGGTCACCTATCAATGATGGAAATAGGCCCAGGGTGCGGCTCTAGGTTTGCTCTCAGAGCAATGTGTCGTAGTCGATAAGAGACAAACCCGCCAGCAAGAAGTCAATGGGGACCTTCTCAAACCGGCACGAGCAGAAGACCAAAACATCTGATGTGATAGAACATGATACTGACAAGACCGGGAAGGCCGACTGAATAATGAGTCAAGAGACACCGCAGAATGGCCGACTCTGGTTAGACTTCCCTTGAACAAAAGCATGACTCATGATGACCATGGCAGTAAAAAGTGACACTGTATAAGTCTGTTATGCAGGAGGCAGAACAAACTCTCCATATGATTGGAAGAGATAACCAATCGGGGGAGGACTGACAAGTGAAACAAGGTAAAGGCTGAACCTAGGTCAAAACTAAAACCATCCCAAATGTAGGAAATATATATAAGTATATGTGCTTTGTTCAAGGGCAAAAAACTGACTCTATACTACCATCAAAACAACGAAGATACATCCCGTTCCCGCTCTTTTTGTTATATTTGATTTTTTTGTCTTTTTCATATAATAAGCCTGAAAAAGAATAAAATAATGCTATGGTACAATGGATAGAATGAGTATCAAGAAACAGATGCACTAGTTCCTGGGATTGGAACAATCCTATGCTCAATGCAAGGTGGCGGAAACTGGTAAGTGATACTCAGAGGAATGTTCCATCCATAGGTAAAAGGGTGTCAAGTCACGATAGCTAATTGCATGCAATGGTTAATTTGTACAGATAGAAAAGGTCAAAATTTGGCATAAACATTGAGTCTGAATGAAGCCGGCTAAAGGCCAGGATAAACAAGTAGCCAATATGCAATGCAGTAATACAACTCAACAACACCAGGGAGCCTCTAGGGTAATAGCCAGAAAAAATGATAGTGAGGAAGAAGAAGAATGAAGCTTCAACACATAAGTCATGGCGGGACTAAAGAGGACTCCCGAGCATACATAAAACGCAGCATGGGCAACAAGTGATAGCGAGGAACTAACTAAGAAGCCCATGTAAAGGAAGGCTCTACCATCAAGTCATGATTAAATAATCGGCGAGTGAAATAGGTGTAGTACTCATGACCTGATGGGATCGACCCTATGGCAAGTGATCAGTATGGAGGCTAGTATGCAAGATGCAACGGAAAGTGAATTCCCTAACCTATATTCCAGTGAAGATCATATACCTGCCATGATGAGTCAGCAGTCATGGATCAAAAACCAGGAAAAATCTCAAAATCGTCAAAATGTACCTGAAAACATACCAAACTGGGCACTTCCAAGCATCTGGGTTATGTAGCTTAAGATAGATTGAAAAAATAAGCATAACAAATTTTTGCGAAAATTTTCAATTTTTTGGACATAAATAGACAAATTACCTCATATTTGGTTCATTGTTACATTGCTGATTTGGAAAAAAGTGCTCTGGAGAAAAAAACTTCTTTCGTCAAAACAGGAGCAAGCGACCGTCAAATCGCATTGAATTTGTCAAGTAAGCTCATCAACCATCCTTGCTATTCATTTTGTCCGTTCATAAATTAAAATTTAGTAATTTTCACCATAGAATCTCTTGCTAAAAATCACGGGTTTGTGCATACGCGGGTTGGTAATGATAAAGTCGCGTATACACGTGACTGTGCACAAATAAAGTCGCGTATGCGCAGGCCCAAATGAAAAATGCGTAGCTAATGAAGGAATTATTGAAATTTTACAGGATGAACATATCATGGAGAGAGCGTGAACACAGTGCAATTGATCAAGAAGTCATGCGAGACCGAGCATCGCTAAATATTCTTCGGAATTGCGGTTTGCTCAAGTTTTTCAAAATGCCAAATATGAAGAGTAATGTCCGGTTGCTTGAAATGCTTGTAAACTATTGGGAACCGAAAGAAGACTGCTTCGTCATAGATCAGATGCCCATACGCATCGAAGTGGAAGATATATATTTTATTACTGGACTCTCCCAGAGGGGGGAACCAGTAGACTTGCACGGAAAGCCCTTGGGAGGGCTAACCGTGGAAGATTACGTCCATGTGTACTGCGTAGAGGGTTCCAAGAAAGTGGGAACTCAAATTGCAATCAAAGATTTAAGAGACTTACACATAAAAATCCTCCTTTTTACCATCGGGAGAGTAGCAGGATCAGCTTCTCTTCACCAGGCATCCAGGACGCAAATGAGTATAGCAGTGGAATGCTTAACTCATTTATATGATTGGTGTACAGCTCTACTGATGAACATGAAGCAACAATTGACTTCTATCCGAAAGGCAAAGACAAAAAATTTTGGATACGGTAAAATTTTGATGACATTCTTCTTTGAGAAGATACCAGCATTGAGACCCAAAGTGATCTCTACCATCAGCATCCCGAGAGACCCAAGAATTGCCCGCTGGGCAGACATGATGAAGAGATTGGGGGGAAGTGAAGTTCCCCGGACCACTTGGGATGATGAGTTCTTCCTTTGGTGGGGAGAACAAATCATCACTGTGGACGACTATCCCTATGCCGAGATGGACTTTCGTGGCGATCCAGATCTTGTCCTTCCACCAGGCGCGGCATGGGGAACAGTCGGTAAGTTCACAATTTTTTGACTTATATAATTTTTTGGATTTTTTCAAATATGCATGAAAAAATGAAAAACAAACATTTTTTTGATTGGATTCATAATGACTTACAAAATGATCATGATACAGATATTGGACCAGTTCGACTTGAGGGTTTCCCGCGACACAAACGTCACCGAGGCGAAGCGAATACAATGGATTCAGATAGGACCCTCCAAGCTGTACAGAGGAACTTGGAGGGATTAACCCGCCAAGTACCTATGGATGCAGTGGAATATCTGCCGGAAGCCATCCAGAGACAGGTGGTAGGAGTGCCCCGAGACTGGGTACGGTTATTCCGCCGAGTTTCCACCGCGATCGTGTTCTGTAGGAACACAACTTCTGGGCAGGGACCTCAGGAGTAGATAGATATGATGTATCAGATGACTGTATATTATTTGAGACTGAACATGATTGGGCATAAGCCCAATTTTTGTATGACTTTATGGATCCAAATTTTGTAAAGTTTTTGAACACTCTGATGATATATATACAGCGATGTTTGATGTGATGTGATAAATATATCAAAATATATGATGTTTTTTGATGATTAAATTTGATTGTATGAAATGATTAATATGCCAATCCAGTGCTTGATTAGCTAATGAGTCTGCCATCCAATTTTCAGCTCGAGGAATATGAATGAAAGTTAAAAATTGAAATGATCTTTGTAACAAACGTACCCTCAAGAACAACCGGAGTAAAAATGGATCTCGAACCCGATGAGTATTGTTCAACTGTGACACCACCAGCTGAGAGTCCAAGAAAACTACCAATGAATCAACACCCAAAGATATTGCCTCCGAGAGTATATAAACAACTGCAGTGTATTCTGCTATGTTATTGGAAGCAGGACCAATGCAGACCCCTCTTGATACTAACAGCTGACCGGATGGATAATGAAGCACCCAAGCCGCGGAAGCTAAGTTCCGGGTGTGTTTACTAGCACCATCGGCGAAACCAAAATGACTCATGACATCCAACACAACCTGCCAAAGCAAATCAAAAAACATCACCAACCCATCAAAGATCGAAAATCAACCAGATATGAGCAAAGAAAAAACTACTATATACAAAAGCAACATGCCAGGCCGAAGCCTAGGCATAATACTTCTTCAAATAGAGCCCATTTCGGGGCTCCGGCAACTCGTTCCCTTCAAAATCAACCAAAGTATATGCTCCTTTCTTAAGGAATTTTTTAACGATGAAGGGACCATACCACATAGACTTAAACTTTCCTGCCCCCAGGGCATCTTTTTCTTGGGCATAGACCAAAACAAGGTCACCTTCCGAAAAAACCCTAGGCTTGACCGCCTTATCGTACTGAGCTTTAACTCGGTTTTTATGCACTTCATTCATCGTGGCGGCATCCCGACGCTGCTCATCGAGATGTTCCAGATGAAGGAGTCATTATTCAAGACTAGAAGTGTCAGGAAGAAGTTCAACAGCTAATTTAAGAGAAGGAATCTCACATTCAATGGGAAATACGGATTCCAACCCGTGCACTAACTGAAACAGAGTAAAGCTAGTTGCAGTTTTCACTGACGTCCTGTATGCCCAAAGTGCAGGATATAGCATAATATGCCAGTTGGATCTAGCTTTATCAATTGTCCTTTGAAGAATTGTCTTCAAGGATTTATTCACGGCTTCCACCTGCCCATTGGCTTGAGGATAATACGGAGATGAATGCTCCTGCCGGAAACCCAATTTTAGAGCCAACTCAGCCATCATGCTATTCTGAAAATGACTGCCATGATCAGTGACAATCTCTCTAGGAATACCAAAATGAGCAATAACCTGGTTGAAAAGAAAAAGAGCCGCAGTCTCACCATCATTCCCAAAAGTAGGCATAGCCTCGACCCACTTCGTAAAGTAGTCTACTGCTACAATAATGTACTTGTGACCTTTAGCCGAAGGCGGGTTACAAGTAGTATAATCAATACCCCACTTTGTAAAGGGACCGACAATAATGACTGGAAAAAGCGGAGCTGGATGAGCGCGCATTTTTCGAGTATAAACTTGACACGGATGACACTTTTTGACCGACTCCATACAATCTTTGAAAATCGAAGGCCAAAAGTACCCAGCACGCAAGATCTTTTGGGCTGTAGCAAGCCCAGATAAATGACCCCCACAAGCTCCACTGTGGGAATCATTCAGCACAGCCTCAGCTTCTTCGAGAGTTAAGCAGCGTCTCAGGATTGAATCAACCCCTCGATGGTATAAAGCATCACCAATAATCAAATAATTCTTGGCCAAGTGACGCAACTTACGACGCTCATCTTTCGAAAAAGTAGAGGGAAACTTCGCAGTCTGAAGATACACAATGATATATCCATACCAAGGATCCTGTGAAGAGATAAGAAACAAATGTTCATCCGGAAAGGATTCATCATAGATCATCTCCTCCCCACAGGGCAACTCGGAGATCAATTTTGCGAAAACCAATGATTTCTTGGACTTGGCAGACATAAACTCAAGATCAAATTCCTGCAAAATCACAATCCATCTATTGTATTTTCCCCCAATCACTTGCCTACTGAGGACAAACTGAAATGGATTGGCTGCTGTGAAAAACATAAGTTTTTCGTAGAATAATGTAATGCCGGAGTTGCTGCACAGCATGAACTGCTGCTAAAGCTAACTTTTCTATCGGAGTGTACCGGAGTTCAGGTCCTACCAATCCTCAACTAAGATAGTAAATAACATGCTCTGCAAGAGCATCATCCTCCTGAACCAGAACCATACCAATGGTAGATTCTACTGCTGCCAGATACAAAATGAAATCCCTGCTATAATCAGGTGGACTCAATAAAGGAGCAGAGGTCAATGCTTTCTTCAAAGCATCGAATGAGTGTTGAGTGAAGTCATCCCAAAGAAATGGAACTCCCTTCTTCAACAACCTCATAAATCCCTTGGTAACTTCAGCATAATTTACGATAAATATCCGAAGAAAATTAGACTTTCCTTGTAGACTTTGAAGTTGACGAATAGAAGACTGGGGAGGCAACCGACGTATTGCCTCAACCTTGAAGGGATCTACCTAATCCCTTCCCTAGACACAATGAATCCCAATAAACGACCGGATGTAACCACGAAAATGCACTTGTTCGGATTCAACCTAATCTTATAGAAACGACATCGTTCAAATATTTGCCGGAGGTGAGCAGGATGATCCATCCTCTTTCGAGAATGAGCAGCTAAATCATCCAAATACGCCTCGATAATCTTTTTGATGTCGTGGAAGGCATATGACATGGCCTGCTGAAATGTAGCCCCAGCATTTTTAAGACCAAAAGGCATCTTCTTGTATGCAAATGTACCCCAGGGACAAATAAAGGCAGTCTTATGCTGATCTTCAGGACGGATAGTAATCTGATTATATCCGGAGAAACCGTCCATGAAGGAGAAAATCTCATTACTAGCACACTCGTCAATGATCTGATCGATAAATGGTGTGGGTTAATTATCTTTAGGACATGCTTTATTAAGGTCTCTCAAATCAATGCAAACTCGAATTGTTCCTTGTTTTTTATCTACGGGAACAGGGTTTGAAACCCATTCAGTCAAAGGAACAGGTAAAATGAATCCCGCCTTAAGCAGCTTCTCCACCTCAGCTTTGATAGCTACTACCTTCCTAGGATTGACCGGACGAAGTTTTTGCCTCACAGGCTTAGCGTTTTCGTAAGTCTTGATCACATGTTGGACAATAGATGGATCTATACCAGGCATTTCCTCATAAGACCAAGCGAATACATCCCTATACTCTTTAAGGAGCTCGGTGTAAATCTGAATCTCTTCATGGGAACATTCAGCTCCGATGAAGACATTCTCAATAATATTGGGATCCCTGGAAATGTTCACCGGGATAGTAGGAGAAATCATAGCCATGTTCCCTTCAGCATAAACCTGTGTTGGTGCTAAAGGGTTCAGGACTGGGTGAACAGGACCAGGAGACGGAGGACTTGGAAAACTCGTTTCAACTTCGCTCAAATCAGGTAAAAAGTAAGACCGATGATGCAAATCATCCCACGGTCTATCTATACCAGTCATAGCTTCCAGGATGGCCTCTTCAAATGGAAGAGTGGTATCAAGGCAATCCTGGGCAGAAGAAGAACTAAGTGTCCAAGCCGGAGCCACATCTCCATCCAACTCTTCTGGTGAAAGAGGAGCTGGACTGGATTCTGCAGAGTCAACAATAGACTGATAAGCAATCTCAGCTGCAGACATCGAAAATGCCATTCCACCCACTTGACCTTCCGCTAATGTGGCAGTAGGGGAAGGTAAGGTCCAAGGGTCCGAAAAATAATGAGTTCTGAAGAACTCTCTTTGAAGAGGAGCCTTGGAGGATGAAATTGCATTTATATGCACCGTAGGAGGAGGAATATCGAAAGTACCCATCAAGGAAGAATACATTCCAACCCCTAAATTCTCGACAGGCGCCTTAGTATTATCCAACTTTGGAACAGATGAGTTAGTAGACGCATTCGGGTCTACAGGAGGACAGTCCAGTTGATCCACTGTAACGATCCTCCCTTCGTGAGGGAAACAAATAATCCGAAATAATGAGGATGCAATGGCATCCATCTCATAAATCCAGTTTCTCCCCAACAGAAGGTTGTAGTCCAAGCTTGCATCCACTACCTCAACCTCTATATTCATAGTTTTGCCCCCAACACAGATAGGCAAAGCTGGGACAATACCATGCGGTCTGTGAGAATGACCATCAAACGCAGTCAGAAGAGTGGTAGATGGAACAGCTTTGGGAGATCCAATCGTCTTCCAACATGTGAGAGACATCACGCATGTGGAAGCACCCTCATCAACAACCGTCCGAAAGATGTTGCACTTCCGGTACGATGATTTAATATGCAAAGCCATATGATGGGGGAGTCTCTTCTTAAAATTAGACATATCAAAAGTAATCAGAAGAGAATTTTTTGGATCAATAGCCCTAATGGCAGTGAGCAAAGCACTGCGCTGAGCCGGACAAGACTGGAGTACCTCTAAAGCCGACATAGCACAAGGACTCTGCGCCAGATCTTCTACAATAGAGTAGTTCTGGGCAGCCCTAGCATTTGGATTAATCGTCGATCGCTTAGAAGACGCTTTGGGCATCCGAGGCATAGACTCAACAGTAGGCTTTGTAATGTGAAGCGGCTCAGTAGCATCAGGAGTATCCTTAGCTTTCGAAGACTCTTCTCCGCCATAATCATGGGATCTCGTAGCGACATCCACGTGAGCACTCATCATGAATATGTTCGATGGTATTTCCCCTTCCTGGGTGCCCCCAGAGGAAGCCCCAGGATTTTGATTCGCACCAACAACTAACTGTTTCCCTTGGGGAAAAGGGTTTGTTAACACAGCCTGGGAACTAGAAGAACCCTACTGAGCTAACAAGCGCTACGCATCCTAAATTTTAGGGCAAAGGTGTGTAAGATGGTCTCCAGTACATAACTTGCATGGAAACTTCACTTTCTTTTTGTCCTTTGGACCCTCACCAACATGCTCGTTGGTTTTATTCGCATTACCCTTCCCATTCTTGCCCTTTTTCTTATTATTTCATCCCTTCTTCTTCCCTTCGGATTGTTGATTTCCTTTGGGATCAGAAGCTTGGACAACATTTATGGACAAAGATTGGGAAGGCGATGACTCAGCAGGCACAGCCTGACCAGAAGGAGCAGATTGCAAAGACAACTGCTGCAGTTGAGTAAGCAGGCTGGCTGCACCACTATTGATTGACCCGATAAGCCCATCACCATGAGGACAGGCTTAGTTTTGGATAAATCTAATTTGGAGCAAGGAGCATTGGGAAAATATTTATGGAGGACCCCAGACTGAGAATAGATCAGTTCCAGCTGCTGGGCCCTAAAAATGGCCTGCTCCTCAGAAAATACCCCAGACAGGGATACATATTTAGAAATGTCTAACTGCAGAGATTTCAGAAACCATTCCAAAAGGAATTCCCTTGGAATATGAGCTTTAATAAGCCTCTTCCTTCTCCTCCATTCCTGAATGTGATCAGAAATGTGGGTTGCGTCGTCCTGCTTAAAATTAGCTAGGAGTTCAGTCCCAGCATCATATCAGACAGGCAACTGGAAATGGTTTAGAAATGTAATAGCTAGTTCTCCAAATGTAGCAAAACTGCCCCGAGTTAGCTCAATATACCATTTGGCAGCGTTTCCAGTTAGGGTGCGTTGAAACAATCTCAACCTAATCGAATCATCGATCAGGGAGTTAGAAGAACACCATAAATGGAAAGTGGTGATGTGGTCAGCCAGATCCTCTCCATTCTTTCCTTCAAACTTTGGAATGTCTGAAGGAAGTTTGGTCAGGACCAGAGGCCACCCCGGACTGTACCGAATCGGATCATTCGTCAATTTCGACAGATCTGGCAAGTTTAACGTTGCCAGGTAAGGTAAACGAGGTAGAGCCTGAGGATTCCATCCTTGATAGGATGAATTCCCAACATTCTGAAAAGAATACCCTGGATTTGATGAGGCACCAGGTTGCCAGAAAGAACTCGTAGCAAAAGGAGAAGAACCTCCTCCCCACACCGAGTTACCAAAGACCGGACCAGTTCCCCCGCCTGAAGTATTAAATGAAGAGGAAAGCCCCTGATAGGGGTTCCAGGCATTAGATAGAGGGGAAAAAGTCTGATAAGCACTCGATGAAGGGAAAGAAGCATTCCCTTGGTGACCAGCGTAAAACTGATTCCCTACCCCCGTTGTAGTGAATACAGGGTTCCAACCTGTAAAAGTAGTCGAACTTTGACCTCCAGACCAAGGGTTGAAATTCTGGGTCTGAGAAGTAAACGAAAAGGACCCTAAAGAAGGATTCGAACTAGGAATGTGTCCAGTTCCGAAGGGGAACCCTTGAAAAGAAGCTGATCCACTAGCCATGGAAGACATGGGTGTAGATACAACTGCAGCAACGGAAAAGGAAAAAGAAGGAATCCCACTAGTGGGCATTCCAAAACAGAAGGGACCAGATTGAGAAGCATGTGCTTGGGTGAAACCACAGCCAAACACAGCAGCACTAGAGGCAATCGAAGATATAGCAATAGTGCCCCCTCCTTCAACAGAAGAAGGAGTTTGAATGCCTGTAGCACTCATAGCAGAAGCCGCGTTCCCAGTCGTGGCCATCGAAAGGTATGTATAATAAGGAGGATCTTCCAGTCTCTCTGACTCGGGTCCGATGTATTCAACAACGAACGGATAATCAGGAGGAAGAGGAGATGGAAGTGACTTTGAGGGTTCAGACACTTCCTCTACCTGTACTTCTTCTTCCTGCGGAAATAATACTCGCGAGGTGAGTGGAGCGCTCCTCTCGGAACCAACACCAAAATCAGCTATGAAGCCTTCAGACCCTTGTGGAGGATCTCTCTCCACTGCGTCAGACGCCACAGGGTGGTAACCACCTGCTAAATCACTCCTACGCCTTCTTGAAGAAGGCTCTGGACTCTCGGGAGATAACCCCCTGATTCTCCTCGATCGACGAGGCGCTTGATCAGCCACTTTAACAGATTTTAATTAGACTCAAAAAATATAAAGCTAGGCAAGCTAGGAGCAAAGAGCACTCACTACAAAAAATAATCCCTGAGATACAATCAAGCAAACAACCTTCAAGTATTTCCGCTCCGGGTGATGAGGACCGGACACCAAAATACAAGAAAGCGAAATATAGGACCTCCCGAAAGTAGTCTGGGATAATTACGGCCCAGGCCTACTAGCGAAGGTATCAGAAACAGTTACGCCGACCTCCTAACGACAGCCTTTGCCGGCTCAAGTACCCAAGCTTCGCAAGGGCACCCCCCAGAAGTACTGCTGAAAGTGATGCGACGTCTGCCTCAGGTACCACGGGTATTCCCCCCCGCAGTCACCTGTGTGGAACCTAGGAGTGGAAACTATGGGCACCAATCCGTGTCAGAAGCCGGGCGGAATGGTCTTGAGGTCAGATTCAGCTAATCGGAGAGGGGGTATCCCTCTTCTCAGCCTTCACTTCTCCTCGCGCTTGACTCTCTGGAGGAGAGCTTTCCCGGTCCACCTAACGGAGTTGGATTTCGCTCAATTAATCAACTTCTATGTTTTGTTTGAGCGGCCTTTGAGAGTTAACTCTCCACTCACCTAATCCAAGGCCCTACAACCTAGCTAGTTGGTGTATGACACTTAGAAAACTTGCTAGTTGATTTTAAATTATATCGCTTATTTTAATCGGCTGTTATGTTAAGTCAAAGGGATACGGAAATGAAACTTATGGTGTTTTGACGCAAAAAAGAAATTAATAAAAACCAAACTATATGCAAATGCAGTATTTGTCTTTCGATGAAAAGCAACTTCTATACAGGTTCTACGAGATTAAAAAATTTTATTTTTATTTTCAGATAACAAACTCCACACTCGCAAAAACTATGAAAATGACTAAATTCTTAAGTGCACCTGATGCAAATCACTAAAATCATGCAAATTCTAAGATGAAAAATCTCCTAAAGCAGAGAAAAATTTCCCAAAGATCCTTCAGTTTTATCTCTTTTTGGTTGTCCAGAAACCTAGTTCCCAAAATCAGAAACTCTTAATATAAAGACACCAAAATTGCTTGAAAACAAGAGGAAGAAATCAATGACAACTCCTTTCCAAAATCAAGTCAAAATCCAAAGGCAAGAAATCTCAACAAATCTTCAAAAGATATAATGAAACGAAAACAAAAATACAAAAACAAAAGCAAACAACAAAGCAAAATTTTTTTTGAGCTTTTGAGTTTTATAAAAGAAGAGTTCGAAAAGACCAAGAAAAACTATCAAATCCCAAGCCAAACAACACTGAATTTCAAGCAAAAACACTTCAAAAACGCTCCAAATCTTATAAGGCTAACTAGTAGCAAGATTTATATGAGCACAAGTAGACACGAAACTCAGTCACTCAGCCTAGAAGAATAGTACAACCTTGCAGCAAACAAAAACTTCAAAGAACCAAGAAAGACTCTTCAAAAATTGCAACAAGACCTAGTCGACTGAACTCAAGAAAACCAACCAAGAAATGGGCAAAAATCGAAGTGCAAAGAAAAACACAAAGGTAGGACAGATTAAACAAGCAGGAGCTCTCTGTTCTGATAAAGCAGAACAGCCAAGAATCCCCAAAAAGAAATCTTGGTACTCGAACCAGAAATGCCAGTACAAAAACAAGACTTTGCCAAATAAGCTAGTTTTCAACTAAACAAGAGAGAGAAAAGACCAAAGACCACTTTCTACACAATCCAGAGGGTACAAAGACACTGCAGGAATAGGTCTCCACAGACAGACAGGACTAAAAATCCAAGAAATCCAAAATTTCAAAATCTACCCAGGTATACGCTACTTGACAGTTTGACAACAAGCATGCATGCGTGACTGTGCTAAAGGAAACCTGCGTATACGCGAATCCCTTTAACAAAAACTACGTGTATATGCGTCTGTGTATAGACAAACCTGCGTATGAAAAGGTAAATAATAAAAAATAAAAAGGATTGAGCCTGGATAAGGAACCAGGACTTCAGTCTGGCTGAGAAAGAGTAAACTGGACTGGAAATAAAAGTTAAAACTGTTGGAAACCTATCAAACAGCTGAAACCACCCAACAGGGGAATCACAAGAATGCGATCCCCAGCAGAGTCGCCAGTTCTGTTTCGGGGAAAATCACCCTAGAGGCTTTTTGGGTCAAAACCTCCACAGAGCAGGGCATGCCATTCAAAAGGACTCACACACAACCATACTTGAATGCAAAAAATTAGATAACAACGATAGGGGAACTCACCCGTAGTCCTACGTTCGATGTAGATCCCGCGGGGTCCAAACCCCCAACAACCTTTATTCCTCCTTCAACCTGGAAAACAAGAAAGAACGTGCACAGAAACCTAGTTGTACAGCATATATTTCTCCTAAACGTTAGTGTAATCCATGTGAAATATGATATAAACGATAATAACTGCTTAATAATAAATCTTTCCAAATATATAAATAGATACTAACACAGAAGTTCAGGAACAAGACAGTTCTTCATTATTATGAATAGCATGTACAGAAATAAAGAGTGGAGAGATCACCTGAATCCTTCCACGATCTTCGAGCAGACCGTCGTCCAGATTCGTCCCGCCCTTGCCTCGCTAAGAAAATTTCAAGACTTGTGCACTCGAGATGGCATATAAATGGATGAACATCTCCAGGAAACAAGGGTTTCCTGTATAAATCTGGGAAAGTGCAGGAGGCACGGGGAATCAGACTTGAACTGGGATCCCAACAGAGTATAATGTCTATAAAATTTCTCTCTCCCTTAGGCCATGCACATGAGGGGCTTTTATACTCCCTCAAAGTAGTTTCAGTCAGTTGGAAACAGTTGGCCACGTATTGGGGTGGTTGAACTACTGGAGTAACCATCAACCCAGTCCGAAAATAGGGAATTTATATATTTTTTAATGATTTTAATGGCATACGTGGAAAAGTGCATGTGGACTCGCGTATACACGCGTAAAAGTCTGGGCATACCCGCGTATGGGAATTTTAACACTGTTTTTTAGTGAATTTGTTCAAGTCTGTAGGAATGGGTGCCCAAAGCCATAAAGAAAATCATGAATCACCTAAGGGTGAAAAATGATGCTATAACAGTAAGATAGCCAAGGAATATAAGTTCTTCCTATATCTAGCACCAGAGTGTCAAGTGATGGTTACAAATGGAGGAACTATAAATTTCTCTGAAAAGTGCCATAATATCAAGCTAACCATGGGGGAATGTGTATTGAATAGTCCAATTCTTTATAATTACAATGGATGGTGTTGATGTTGTACTAGGAGTCCAATGGTTACAATATTTGGGGACTATAGATTTTAATTTTCAGGAAATTTTCTTGATTTTTTTGGGGGAAGGAAAGGAATTTGAATTATGAGGTATCGCAGGGAAACCATGAAATATAATCACCTCTAATATCATGACAAAGCTTTTGAAGAAATAATGACGAGGCACAATTTCACAATTATTCTCACTAGAGGTTCATACATCGAAATCATCTATTTCGCCGGATCTCCAAAAAGTATTGGACAATCATTTCAAGGTGTTTGAGACTCTCGAAGGCCTCCCACCTATTCATGATCATGATCATGATATTCATTTTATTTCAAGAAGTGTTCCTCTAAAAATTAGGCCTTACAAATATCCTTATGCCCAAAAGAGTGAGATTGAGCGTATGGTTGTAGAAATGCTAGAGGTTGGTATAATTTAGCCTAGTAAAATTTATTTCTCTTCTCGAGTATTATTGGTGCACAAGAAGGGTGGACAATGGTGCATGTGTCTAGATTATAGGGAGCTCAACCAACTCACTATTAAAGATAAATTTCCCATTCCTTTCATTGATGAATTATTGGATGAATTACATGGAGAAATTTACTTCACCAAGTTGGATATTCATTAAGGATATCATCAAATAAGAATGAAAACTGAAGACATTCTGAAATCAATATTTAGAACTCATGAGGGTTATTATGAATTTTTGTTCATGCCTTTTGGCCTTACCAATACACCTAAATTTCAAGGTTTGATTAATTCCATTTTCAAACCCTTCGTTCGAAAATTTGTGTTATTTTTTTTTTATGATATACTAATCTACAACAAGTATTGGAAGGATCATGTTCAACATGTTGAAAGGGTGCTCAAACTATTGGAGGAGAAACAATTATATGCAAAAACCTCCAAATGTTTCTTTCGAGTACAGGAGGTGGAATATTTGGGTCATATTGTATCTCGTGAGGGTGTTAAGGTAGACCCTAACAAAATTAAAGCCATTAAGGAATGGAAAATCCCCATAACCATAAAGCATCTACAAGGATTTCTCGGGTTGATAGGGTATTATCGCAATTTTGTTAAGAATTATGGGAGAACAACAGAACCTCTTACAACATTACTGAAGAAAGATGCATTTTCTTGGACTTTAGAAGCAATTAAGGTATTTGAACATCTTAAAGGAGCAATGATCCAAGCACCAGTATTAGCTACACCACAGTTCATAGAAACCTTTATTGTGGAGTATGATGGCTTAGGAATGGAATTGGTGGTTTTTTAATGCAAGAAGGAAGACACATTTCTTTTGAAAGTCGCCCAATCAAAGGAAAGAAACTACAAAAACGTATTTATAAGAAGGAAATCTTGGAAATACTACATGCACTTAAGCAATAATGACCTTACCTAATGGGAATAAACTTGAAGGTAAAAACAAATCATGATAGTCTTTAATACTTTTTAGGACAAATATTATATTTAGAAGAGTAGCAGAAATGGGTCACAAAGATGTTGGGTTATGACTTTGAAATCATCTTAAAAAAGGAATCAAACTGTTTTTATATATGAACTCTCAAGAAAGGATGAGGATGTGGAAGCATTGCTTTGTGACATTTCTATTATCCAACCAGATTGGATAACCGAACCAAGGGATGAATATAAGAATGATGAAGAAGTGTGGGCACTCATTAAAAAGTTGCAGCAAGATCCCGGTACATATGATATATTTAGCTGGAAAAATGATTCATTATGGTACAAAGATCGCTTATATATTTCTAATAATTTCCAACTCAAAAAAATGATTCTTTTGGAGTTGCACACCTCTCCCTTAGGAGGGCACTCTAGATTTTTAAAAAATTACCACGGGGTTAAGAAGGAATTTTTTTGGAATGGCCTTAAATTTGATATTCAAAAGTTTTTGGTGAAATGTTTGGTTTTCCATCAAAATAATGTTGAGACAATTGCGACCCCAGGTCTGTTACAACCTTTGCGCATTCTAGGTAAACATTGGGAGGAGGTTTCAATGGATTTTATCACAGGTTTACCCAAGTCCAAAGGAAAGAGTGTCATCATGGTGGTAGTTGATAGACCTACCAAGTATGCACAATTTTGTGCATTATCACATCAACTTAAATTCAGTATAGCTTCTACTACATTTATGGAAACAATTCAAAAGCAACATGGAAACCCAAAGATTATTTTAAGCGAGAGAGACCCCATTTTCACTAGAAATTTTTGGACGGAACTATTTTATTGTCTAGGTACTCAATTACATCATAACTCATCTTATCATCCTCAATTTGATGGGAAAACTGAGATAGTGAAAAATAATTGGAAGGATATCTTCGTTGCTTTGTATTTGATAAAAAAACACAATTGATCAAGTGGCTACCTCTGGTTCAATGGTGGTATAACACTTCCTTCCATACTGAAATAAAAATGACCCCATTGATGACACTTTATGGATATCATCCACCGTCCATTACATCATATTTAAGAGAAAATTCTAAGGTTCAAGTGGTGGAAGATCACATCAAGCATCAACAACAAGATCTCAAAATATTAAAGGATAACCTCACTTTGGCGCAAAATCGAATGAAACAACAAGCATATCAACATCACAGTGAAATAATTTTTGATATAGGTGACTGGGTATTTTTATGGCTACAACCATCCAATCAAATTTATCTCAAGCAAGCTAATAAGGATAGTAAATTATCACCAAATTATTATGATCCCTACAAGGTGCTGCAAAATATTGGTACTATGTCATACAAATTGGATCTTCCTACCTCTTCCCAAGTGCACCCAATTTTCCATGTTTCTTGCTTAAATAAGGTTATAAGTGACAATCTCTCAGTTCAAACAATATTTCCAGAACTTTATGAGGAAGGAAAAAACATATTGGATGCTCAAGCAGTTATGGAAATAAGAACTCAACAACTAAGAAATAGATCAATTTCAGAGTATCTCATCAAGTGGAATAACTTACCGGCTGAAGATTCCACATGGGAGGATGATAATTTTATACAGAAGCATCCGTAATTACTCAAGCATTGAGGAAAACACTTTTCTGAAGGAGAGGAGCATGTTACGTCCCTATAATACTAGTGTATCCCCTTATTTTTATTCTTAGTGTAGCCACTTTATTGTTATTCTTGTACCCATGTAGTACCCATATTGTTATTATTGTGCTCCATAGAAGCCGAATTTGATTATTTTTGTGGTCTTACATTATTATTGTTATGTCGACTCTGATTATATTGTAACCCCTTAGAATCCTATATATATATATATATATATATATATACACACACACATTTGAATAATCCAATAATTATTCATTTATGTAATGTAAAGGAGGTTCCCCCCTTGAAGAGGCTTGTAACGTCTCTTCCTTCCACCCCAGAAATTTTCTTTTTCTATTTATAATTTAGTTCTGTGCTTCTATTGTCCACAGCTGTTCAACTCTACTTTCGCATTTCATCAATTATGATCTGTTATGGAGTAGAGTTACTATTCCTCCTATTACTCTTGTGGGTATAGTTTTATTGTTTTCTTCCACTAATGTTCATGGCTTATGTAATTTACACATATACATCACCATATCTATTATATGGTTGCATTTACTCCTATGCGTGTCTATCTATGCATAATGTAAATTTCACATAGATACTACCATATCTATACTGTCCCCACACATGTCAATTTATTCATTAAGGTTTTTGCACAACACTTGTAGGCTCATTATACCTACGTTTTTGAATT
The DNA here is from genome assembly GCA_034641835.2 of Pinus albicaulis. NCBI lineage: Eukaryota > Viridiplantae > Streptophyta > Pinopsida > Pinales > Pinaceae > Pinus > Pinus albicaulis. The sequence goes on along the minus strand of CM076575.1, from coordinate 752,558,296 downwards.
CGATGGCATTCTCGTATGGTGTAGATATGGTGTTTGTAGAGTTTATGTCTTTGTATAACTCCAACAGCATGGAAAATTTTAGGGGCGAATTTTAGCCCAAAGGCGAAATTTAAGGTATTTTATAGTTTGGAGAGGCGAATTTTTTATATTGCACCCATTTTACCCATTTTATATAGTTAGCCTAAATTTTATTTAAAAAATAAATGATTATTATAGTTTAGCCCAAAAAATTAAAGCAGATAAAAATTGCAGAGGTCGGATTCGCCATCGATTTTCATTGCAAAGGGCTCGATTCGCCTGGTTTGGAGGTTGGAATCAATGCATTTCGTTACAATCGCCAGGATTTACAGGTTTTGAAGTTGGTTTTGGTTGCAATCGCCAGATTTCTTGGTTCGCAAATCGAGGACAGGGTTGAAATTCGCCTCTATAAAGGATTTAAAGGTTTTGAAGTTGGTTTTGGTTGCAATCGTTGGATTTCCTAGTTTGCAAATCGAGGGCAACTTGAAATTTGCGTCTATAAATTAGGGTTTCCATTTTATGGTTTTAATTTTACATGAAATAATATAAACAGGTCGAATGTTTTCGAGCAATAACACAGGTCATCAATCACCTCACCATCTGAAGAAGTGTGAAGAAGCATGGGTAGAGCATGAAACCTTCCCACAGAAACCCAGAGGCTGACTCACCGGATCCAAGAATAAACAGAAGTCACCGATTGCCAGAAATCAGGATAACACAAATTCAATCTTAGTGCACAGAATAGAGATCCCCAGTGGGTGCAATATTCATGAAAATATTAAATTACTCGCAAAGATCAAAGGAGACACGAACTAACCTGAGCGAACTTGAGCCGAAATTGAACAATTTTTTGAGGTTCGCCGAATTTATGCATCATGTTCGACGAATTCTATAACATTGCATATATTTCTTGCTACTGCCATTAATGACTCTTTTCTCGACACTTACTGAGGTACTAAAAATCCAACTAACTAGGCATGAGTTTCTCCTAATTTCTTTTCACTGTATACATTTAATAGTTTGTCAAATTAGGGGGATTTTATTACAGGAATCTGTCTTTGGAGTCACTCCTCCTCCCTACTGAATTATTAGTACTTATAAGGTACTGTGATTGGATCTGGATTACACGCTTGTCAGTAACCCTCTGCCTCCTGTCTTTTTGTCACATTAAGCCGGGGACAATGGAGCCATGGAATGGGCACAAGTTATGACATTGATTTTCATTTTCATATGAGTTGTCCACTTCTAATAATAAAAGGCATTGAATAACAAGAAACTATGCTTAGATTGGGCAATTGGTTCAGACACATATTGAAATATTCATGCAATGATGTACAAATGTCCAAATATTCTGATTGTTTCCCTACTTTGTGACTCAATAATGGTATCAACTGATTGTTTCCCTACTTTGTGACTCAATAATGGTATCAACTGTGTAACGGCTATCGCTAGGTGAGAATTGAAAGAGTAGAATTATTTATTTTTTTGTGTTATCTATGCACTTATCCAAAAGACCATTGCACGTTCATCCTCTTCTCACTGTAGTTATTATTAATTTTGCTGCAAGTGATGTATATGATGAGACGGTAGACGTAGAAGCCATGGGAGACTCAATAGTCCATATGACAAAAGAGGATTCAAATGGTGGTAACAAACATCTCTGAAAGAATGACAGTCACTGTTATGTAGGGCCTGTCCTGTCAATCCCCTTTTGTTAAGTACCTATTAGTCATGGTTAAATAAGTCTCCTTGTTAAGCGCTTAAATATTTTGTTAAAATTAATTGCAGGTTGAATAAATGCTGTTGGTAGAACAAACTTTACTTGAAGGCCTTTCAGAATGGCCTATGAGAATATGTGAAAACCACCGGGGAAGAATATATAACATGAACAAAACAAACATTTATATTAGCTGAGCATCATGAAAGAACTGCCAAGCCATTGCATGCTTATGATTAGTTTCTTGAAGAAAAGGGTAACACTAGGTTGTGCTTGATAATTGTATGACTCGTTCTGAACACTTGGACCATGTATATACAGTCCATCTTGGACTTGCTGAAATATTTTATTTGAAAAGCAGAGAATGAAGGGGGTTACCAGATGTCTCACCAGAGTGCTCTCTACAATCCCAGAGCTTTACTATAATGCATCAATCTTATCCAATCCATTTAAGAGCATGGGAAATATCAGAGATTGGTAACATCCAAGGCTGCAGACTGGACATGTGATTTATAAACAATGATTTTGGCACTCATAACAGTTGACTAGAGACTACCTCTGCCTATGGACTAGCACCAGTAGGATACAACTGTAGGAACAATTGAGACTGTTGATCACAGCTAAAAAGTAGAGAATGTCCCAGCCAGTCATAGATGACAAGAGACGCTTGGACTAGTAGATAGACAGCACAAAGTTGGGGACAGTAAGTACAGTAAGTAGAGTATGGATTTGATATATAGTAGAGTGGAAAATAAAATTGTGTTTTCATTCCCAAACATATTATGTATAAGGCATGTAGTTGGTTGAGGAAGTTGGGGTTAATGCAAAGATAGAAGGAAGCTATGAAGATATAATGTTGTAAGGCTTCTGTACCACTGCAGGAACAATGGGGACTGCTGATTGTAGCTAAAAAGTAGATAATCTCTCAGCCAGTAAATAAAGGTAGGAGACAATTGGAATGTAGACGAACAACACAAAGTTGGGGACTGAAAGTACAGTAACATAACATGTGTTTTTGCAATAGTGATTCATGAAGAGGATGCTGCAGAGAGTAGACAACAAAATCTGTGTTTGCATTCTCAAATGCCTTAAGTAAGAGGCATTTAGTTGGTTGAAGAAGTTAGGTTTAATATATAGATGGTAAGAAGCAAGCTATGGAGATAGAAGGATGTATGGTTTCTGTGCCACTACAAAAACAATTGAGACTCCAACATCCTTTGTGATGGGATAAGAGATAATGCCACCCACAAATTTGATTCTTAAGTCTCTGTTTGATTCATTCACCTGTGTTTGGATTGCTAATTTATGAAACAAATTGATGTATTGTTGGACTAATTGCAAGGGCTCACACCCAAGAGAAGAAGTAAGATACAAGTATGCAAGTAAATAGAGAATTGCTATTTTCACTTGGTACACTTCATTGTATCATCTATGTAGAGATTAAAAAATTGTTCAAAGTGAGCAAAGTTGGCCAAGTCTCTGATAAAATACATTAAATTGGTTGAGTGATCAAGTTATACTAAGTCATTTAGAAAGGGACAAGGATAAAGTACAAAAGCGTATTAAACTACAAAATAGATAAAGGACATTTATGTCTCATCGATTCTTCATTGTCAAGAGGAAATTTTCTTTGAATTTGTTGTAGTAGGGGGGCTACACCCCTTCCAACGATGTTCAAATTAATTTTTGAGCTTTATGTAGTTCGGGTCTTGGTAGGAACATTTTCATGTACAAAATGGAACAACGTTGCCAGAGTGTGGGAGTAGGAGTGGGTAAACACTATTTCCTAAAAATCCCTAGGAGAAAAGTGTCTTGGGAGAGTTTTTTATGATATATATACTATTATATATTATAATGCATTTATATTCCAAAAAAACATGCAAAATGCCAAATTGTCTGTAAAATTTATGAAACATGCATATTTGTGCTACTTGTAGATGAATCCTTTCTTATGAAGAAGTTAGAAATGCTATTTGTAATATATTAATGATTAGTCATTTGAACATAAACCATATATAAATTACAAACATACGAATTTTGAAACCATATAATATAAAGTAGACGATTAATTTATGGAATGAAATAGGTTATCTGTCAATTGCCAACATGACTAAGAGTTATGTTTACAAAATGCCTAATCTATGTCCCACATTGCATTAGGACAATCTCTATCAAAGTCAAGTAATCCCACTCATCAATCATCACCATAATTCCCAAAACTTTTCTCCCCCCGGTGGCACTTGAAGGTGAGCAAATAACTACCAATTCTAGTCTTTGCAATCTTAAGTAGCTACAACTTAGAGTAAGTATCATAAAATAAATGGGCCCTTGTATGCTTGGTGATAAATTTGATGATTTTATTCCCTCTCTTGTAGAAGTCATTAATTTATCCATATTGTCTATGCTTGACAATATCATGCATCGAAAGGTTCAATGTGTGCACCAAACACCCACCAAAAGATGCAATGATGCACTCACTTAATGAATTTTCTTTCTCCTTTGCAATTTTCTACGTTATTAGTAATTACTTGAATCACATTAGAAGTACTAACATCATTAGTGGTTTTTAGTTGGTCTAAAATATTTTGACCAAACATAGTAATTAACGAGAGTCCCACAGTGAAGAAACATCACATTAATAGCTGAAACACTAAGAACATTTATCGCAAGTTTGTTTCTAACATTTATCCTACCATCAAAGATATGGATACCCCCTAGCTAATAACACATTTGTAATTTGTGACAAAGCTCTTTGGATTTTTGCTCTTACCCTATTTAGTAACAAAATGTTAGCTTTCTCATACTTCGGGCTCTTACATCCGTGGGGAGATTTGTGGATGGCTTGAGCCATATCATGCCAATAGGGGGAAGTAAAGAATATTGAATGGCATACCATATACATAGAGAAGTTGTACCAATTTTGCATCCACCTTATCCCTACCACTAATATCAAGGAAACTTGTTATTGATCTTCTAGATGTACCCTTTGCATGCCCTATGGTTCCATTAGCATGAGGGGATGTTGATGTGGTGCTACCAATTTTATATGATGTGTCACATTGAACCTTTTGTTGTTTACTATGCTTTCTTTATACGACTTCCTCTATATTTTGATGTATTTTTCTCTCTTCCTATGATACCCTGGGGAAAATTGAGATTCCAATGGCGTCTTTATTATTATCTTTCTCTAATACCCCACAAATATGCATCTTCACATGGGTAAATGAATTGATGTATGTTTTTTCTTGTTGACAACCATACCTATATAAAAATATAGTGGTTCCACCCCCAATCCTGCCCTTAGGTTTTGTCACATGCTTCCATAAGTTTGTTCATCTTCATCCACTTCCAAGCTACCTATTCTAAACTCAAGTACACACAAAGATGAAGGAAATGAGGAAAATAGTGAGGGTGAAGTGTTTTTATTTCCCCCTTCCATTTTCCCTAAATCCTAAACCAACCCAAGGGCCCCACCTTTTAAAAAAAGAATACCTTTTCATAATTTCCATAGGTGTACATGAGTGGGATTGATGGGCATGGTGGAAGCTTGGGTAGCATAGGGAGTTTGAAAAAGCATGTGAGGGAGTAGGTTGCTTGGACAATGATAGGGAGTGTGGTCTCACGGGTGCTCCCTATGTTCTCTTGCTTGGGAGCATGGCCTCATACAACAACCTTGGTAACCTTGAAATGGAGTGCTTGAACTAGTGGAAAAAATCGTTGGATAACCTTCCTACTTAAGAACAAAACTACTAGGTGCATGTTGAAAGTTGAGAAGGAGAAGTATTGATATATGATTATGAACAAGTGGAGCTACATAGGTAGTTTTGAACTCAGAAGCATTGAACTCATTCTTCTTCATAGTTGAGGTACATGGGACTTGTTGCCACAAAATCTAGTAGGCCTAGTGCAAAGCCCCATTATGTGGAACCATACCTTATGGCAACAATAGAAAGGGTTGCCATCGTCACCTCAGTAACCTTTCTCCCGCTCTTTAGTGGTATTTGACCACAAGGGAGATTTTCCTAATTCACCTAAAGGATAAATAACTACTATGTCTCAAGGTGATATGTAACAGGTCTATAATATGGGATAGAACATCAACAAAGCCTAGAAAGGCCTAGATATTCTATGCCATAGTTCAAGTACTCAAATTTCTAGATCAAAGATATGACTGTTATAAGTTAGGGTTTTAATTATTTGCAATGGTAAGGTGCACAATGCCATATAACAATAAAGGAAAATTCCTATCAAGGATAATCAACAAAAGGGAACAAAGGCCTTCCAATAAACACCTAGGGTTAGGGTACCAATGGAGTAATATGGCTAAAAAGTATGCATAAGCAACAAATTATTATGACGACATCCCTAATAAGAAAGGATTTAACTGTGGAAAATGCTAGATTTTTCTTTTATGTGATTTATTGATGCAATTTCTAATTTATTAGCCACAAACATCCAACACAAATTCACGTTTATGCAAACATTCTTCCCTAAAACCCTAGTAGTGAACCTTAAACATCTAGGAACAAGGAAAATAAGAGGAAATTTAATGGATTTTCTAGATGATCAATGCAATAATGATTTTGCCTTATCCTAAATGGGCTTAATTGAGTCTTCTAGGGGCTAAAATTCCATGGAAAGGTTTTGATGGAGTAGGTAGGGATGAATAGGGCATCCACTTTTAAAACCCTATCTATTTTCTTTGTGAGGGGAGAAATTAAATATTAGGAATGCATAATGGAAGTTTCCTTATAGTTTTCAAGAGAACAAATTTGCATAATATAATGGAGCAAGATTTCATAATGATATTAGCATTTAGTCACGATACAAAATAGAAACCCTAGTAGCACAAATACAATATGCAAAATCTAGAAGATAAAGACCATCTCAATACAAAAGACCATTTCCGGGAGAATTCACACCACCAAAAAGATCACATTTTGCCCAAGTAGAAAAAAAGGACTAATGTACACTCTTTGGAAGGGAAGAGTGGTAAAATGTGTTTTGATGAAATGAAATAAGGGGAGTCTCTATTTATATGAGGCTTACCACACTTATTTTTACAAAAGTAGAAGAAAAAACCGTAATTACAAGTTTACTTTGAGTATTTCACAAGTGTGAGGTTACAAGCCAACCTCAATAACTCAAAAACATAACAAATAATGCCAAAAGAGCCTATACATGTGGGAGAAAAAGCCGCCTCCACTATGACGTCATCATGAGAAGGACCTCCAAATGCCACAAGTGAAAAATAGGCTAATGAGTGTTCCATTCTCCAAAAAGTAGCTCCATGTCTATGGGTACTCCTCCAAAGTGCCTCCATACCAAGACATCATCACCAAGGGGCCCTACATCAGTCTCTAAAGGGCTATAGGGGTGTGTTGGTGCCAATATAGTCAAGTGTTGGGGTCAAAGAGTGATGTGGAAGCCCTCCCCTATCATCTTAAGGATAACCATCATCATTCAGGCTTTGGAACAAGCAACACCCATCAAACAGTCTTTAGGTCGACTTGGGGGTGTTATCGGTCCATTTGGGCACATTGTTTGTAAGTCCAACACCAAGCCTTCTTGGCATAGTGTTCAGCATCTGGGGGTACCTTGGAGTGTCAAGTACCATGTGAAACTTGTTGAAAATAATGTAGCTATGGTCGGCATTTTTCATTGCAAATATGAAGAAGAAATCAATTTGCGGACACCTACAAGTCTCCCCAACTAAGCCCTACAAGTCGGCTCCAAGAAGACCTGCATGTTGGCCCCATTAGGGTTAATTAGCCCACACATGATGCCTATATATATGAGCTCGTTGGCACTCTTTTCAACCAACCAATTCATTAAGTATTTTGATTTGCAATTGGAGGAGATACACCACACGTGCAAAGAAGAGGAAACAGTTTCTTTGATCTGCTTTGACCTCATTCTTGGAATTGAAGTTGACCAAATTAGTACTGGGAATTCTTACTTTTGTTTGGGCTACTAATTTATGTCACCTTGAAGGTCAAAAACTTCCTAGATTTGGATATTTTGTTGATTGAAATTGTTGCTACTTTAACCGAGATTTCTTAACTGCCGAGTTCTTATGCATGGTTAGTTGATACTTTTGTGGTAGCTACAATGCTATTCTTTGTCTTCTATTACAGTGATTGTAGGCCCTAACTTCGGCCTTATTGAGCAGTCTATTACAAGAAATTTGGAGTTGATCTTTCTCATTACATTGACAGACTATGATTAATATTTCTCATTGAAGAGTAATTTTGATTTATTGGAACATTTTGATGTAACTTTGATGGACAAAATCTCTCTCTCACAAGGAAATAATTTAGGGTTTCCTCCTTGTGGGTTTTGCCTTGGATGTGAGCCTAATCTTTGTCTCTTGTCTCTTATTGTTTATTGTCTATTCTGCTCTCTATTTAAGACTCTTGTTGATTAAATAATGGTTGAAGTTTTTCATGTATAGCTACTTGTTGATTAAAGTATAAAGAAGGAAAAGTTTGCATCAATAGAAGTAGTTATCAATTGTGAAAATCTATTCTATTCATTGAAACACTAGAATTTCAACATGGTATCAAAGCGAGGTTTGGAAAAAGAAAGGCTGAAAAACACTCAATTGGCTTTTGAATCAACGTCTAGTGTTTTTTTTGCTAAGGCTCAAAGCAATAAACAGTGGCTCAATCTTGATACAACTCACGCTCTGCTTCATTTTGGGGCTCTCTCATTCATGACAAATGTTTCGTATCAAAATCAAGCTCAATGGCATTGTTGCATTATAAAAGACTATTATAGTGATCGTATTTTCTCTCATAATGCTCAAATTTGGTTTGTTGGACATCCTAAACATCGACTCACAATGGATCAATGGTTCGCTTTTTGAAACACACTATACATCTGCGATGTTTTGGTATAAATTGTTACATCTATGAATCACACTACTCACATAGTGGCTTGCATATTCAATGAATCAGTTTAAATTCTAAGAAGCATTGAACTTAATTATATGGCATCATATATAATTCTTTTGTGACATCAATATTATGGCCTGTAACGCGAATAATATATAGGAGTGTCCTGGAATCACTAAATCAAAGAAGCTTGGTTGTAAATATATATGGTTTGAGGATCGTATGGTTCGTTAAGTGCCATGAACATAAACACACACCTATAGCTCACTCGCAGTTCAGTGGGAAATATAATATATCTTGGCTTGATCCTGTGGCTCATAAAATAAGAGACATTGCGATGGTGGACTCAATATATACACATTTAAAATCGCTTCATGAATTTGTGCCTCGAATTACAGTGCGTCAACATGCATATATTACAATGTGACTGCGATGTAAATTGTCTTGCATCTGTGATACATAATCTCAATTTATCCTGCATTTAGTGGATGTCTCACACCTTGGAATTTTAAGTAATCTTGCTATTTTACTGAGGCTCTATCTCCACAGTGACTTATGGTTGATATAGTGGTTCAATAGTAAACCTTGTGTATTCGACTATAATTCAAGTTTTATATGCATGACCAAGTCTAAAGAAAAAGGAAGCTGTCGATTTGACAGAAGTAGCAATGATCTCTTTTGGAAAATGAGAAGTATATCAAGCAATGCCTTGCTAAGTTCAACAATGACAGTAATCCTTCGAAAGCATGAAGAAGGCATATTGTGACATAAAGCCATGGTTAGAAATGAAGGACATAATGCTTTAAAACAAAACACAGTTTGAATGAAGCAACTTCCGGTAATCATGGAAGATAAAGGTACATGGTCTTTGTCTATGAGGTATGTATGATTGTTATATGTGTCCAACTTGTATTGGATAAAGGATCTGCATAATTACTAGAGATAATAATGGCATGATGCATATTATATCCTGAGATGAAATGCATTAGCATTTGCAACATAGTTTGCATGGCAATAATTTAGGGTTTGTAGACTTTACATTTTTTAAAGTCTTGGTATCTAGGGTTTGTAAACCCTAGATAGAACTTGGATTGGAAAAACCCTAGAAAAATGAAAACCTTAATTCTATCTGTTTTTTCCCTCTTGTGAAGCTCTAGCTCATGATCTCTAGGGTTTTCAGAAAGAATCTAGGGTGTGTGGTAAAATCTTAGCAAGGATTGAAGTAAAAATGAATCCTAGGGATTTAAAGTAAAAACCCTAGGGCTATATGTTTCCCCTGAAACTAAAAACCCTAATAAGGGTTAGATTATGAGATATATAGGGTTTGTAACAAAATCAACTTGCAGAATCAGCTTGCTGATAAGAAAATGCCGAGGTAGATTCAGCTTCCCAATAGGATGCTCTGGTCTTTCACAAATATTTTGGGGTTTTTACCAATTAGAGTTAACAATTAGAATTGGGTGTGTAGGAGGTTTGGTGTTGATGTCAAGAATACGAGTGCTACAACAAAGTCATTTTCCATGGTATGTACATCATCCATAAATTGTGTGTGATTAAATTTTTAAACAACTGTCTGATTTATCTATATCAGTCCCCAAATGTTAGTATGCAGCATGAGGTGAATGATTGGGTTCACTACTACTAGGATTTATACGTTGGCCTCTGTTTCAAATCGCTAACTGCATGTGGATATATTGAGGTCAATAATAGGGATCTTTGCTTGCCTATTTAGTTGGGATGGTTTACGTGTATTTATTTTACTTCTGTTGGTTTTGTTTTGCTGCCATTCAGCCACTGGGGCAACAGAGGAACAAAGATGAAAAGGGAAGCATGAGATCAACATTGGTTTCAAAATCCAAGCATGTACCAGATTCAGGAAAAGCACCTGGGATTTCCAATGTTGGACTCTCACATACACATGAGTCAGTTTCAGGAAAAATGCCCAGGGTTTCGAATGTTGAGGTCTCAAGTAATGATCCATCGAGTTCAAGGATACAACGCAGGCCTTCAAGGTTTCGAATGTTGAGGTCTCAAGTAAAGATCCATCGAGTTCAAGGATACAACGCAGGCCTTCTACTACTGGTCTCTCTGGTAAAAACATTTCAGCTTCAGGGAGGGCTTCTACTACTGGCCTCTCAAGTAAACACACTTCAGCTTCTAGGAGGCCTTCTACTATTGGTCTCTCTGGCAAATTTACTTCATCTTCAGGGAGACCACCAAGGCCTTCAAATGTTGACATCTCAGGAAAAGCAAATTCAAATACATCCAAGTCTAGGTTCTTCCCACCTGTATCTAAGGGTGTCTCAAGAAGAATGCCAATCACTGATGCATCAAAAAGGAAGACAAGGCTTCAACGAGCTTTTACATCAACACTGACTGCCAGAAGTGAGGTTAGGAGCATTTGGTCCACTGGCCTTATTTTAGCGTGTGTAGGTGGTGATTTTTATTCACAGAGTTTTATTCTGTTCTTTTGCAAAATCAAGTGAATGGTTTATCTAATACATAGCTCCAATTTCCATCTAATGGTTTCGATTAAAAAGCTTGCATCTGGAGCCATTGAGCGGGATGTCATGGAAGAGGAAGGGGACTTGCCCAACATTGACGAAGCAGATAATGAAAATCAACTTGTTGTAGTTGAACATGTTCAAGACAATTACTATTTCTATTGGTATACAGAGTTGTCAAGGGAGCATTGCAAATTGTTTTTGTTACTATTTGAAATAACATCATCTTGTCTTGGAAAAATACACTCCATTTAAACAATTTAATCAGAGACTAGCTGTTCACTGCATATTACATGTGAGCAGTGTGTCTTCCATACATGAATATCTCCACTGGAGAATTAATCCACTAAAGCATCAGGGAAGGTTATAATTTATGAATGACAGATTTAGGCCAAGCATTGATGCGAGCCTTGATCCATGTCTATAGTGTAGATTCAATTCTGAATAAATAGTTGTATGTCTAATTTGTTTCTATTTTGGTCCGCTATGTTTGTTGTATTTCAGGCATGCAACAATCTCTCATCAAACTACATGTTAAGCCAAGTTGATATCAACAAGAAGATGCAGGGAATACTTATTGACTGGTTGATTGATGTACTCGAATAATACATATCGATGTCTATATATTTATGTAATATTAAGCCTTTTTTACCTTTCCGTTAATAAAATTCCGACACAAACAATTTGCGCTTACAGGTGCATCTAAAATTTGAGTTGATGCATGAGACGCTTTTTCTCATGATTAACCTGATTGATATATTTCTTTCTGTGGTGTACACTATTACGAGAAAGGATGTTCAACTAGTGGGGTTGACTGCCATGCTACACTATTACGAGAAAGGATCTTCAACTAGTGGGGTTGACTGCCATGCTATTTGCTGCCAAATATTATGAGATTTGGGCTCCCAAGGTGGTAAACATTAACGGGAGAGGAAGTTTGTTGTTAAGCTGAAGTTTTGTATTGATTTGTTTTGACTAATTAGAATAAAAGGCTTCACATTCTAACTCATTTTTCTTAAGGGCTTTACAGAATCTGAAGTTTTGTATTGATTTGTTTCGACTAATTAGAATAAAAGGCTTCACATTCTCAGAAAACTATGGATGGACCTCTTTTGGGCTTCAACACTTTCTTGATAATATAATCTACTCTGTTATTGTTTCAAAAAAAATGATTGAAATGATGAACAAAACAAATATCATCCTTCCTTTATACTACTCAAGAGGAGTTATGGAAATGTTTACAATGCCCTAAATGTGCTCTAAGCACAATGAAAACATTTATTAACTTCCTTACAACTACCCAAGACAAACAACACTCGTATAATTCTTTCTTTGTCATTGCCAGCGATGGGGTTTTTTGAATTTCTCTCCAGTCAAGCTGTCATAGATATGGTAAGCTTCAAAGTCTATGAATTTGTTTTAAATGACTTCAAATTCGAAAAGCTTAGCTGTCTATCCAAAGAAAATAAGGCGTTGTCTTTGTTAAAATAGAAAATCTGAGTGTTGAAATGCAGTGTATCCAATCTCAAGTATGGCAGCTCTAGATAATGCAACACAACAGGGAAGCAGCTCTAGACAATGCAACACAACAGGGAATAGACAAGCACACCAATGCAGAAGTAATATGGTAATTATTATATATTTAACTCTCTGACTCTAAGCTATATCCTTCTCTTAAACAACATTAAAAGACATATCTAGCTTTTACAGTCATACAATTCTAGAATTGTGGAATCAATCCCCTCCTAGCAAATGACAGGTCACTGGTTTCTCTAGCATTAGGGGTTTGTTAGCATTGGTTTGAGAGTTTTTTTTTCTCAGAAAGGCTCAATACATAATCATGAAATCCATTTTGTAACAAATCCATGAAATTTCCTTACCCGCATTTAGCCATTTATATGCAGTTATGGACTTTTCATCATGAACTCCTTGACTTTTTCTCCTAGTTGTTTATGAACTCTTCATCAAGATTGAATTGACCTTGTTGTGCAAAGCATAAATTTCTTCCTTAGAAAACTTCCCCATTTCTACTAGTTTTATTTCATACAAATCCAATGCATGTGGATGGTTATGAATCACCTGCTCATCATATCCAAAAATTAATATGTATGAGATATTGCATCAATATAGCCAATAGAAGTATATGGCGTAGACCCATTTCAAACAGGTCAATAAATTCAGCTTCTTATCAGAATTTCTCTGTCTCTCACAACGTTATATTAATACATTCTCTTGAGATTAATATCAAGTAAATTGAGTAAATCATGTAGGTTTCTATCATCCCTTTATGTAATTGGCAATATATTTTAAATAACTTAAACTTAATTTAGTTATAGCTCATTCCCTGTAACTTACTCTGACACATCAGTCTATACAAGATGACCAAACATTGGATATATTATGCTTAGACCACCATACAACATAGATAATTTAAGATAAATATCATTCAAAACACCAATTAATAAAGTTACAAAAGATACTTCTTTGTGCCTCAAAGCACCTGAGTGTGTTCAATTAAATAAGTGATACATAATCTATTACATGTTCCAATCTCTCTATGATACAAGCATGTATCTATCAATTGCAGTCCTGTATTGATTGAGTCAGGAGCATAAGTTTGTTGGAGGGATTTCCCATAAAATATTATTAGGGATCTTTCAAGCATGAAGATATATAAAAATATTTATGGATAATAATATTTACTGAGAATAACAATATGTGGGCATAATTCTAGATAATAATATGTTAAAATTCATAGTAATAAGCTATAGATAATGATTATGATGGACCAAGATCCCTATTTTAATGGGTTCAAAACTTCAGATGCATTATTTTGTTAGGAGTGTGAAGCTTAAGTAGCAGTGGAAGAGGGAGAAGAGTCTCCCTCTCTCTCTCTGTCATTATCATGGGAGTGATGCAACCTTGATAATGCCGTTCAGAGAATGCCCATTCCTCATGGGGCTTGGCTACACAATTCTTGGAGGAGATTTAGTGTGAACTAAACTTCTCAACTAACAACAAAGGTTGAGGGAACAACTTCATGTAATTGAATCGAAAAAATAAATGAAATCATCTCTTGTAATCGTAGCAAAACAACACTTACGACTAGAAGAGGAGCTTATTTGAGGTTTGAGTTTTTTCTGTTACAGCTCTTTTGCATTAAATTTTATTTTCTTTTTCTTTGTCCAATATTCCATATTGAGAATATAAGTGTTAGATCTAAAAATCATCATAGAAAACTTTACTTTTCTAATTATCTTGTTTGTGCTTAATATGCCAGTTTGCATGGCCTAGTCCGAGGGGAGAATATGGAACTTGGTCATGATTTCGATACAGGTGGATAGGTAAATTTATTACAAAAGATTTCTATTTTTTGTATTTATCTTCACCTGTTTCTACAGTACTGAATAGTTGCAGTCAATTTTCCCAGAATTTAGAAAAATAGGGGATCAAAGCATGATTACCATATTTCACTAGGAGTATAATTGGATTACCACCAAGTGGAACATGTGTTCGTTTCTCATGCAAGTGAAATATGTTGTAGAGTTTGAAAAAACACTTGAAAATATGCTAGAATTGTATAGAGTGGACCTGCTAACATGTCTAATATATTCTCTTAAAGTGGATTCTAGCAATGGAGATCCAACTGAAATGTAGAATTCTGATCAAGATGAAGACATTCTAGAGAGTGGAGGGGCATACATAGTTTGAATCCCATGTGGATGCAAAGAAAAGTATATACAGAAAGAATTATTATGGGCATACATTCCAAACTCAGCATCTTAGCTTCTGCATCGATTTTGACATTATTTAAGGATTATTGTTGTAAGTGTGCATTCATATTTATGATTATATGGCTACCTAATTGAGTAGGATTTCCCATGAATTAAAGAACCCAGTAAGCAGCCACATCATTAACAAAAACTGTAATGAGAATGAAATTGAGTCGTGCTAAAACTTCTGGGTAATTCTAAAACCTGGCCTTAAAAATTTGAGAATCCAATGTATATATTCTCTTAGGAGGGAAAGAGCAAGAAATAAAACAAAGTTTCCTACCCTTCATCTCTTGATATTCAATTTTGAGACACTAAAATTTCAGTACTTCTTAGGCATTTATGTTCTTGTCATAACTAGGATATTAAATTGTCTAGGATTAATTATCATGATATTTCATAGTTTCCCAGGAAACCCATGCCTCTTCTCATGTCATTATCTCTCAATCTCTCTGAAAAAAGGTGATTGGTAAGAACAAAATAGTGTGCCTCTACATGTCCTGAGAGAGGACAAACCCTAGGAGAATAACTGTCATGCCATTGAGTCCCAAGCATTACTCGAAAATTGTAGCCACAGTATGGTGCTTTTTGACATTTTGGCTTTCAGCATATTTGACTTCTGATCAGGATGAATACATTCTAGAGAGTGGAGGGGCATACATAGTTTGAATCCCATGTGGATTCCAAGAAAAGTATATTTAGAAAGAATTATTAAGGCTATACATTCTAGACTCACCATCTCAATTTATGCATCTATTTTGACATTATTTTAGGATTATTGTTGTAAGTGTGCATTCGTATTTATGATTATATGGATACCAAATTGAGTAGGATTTCCCCTAAATTACAGAACGCAGTAAATAGCTACAATATTAACAAAATTTGTAACGAGAACGAACATGAGTCATACTAAAACTGATGGGTAATTCTAAAACTTGGACTTAAAAATTCAAGACTCCAATTTATACCGTCTCTTAGGCTGGCAAGAGCAAGGAATACAACAAAGTTTCCTACTCTTCATCCCTTCATATTTGATTTTTAGCCACTAAAACTTCAGTACTTCTGAGGCATTTATGTTCTAGTCATAACTGGGAGATTAAACCGTTTATGATTAATTATCATGATATTTCATAGTTTCCCAGGAAACCCATGCCTCTTCTCATGTCATTCTCTCTGGATCTCGCTGAAAGAAATTTGATTGGTAAGAATAAATTAGTGTGCCCCTACATGTCCCGAAAGAGGACAGACCCTAGGAGTATAGTTGTCATGCCATTGAGTCCCAATAATTGCTTGAAAATTATAGCCACAATATGATGCTTTTTGACATTTTGTCTTTTATGATATTTAACTTGTTTGTGTCTATATTTATGATTGTATATTTCCATAATATTTTAGAATCTGATTAAAAAATTGACTTTGACTTTGCTGGTCATTTCTTATTCTAAAATATTCCCAAAATCTACCATCTCCTTAAATTTAGTAGTGTTAACATGTTTTTGTGGTATCCAAAGGATATCTAGAACTAGATTTTTTGCATATTTTCTAGAATAAATCTATGATCTATTTGAAAAAAAAGAGTCATATAATGAGAAAAATGTACTTATATTCTTCATTCACGATAGCAAATACCTTTTCCAAACTCGCAAGCACTGGCATAGAACCTCATAGCATCAAGATCTGTGTGGACAATCTCCATTGATGGGAGGCAAAGGCACCCAACCCTTTTTTCATTCTTGAAAAAATATTAGAATGCATGATTTGCATATTTGTAGATTAGATAGGGATGATCACATGCAATTATCCATTGGGATAGAGATTTTCCTAACATAGGAAGAGGTTATGCAGCCTACCCTGGATTGATATCAATTGGTGTCCAATTTTCCTAGATTGTTGGAAAAAAAACTTGAGATATATTAGGAGGCAGTGTAGGCCTTGTATTCCCTTCCATTGACATATAGGTGTGCATATAAGAGTATCCAATGAAGGAAATTTTCCTTGGAAAGAGCGTGATTCAACACATTAGAAACATGGGCATACACTAAAAATGTTTTCCGGATTGGAGGTCCGCTATGAGGAAAAACCTCAATCCACGTTACATCAAGATTGTGGCCTTTGCCAATTTAGGTAGCATCAAGGTACCATTGATCCTTTAGGATTTGATCCATGTGTCATTGAAATAACATCCTGAGTAAGCATTTGATCACATTAGGTAACATATGAAATCTAATGCCTAACAATTGGAAGAAAAGTTTGGCACAATACTATGAATTGGATGTAGCTTGAGTGGTTGGTAAAAATTTAGTCGTTACCTTCTGTCTTTTGGTATGCAAGAAATATGTTATTTACCATGTGAAAAGTTTTAACTCGCAGCAAATGTGCATAATAACTTAAATGCTCCAATTAACTTCGTATGTGTTCCCTTAGATGCACCATGCAATGGCATTATAGCATTTGGCAAGGAGATTCATTTGTCTCGTATAAACCATAGAGAGACAAGAGATATAGAATATAGGCTGTCAGCTAGGCTCAAAACCTCTCCTAATTGAGAGGAAAATCCGAACAAATTCTTCTTCTTATAGAGATTCCAATTGACAAAAACCAAGGCCAAGACCCTTAACCTATTTTCCACTACAAGACCAAGACATGAGATCAACCTTTTGCTCCTTCCTCCTTCTTGGATTATTCATCAACCTTGGCTACCTTTTTCTCCAGACCTTCGTCCTTCTTCAATTCGCTCTATAATCCTTGACCTTAATTCAAGACCTTCTTAACCACCCCTTCTTCCACTTCGGCTCCCTAGAAGGACTGTAGTTCTCCTCGGATTCCATTGCTGCAACATAATTCTCCTCAGCCTTGCTGCAACATATTCCTTGAATGTATGGAGTTTTTAGCCCTTAAAATAGACCCAAAAATTTCCTTAAGAACTTTTCTCTTCCTTCTTGTTACTTCGTTGGTTAGTAAGCTTTTCCTTTTACCCTTTCGCGCTTCTAACTGCAGACTTGCACTTCTGAATTTTTTGGTGGTCTGAACTGAGGTTGAGCTTGCCTATTTATAGTGGTTTCCCCCTCAAATTAGCCCACATGAAGGGGGTGAGGCGACATGTCTATTGGAGGAGATAATTAATTTCATCTCGAAGCCGACATGGAGGGAGATGTTTTTGCTTGTCTTGGAGGGATTTTTGACACTTACATTGATGATTGACTCTTATACAAATGTAACATCCCCAAGAAGGGTTTTTGATAGATGGAATTGACTCTCTTTGACTTTATGACCAATCCTAAAGTAAAAATAGGAGTCATTACTAAAAATAAAATTCCTTGCTCTTGAAAAATATGAGACAAGCATTACAAAAATATTTTATTTTTATTTACATCAATTACATAAAATCACATTTACATATGTCATTATGAAGATAGAACCTAGTTACTTTTCAAAATAAATAATATGATTTTTATTTTTTTTAGGTTGGCCAATGTTTAATGTAAACTTATGCTTGTCCGATCCTCCTGAGAAAATGGAAAAAGATTGATTCCTTCGGTAATATTGGCAATGAACCCTGTTATGTTGAAATTGTTATGCAGGAAATAAATTGTATATTATAACATGCTTAAAGATGTCAATTTTAGGTTGCACTCCTATTTTTCATTATGTCGTGGTATTACATTTTCATATGGCTATGGCTATGGCTTTGGCTCTGAGAGTCACTTCAATCGTCATGGTTTTAAAATACTGCGAAGATTATCAGTCATTGATGATATTTTGAAAGTAATAAGGTTGCAATAGTGGTCCCGGGAGGTCCAATATTTGTACTTAGATGATAAATTTCATTTCAGCGACAACCCACACAAAACAGGATGGCTTATTTCAGGGTAACCAATGTTGAAATTATTACATGTGGAGGTTCTAGACGTTGCATCTGCGAGGGATTTTCTTCACAGAGTCATCAAACTCTGTAATTATGTATATTGTTATACTCATATCATAGAGATATGAGTTCAACATCATTTCAAACATTCCATTTACAAGAATTTAATAGAAAATGAGAATATAAGAGCATAGGTTATGGAATTTATTAATACAAATATCTTATAAGCATTTTTGTGGCATTGAAGAGCATATAAACATATAATATTGTTTTTTTGTCAACTATTCTTGCTGCAAGTAGAGTTTATTTTTAGTTTTGTCATGGCTTCTACTTGATATAGTTATTCAGATATCTGAGCCATTTCTTTCCTATTCCTTTCTCATAAGCATGGGTTGCAAAAAAAAAAATTCCTTGATAACATTGGAACAGGGTCTAGAAATGATGAATGCACATTCAAGAAGGAGCTGAATGTAAGTTCTTGTAAGCCCTCTCTTTCCTATTTAAGTAAGGCCACTCTTTTTTGTTTTTTTTCTCAGTCATTGGTGCTCATGAAATAGGGTTCTTTCACCCCTAAAAATTAGTCATCCAACTTCTGTTCCAACCATTCTATTCTCCTTTCCATAAACTAGTGCGAATTTGAAATAGTATTGTATCAAAAAATTAATCCCAAGGTCATTACACTGCATTCTACTTTCAACTTTATTTGATATCTAAATATGAATCTAAGAGTATACTATTTGTCTTCCATAAATATGAATCTAAGAGTATCTGTGATTTATCAACCCAAGTATTAATGAATTGTTGTTATTGAATTATCCCAAATCAAGTCTTTGATTTTTCTACAATCTAGGAATATGAGATGTGCATTGATTCTCTGGAACTGAGTGTTGCATTGTGGGTCTTTGTAATAGTTTCAAGCCTTTGCTTGAATATGCTAAATTAGTTGTAGACATTTCAGAGTGACTTAGGGATTTTCTGTACATTGTCTAAACTTAGGACTTTCAGTTTAAGTAAATTTAGGAAGATAAATATTCAACATTTCATATTTTGGGATCAATATGGGGTTTCATAAATAGAATTTATCCCATTGTTGGGTCTTTCTCTATTTTAATCAGTAAGAGAAGTGCAATGGGGCTCATTTTCAAGAAATTCACTTACTAAATCTTGTTTTTGAGCCTTTTGCTATGAAAGCTCCTTGTTACAGTTTCATCTTCCCAAAAGTGAGTACCAAACATAAATGTTAGTGTTTTATGCAAGAAACTCTTATTTTTGTGAATGTTTGAGACTTTTTATATCATTATATTTTTTATTTGACTGTTTTCTATGAAGGGGGTTGTGCAATGTTGATTACTTTTAATTTTCTCTTTGTATTTCAACCCAAAAAGTACAATGGAGAGTTTTGACGGTAGTGATTCCATTGGTACATAAAATTCGTAAGCCTTTGTTTCTCCTAGGCCTTTGTTTCAAGGGAAGGATTCTATCTGGAAATTTTGAGGCAAATCATCCAAGGTTTAGAGGATCTACGAATTTTTTTGAGGCAAATAAGAACACACATCTTAATATCCTGAGGCAGGCTAACACCTTTTTGAGATTTGGATGAGGGGTTTTGTTCATTGTTCTTTTTGTGATTCAAGGTTGGGCATGCAAGTACGTTATGAGGTATAGAAAAAGAAAATTGTTTAAACAAGTCAAAGTTTTGAAGTTTAAGATTTCCAATGAATTTATATAAGATAGGTCGAATTACTCTTTGAAGCTACATGTTCACACTTGTAGAAAAATCAATTTTGTTCTGAGGGCATGCAGAAGACTAGCCTATCCTAAAGCAGATCTAAGTCACTTGGAATCACTTTGTTCCGAGACAAGTGCAGAGGGTTTTTGGGGTAATATTATGCACGAGAACTCATGTATCTTGTACAAAACTCTGTTGGTCATATGTGACAATGTGAGAGTTTCTCCAATGACTATGTTAGACAAAAATTCCCTGCATAATTCGCAGAGGCATTAAAGTTGGTATGGACGAATTCTTGAAGGGTGTTGAAGTGAAGAACATGTACTCATTATGAACTTTGTTAGCCCTTTACAAAGTCTTTATTATTTAGTGAAATATTCGCCAATATCTTACAAGATTTTATAATTCAGTGAAAGATTCGCCATGTTTTTATAAGATAATATAATATCGTGAGAGATTCGCCAAAAAAAAAAAATATACATATTATATTATTGATAAAATCACCTTCGTTTTTTCATATGTATCATGGAGATTCTCCTTTTTATTATAAAAAAAAATTTAGGGGGGTTCTTAAAATTTTCCCTGTCCAAGAGTTATAACCCTGTGGTCGAATTTCGACTTCTTCCATGTACTGAGGGGTCTATTCCTATTTAAATATTATTGTCATTTATATGAATTTATGATGGTTATGTTGCCACGGTTTCGAATATATAATGCGTGTTTCCAGATCATAGATGATATCTCTCGTACATGTTATTTATGATGAGTTTCATGTAAAGATAGGCACATTAAACTTCAAGGTACATGTGTTGCGTCGTTGGCATAGTCGATTTAATGTATTTTGGCAATTAAAACCTTGTGTCAAGTCTCCATGTCGCTACCCTCGATGGCTCTCTATTGATTTTCAATTCTGTTGGCTTTCATTTCGTCCACGCTCAAAGTTGTAGGTATCTATGTTTGCATTATGAGATTCCACGCCAGACTGCTCTTGTAATTACGCAGATCACATGGCATGAGCGGAGGTACTGTGAAATCGATTTCATAGATTTCCAATTAAGTGTTGGACGGCTATGTCTTAAATGCCAATCCCACCTACTCGATCCGTGTACACGCCATCGATCCGAGGCCACTTGGACGGTGGAGATTTCTCCTATCCAATTAGGGTTTCATTATTTTTGGTTTGGAGGCATTTGTATAAATCTCTATTTCATTTTCGATATTGTCCTTTCGCTCCTCATTTGTTCTGATCGCCTCTCGTTGCTGAGCCTCTGCACGTTGGAGAAATGAGGTGTTGGCTCTTCCAGGCTTCGGGCATATCCATCTCCCATCGTGTTGATTTCAGGTATGAAAGTCTAAGCACTTCACCATTTTAACCATGAGACTTACACTCTTGATATGTATTTTTCTCCATAGCAATACGTTCTGTTGACAGTGCGAGAGATGAGTTTAAATGCACAAATTATTTTCTATAGTCTCGTTTACTGTCGAGAACTCGTTTTGTTATATTTTTTTTTCTTTTAGTTGAACAAATCTCTCGTGGAGATTTTTCTGTTCTAGTACGTAAATTCTCGTTTCCTGTTAACGATGTATAGCATTACTATCCCATCGTTTCTTGATAGGGACTTACTCCTCTTCGTCTTTCGTGACTTTACTGAGGTCGTCTGTCTCATTCGCTGAATTTTCTTGGCACGAAGTGAGTAATCACTACCTCAGGTAAGCCGTCAATTCATTGGAACAAAATTATTCTAGTGTTTTATTTTCAGTTTGGGTGAACGTTTTTACAATGCCCATGTATTATTTCTGCAGGTCGTAGTTGGTGACAACGTTCTTCCATTTCCAAGGTAACCCGAGTTTTTCTGTATTCCATTCACATATATTATGTTCTGGTTATCCTCGTATCATCTTATTGTAACGATATCTCCCATTGCCCTCATTTTATTGCAGGTAGGTTCGAATATCATCGAGGGTTTTATTCAGTGATATTTGGTGGATTTGAAATTCACTCGACTTGACGTTGTTATATTCTGGAATTTCAGGTCGGTATCGACGCGTCATTAGTCGGAATATGACCAGGCTCCATTCTTATTATTCTATAGAATTTATTTAGACAATTCAAGTTCTTATTGTCATAAAAAGTTTTTTTATTGTAGCACTAAATTCTGCCTGCAACTGGGACTGTTAATAATTTTTCATTCGGATGATGAAATTCCCTGTATAATTAAATTCGGCAATGTTATGATGGAACTATGATAGCCTGTTTCCATATGTGGCTTCAGGATTTGATATATATATATATATATAATGTGTCTATCCTTCGTCTCTGTTATTATTGACAACTAAATAATATTTTCTAATGGCTTCCAGATTATTATTTTTATGTTAATACTCCTGTTAAATATTTTTTCTTTCAGTAATGGTCTTCCTAAATTTAATTGAAGAAAGTAATAAGTTTGCTAGTCTTATTTTCACTTTATGTTCCCCCACATTATAATAGCATAATTGATTATAAGTCTCTTTGTTGCCAAAGTTTTCAAGTCTGCAATCTCTCAATGAATGAGAATTTTCCATTTCCACAGAGTCTGTAATTTCAAGTGTATTCTACGAATCCAACAGTGGACTCTCTTTATACTCCTTAGTTTGGGGTTCCATTGTAATAGTCACTTATAATTTTTTCTGCAACTATGAATTTATAATTTCTCTTAGCATAACATTTTCAGTCTATTTAGTGTTTAAACTACACTTCTAAACACCATCTACTATGAATAAGTAAAGTTATTTATTTATCTTTCACAACATATAATGCATGCATTTTATAGGAGAAGTTACATACAGCTTTATATTTTCTGATTGTTATTGATTTGAACCACCACTGGAAGGATATTAACATAATTATATATATATATATATATATATATATATATATATATATATATATATATATACTAATTCTGAACAAAAATTATTTGTATGATTTTTAAACATGTTTGTATGTTTCTTACTATAAATATATATATATATATATATATATATATATATATATATATATATATATATATATATATATATATATATATATATATATATATATATATATGGCACTAGAATCTATAGTACTAAAATATATACTCTTCCATTCCGTCCTTGTTATAGAAGGAAATTTATAAATAGACATGCACTGTTGTTTAGTAAATCTGTATGTCTGTACTTGACTTAGTTAATTCAACAAATGTATAGCTCTGCCCTGTATGTACTTAATTCCTCCTACACACAGGTTTTTGGGTTTCCCTAATGTTCACTGAATTAATTCTATTTATAATAGAAACAGATTAAAGTTACATAGTTATAAATTATGAGGTAACATAATCTCCAGATTTAAACCAGGGACTGGTTTAGAGTTTCTGGCTGATTTGTCCTCATATTTCTGGTTCCTACAACTATGCAGGACTGAGAGAGTTTAATTACTCTACCATTCTGTAAATGTATGGAACACTAGCACAAAGCAAAACATTGCAAGTAATATGCAGCTACAGTCATCAACCTTTACACTTGACAACAATTAATTTTAATCATTCATAACACTGTGAGCATACCACGTTGGTACTTGACCAGTCCTCCCAACCGTAGAGTCCCTCTATCTCTAGAACTCACCCCCGAGTTGAGATCACTTCCATTCCAAACCAACCTCTAATCTGTTCAGGAATAGCTTATTTAAGCTTTTGCTCGCCAAAGCCTGTTTCTAATTCTGCGTCCAGAATATCAGGATGCTTTTCTTCCTGTTTGCCTAGGCTTCCCGTATTTAGGGATTTTTAAAGTTGCTTTCTGCTTTTCCCGGCTTTTTACCTCTTCCCAACTACTCTCCACATCATTGGGGAAACTAGATTTTCCTCAAAATCTAATTTGGAAATAAATTCTTTCAAGGATTTTTGAAATATTTTTGGGGAAAGTATTTTCCTCTTTCCATCCTCATGGATTTAGCAAGCGATCTCATAATTCTCATTTTGGTCAATCTACACAGAATTATTTTATTTATTTTTCATAATTAAATATTTAATTACATCCAAAAAATACTTGTCCATTGGGGTCCACTCCCCTTTGGATTAAAGTTCAAATGTCTAACTTTGAAAGAAACATAAAACTAGGGGTGTTACATATTCCCCCTCTGAAAGCAAACACCGTCCTCGGTGTTGATATCTAACTACCAGAGTTCATTTTTTTTCCAAACAAAAATGGATATTTTTCCATCATTTCAGCTTCTCTTTCCCAGGTAGCTTCTTCAGCAGTAAAGTGCTTCCACTGCACCTTTACTCTTGCTACCGTCCGATTCCTCAATTCAATTTCTTCCCACTCCAATATTTGAAGCGATTCTGGAAGGAACTCCCCTTCTGGTTCCACCTGTATCACATTCCAATCAACTATGTGAGAAGCATCATGTACATATCTTTTTAATAATGAAATATGAAACACATCATGAACTCTAACATGGGGCGGTAAGGCCAGCTTGTAAGCCACTGGTCCCACCCTTTCTAACACTTCAAAAGGACCACAATATCTAGGAGCTAGTTTTGCACAACTTCCAGCATAAAGTGTGCTCTTTTTGGGTTTAATACGCAATTACACATGTTCCCCCACTTTAAATTCTCGATGTACCCTCTTCTTATCAGCATAGTTTTTCTGGCGATCTTGTGTTGTCTTGATGTTTCTTTGTATTTGTTTAACAATTATTTCCATCTCTTGTAAAGCATCTGGTCCCAACATTAGTTTATCTTCAGGTTTGCTCCAACTCAAAGGAGTACGACATTTCCTTCCATAGAGGGCTTCAAATTTACTCATCTTGATGGAGGATTGATAGCTGTTATTATAGGAAAATTCAGCTAAATGAAAGTAGTCTTTCCATTTTGATGGTCTATCCATCACATACATTCTCAGCATATCTTCCAAAATCTGATTTTTTCTCTCTGTTTGACCGTCGGTCTGAGGGTGATAGGTAGTACTAAAATTCAACTTAGTGCCCATACCTCCAAATAGACCTTTCCAAAAGGCTACTGTGAACTTAGCATCTCTATCTGAAAAAATCATTTTTGGGACCCCATGTAACCTTACTATCTCTTTTAGGAACACATATGCTACTTGGGTTGTCCTAAAAGTAGACTTTACAGGTATAAAGTGTGCAGCTTTTGTTAAAGTGTCTACTACAACCATAACTGAGTCATGCTGGTACTTGGTTCTGGGTAATCCTATTATGAAATCCATAGAAACAGTATCCCATTTCCATTCTGCAATCGGAAAAGGATTTAGAAGACCATCAGGATGTTGATGTTCAACTTTAACTAGTTGACACTCCATGCATCTAGCTAAATATTCTACTACATCTCTTTTCATTCCTGGCCAAAAAAACTTCTTTTTCAAAGCTGTTAACATTTTCTGATATCTGGGATGTCCTGCATATGGTTGTTTGTGATATTCATCTAGGATTTCTTTTTTCAAAGTTTGAACATTGGGGATATACAATCTATCTTTGTAGAAAATCAGCCCTTTTTGGTTTTGAATGCATTCAGCCATCTCCTTCTTTAGTATTTTCACCTGTAGGTTCTCATAATTTGGATCCTGGTCTGCTACCTGTTTCACTAGATCTTCTAACTCCAAATTTACACTACTTCCAATGTTGTTTTTTGTGTTGGCAAGCATTTCTGCTCAAGGCATCAGCAATTTTATTTTCTTTCCCTCTGATATGTTTTATGTCCATATCAAATTCACTCAGAAAAGACAGCCATCTGGCTTTTCGAGCATTCAAATCAGTTTGGGAAAAGAAATATTTAAGACTAATATGATCTGTCATCAATGTAAATTTCTTTCCAAGAAGATAGTGTCGCCACATCTTCAAGGCATGAATAACAGCGTCCAACTCCAAATCATATGCACTATAGTTATGTTCATGTGTCTTCAGTTTCCTAGACTCATATGCAATAACTGAATTTTCCTGCAAAAGGACTCCGCCCAACCCCTCTCTACAGGCATCTGTACATACAACAAATTCTTTATCAGGATCTGCAATTTTCAATATAGGGGCTGTAGTGAGTTTTAATTTTAATTGTTCAAAACTGTTTTGGCATTTTTCAGTCCACTCAAATTTGACACCCTTTCTTTGTAGTGAGGTTATGGGATATGCTATGGCAGAAAATCTCTCCACAAATCTGTGATAATAACCTGCAATCCCCATGAATGATCTCACTACTGAAACATTAGTTGGCACAGGCCATTCTTTAATAGCCTTTATATTTTTAGGGTCAACAGCCAACCCTTGTTCACAAAAAATATGTCCCAAGTATTGGATCTTGTCCTTATAGAATTCGCATTTGCTGAATTTGGCATACAACTGGTTTTCTTTCAGAGTTTGCAACACTATCCTCAAGTGTTCTTTGTGCTCCTCCTCACTTTTTGAGTAAACTAAAATATTGTCTATGAACACTATTACAAATTTATACAAATACTTGTTTAAAACACTGTTCATTAAACACATAAAGGTGGCAGGGGCATTTGTCAAACCAAAAGGTAGGACTACAAATTCGTAGTGACCATACCTGGTTCAAAAAGATGTTTTGCTAATGTCTTCCTCCTTAATTCTGAGCTGCTGATAACTAGTCCTTAGATCAATCTTAGAAAATACTGAAGCTCCTCTTACCTGATCAAAAATATCATCAATTCGAGGGAAAGGGTATCTATTTTTAATTGTCAACTTATTCAGCTGACGGTAATCAATGCACATTCTAAAGGTTCCATCCTTTTTCTTCACAAACATCACCAGTGCTCCCCAAGGAGACACACTGGGTATGATGTAACCCTTATTCAACAATTCTTGCAATTGCATTTTCAGCTCCATGAGTTCAGGGGGGCTCATTCGATAAGGGGCTTGGGAAACCGGTGTT
This sequence comes from Pinus albicaulis, assembly GCA_034641835.2. Classification (NCBI taxonomy): domain Eukaryota; kingdom Viridiplantae; phylum Streptophyta; class Pinopsida; order Pinales; family Pinaceae; genus Pinus; species Pinus albicaulis. Next base: position 752,530,871 of record CM076575.1, on the reverse strand, counting down.
GCTCCAGGCACCAAATCGATTGAAAATTCAATCTCTCTTTTGGGGGGGAGATGAGGAATCTCATCTGGAAAACCTTCCTTAAACTCTCTCACCACTGGAAATTTATCTAGCAGGTTTTCTTCAGGTTGCTGTTCTATTTCCTCAACATGTACTGCATATACTTGATATCCTTTCCTAGCTATTCTTTTTAATTGCAGTGCTGATATTTGTCTTACAGAGATGGGTTTTGGTTTTCCCTTTAGAATAAAAGGTTTCCCTTCTTCATCTATGCAATGCAGAGTTTTATCCCAACATTTCATCATAGCCTTTCTCTTTTCCAGCCAGTCCATTCCTATCAGCAAGTCATATGAACCTAAGGGCAGAATGTTTAAATTCACTTCTGTCTGAAAATCATTTAATTTAATTATTGTTTGAGGTAACTTATGAGTTACTTTCCTTTTGGTGCTAGTGGCTAACTGGACCAACCAAGATTGCTGAAATTTTTCCATTTTGAGATTACATTTTTCTACCACTTTTGGACTAATGTAACTCAAAGAAGCACCGGGATCAATTAAAACAGTAACAGATTGGTCAGCAATCTTACCTTCCATCTCCACCATGGTAGCTTGGTGTTTTGCTTGCCGATTCTCCAAGGCTGCGCTGATGGAGGGTATATTTCTGGCCATATCATTTACTGTTGTAGCTTCTCGATCTCTCATAATCATCTGAATATTTCGGTGTGGACAATCCCTCAACAGATGGGGTTCTCCACAACCCCAACATTTCAGCAATTCTCGCATCTTGACTGCTCTTTCCTTCTTATTTTCTCCTTCTATTTGTTTTGAACCCACTTGGGATTGAGAAGTTTGACTTTCTTTGGGTTTGTTAAATTTCTTTCGCTGATGATCCCTGCCAAAGTTCTTCAAATAAGCTGGTTTCTGTTTCTTCCCCTTGAATTCACTCTTATTTACCCAGCTTTTTCCATGTTCATTTTTGCCTTTGAACTGCTGGTAACATAATCTAGCTTTTCTCACCACTTCATCCATGGTTTTTGGATTATCAAACTCTATTTTCTCCTTGTATACAATAGGCAAACAGTTCAGAAACCTTTTCACCTTTGCCTTCTCTTCACGAATGTAAGGGACATATCTCAACATATTTGTAAACTTAGTGACAAACTCATCAATAGTAATTTGTCCCAGTCTAAGCTCATGAAATTCCTTTCTTTATCATCATAATAATGTTCATTTAAATAGCGGTTTTTAAACTTAACTTGGAAATCTTCCCAAGTAACTGTCTTTTCGTCAATGGCATGAACCATTTTCGTCTCCTCCCACCACAAGGTAGCCTTACCTTGTAGCTGGTAGACAACTAATCTGGCCTTCAAATTGCTTTCATATTCATAGACCTGGAAATACTTAATCATGTTCAACAACCAGGCTTCAGCATCTTCCTCCTTCTCCCCATCATAGGAGGGAGGTTTGATCTTTCGGAATTCCCCCTGTAATTCCTTTTTCTGCTTATACTGATGCCTAGTAACATCATCTTCCTCAGATTCATCAGATAACTTGCCCTTATTCCTCTTTCTGAAACCTTCACCTTCCTGGCTGTTCCGAGAAGTTAATTCTCTGATGAGCCTTTCCTGCTCCTCACTGGCTAATGACAATCTGTCATTCTGGCTTCTTATCTCAGCCATCTCTCATTGAAAACTGTGCAACATAGCCATCACTGGAGCATTGGGATCTGGTGTATTATCTTCCTCACGTAGATCAACATAAATTTCCTCACCTTCTGCCATTCAACTTTTCTGTTTCAGCACCGCTGTACACAAAACAACACAGATCAGAAATAAATAAATAAAAAAATTCCAATAATACATAATTTATACAGTGAGCACAAAAAAAATAGCCCAGTTTATGTAACATGGGCTCTGATACCATTTGTAACGTCTCTTCCTTCCACCCCAGAATTTTTATTTATTTATTTATAATTTAGTTCTGTGCTTCTATTGTCCACAGCTGTTCAATTCTACTTTCGCATTTCGTCAATTATGATCTGTTATGGAGTAGATTTACTATTCCTCCTATTACTCTTGTGGGTATAGTTTTATTGTTTTCTTCCACTAATGTTTGTGGCTTATGTAATTTACACATATACATCACCATATCTATTATATGGTTGCATTTACTCCTATGCGTGTCTATCTATGCATAATGTAAATTTCACATAGATACTACCATATCTATATTGTCCCCACACATGTCAATTTATTCATTAAGGTTTTTTCACAACACTTGTAGGCTCATTATACCTACATTTTTGAATTCGATGGCATTCTCGTATGGTGTAGATATGGTGTTCGTAGAGTTTATGTATTTGTATAACTCCAAGAGTTATAACCCTGTGGTCGAATTTCGACTTCTTCCATGTACTGAGGGGTCTATTCCTATTTAAATCTTATTGTCATTTATATGAATTTATGATGGTTATGTTGCCACGGTTTCAAATATATAATGCTCCAGATCATAGATGATATCTCTCGTACATGTTATTTATGATGAGTTTCATGTAAAGATAGGCACATTAAACTTCAAGGTACCCATGTTGCATCGTTGGCAAAGTCGATTTAATGTATTTTGGCAATTAAAACCTTGTGTCAAGTCTCCACGTCACTACCCTTGATGGCTCTCTATTGATTTTCAATTATGTTGGCTTTCATTTCGTCCACGCTCAAAGTTGTAGGTATCTATGTTTGCATTATGAGATGCCACGCTAGACTGCTCTTGTAATTACACAGATCACACGACATGAGCGGAGGTACTGTGAAATCAATTTCATAGATTTCCAATTAAGTGTTGGACAGCTGTGTCTTAAATGCCAATCCCACCTACTTGATCCATGTACACGCCATCGATCCGAGGCCACTTGGACGATGGAGATTTCTCCTATCTAATTAGGGTTTCATTATTTTTTGTTTGGAGGCATTTGTATAAATCTCTATTTCATTTTTGAGACTGTTCTTTCACTCCTCATTTGTTCTGATCGCCTCTCGTTGCTGAGCCTCTGCACGTTGGAGAAATGAGGCGTTGGCTCTTCCAAGCTTCGGGCATATCCATCTCCCATCGTGTTGATTTCAAGTATGAAAGTCTAAGCACTTCACTATTTTAACCGTGAGACTTACACTCTTGATATGGATTTTTCACCATAGCAATACGTTCTGTTGACAATGCGAGAGCTGAGTTTAAATGCACAATTTATTTTCTATAGTATCATTTACTGTCGAGAACTCGTTGTGTTATATTTTTTTTTCTTTTAGTTGAACAAATCTCTCGTGGAGATTTTTCTATTCTAGTATGTAAATTCTCATTTCCTGTTAACGATGTATAGCATTACTATCCCATCGTTTATTGATAGGGACTTACTCCTCTTCGTCTTTCGTGACTTTACTGAGGTCGTCCGTCTCATTCGCCAAATTTTCCTGGCACGAAGCGAGTAATCACTACCTCAGGTAAGCCATCGATTCATTGGGACAAAATTATTCCAGTGTTTTATTTTCATTTTGGGTGAACGTTTTTACAATGCCCATGTATTCTTTCTGCAGGTCATAGTTGGTGACAACGTTCTTCCATTTCCAAGGTAACCCGAGTTTTTTTGTATTCCATTCACATATATTATGTTCTGGTTATCCTCGTATCGTCTTATTGTGACGATATCTCCCGTTGCCCTCATTTTATTACAGGTAGGTTCGAATATCATCGAGGGTTTTATTCAGTGATATTTGGTGGATTTGAAATTCACTCGCTTGACGTTGTTATATTCTGGAATTTCAGGTCGGTATCGACGCGTCATTAGTCGGAATATGACCAGGCTCCATTCTTGTTATTCTATACAATTTATTCAGAAAATTCAAGTTCTTATTGTCATAAAAAGTTTTTTTATTGTAACACTAAATTCTGCCAGCAACTGGTTCTATTAATAATTTTTCATTCGGATGATGAAATTCCCTGTATAATTAAATTCTGGAATGTTATGATGGAAATATGATAGCCTGTTTCCATATGTGGCTTCAGGATTTGATATATATATATATATATATATATATATATATATATATATATAATGTGTCTATCCTTCGTCTCTGTTATTATTGACAACTCAATAATATTTTCTAATGGCTTCAGTTATTATTTTTATGTTAATACTCCTGTTAAATATTTTTCCTTTCAGTAATGGTCTTCCTAAATTTAATTGAAGAAAGTAATAAGTTTGCTAGTATGTTTCTTACTTTCTCTTCCCCCACATTATAATATCATAATTGATTATAAGTCTCTTTGTTTCCAAAGTTTTTAAGTCTACAATCTCTCAATGAATGAGAATTTTCCATTTCCACAGAGTTTGTAATTTCAGGTGTATTCTATGAATCCAGCAGCGGACTCTCTTTATACTCCTTAGTTTGGGGTTCCATTGTAATAGTCACTTATAATGTTTTCTGCAACTATATATTTATAATTTCTCTTAGCATAACATTTTGAGTCTATTTAGTGTTTAAACTACACTTCTAAGCATAATATAGATCTGATAGGGAAATTATTTGTTATCTTTCACAACTTGTATAGTCTGCATGCATTTTATAAAGGTTCACATGCACAGCTTATAATTTCTAGTAGTTGTTAAGTTTGAACTCTTACTTTCGGAAGGATATTAACACCAGTTATATATATATATATATATATATATATATATATATATAATTCTCAGACCAAAATTGTTTACATGATTTGTAAACATGTTTAGCAGTTTTTCTTTACTATCAAAATATATATATATGTGTGTGTGTGTGTGTGTGTATGGCACTAGAATCTATAGTACTAAAATATATACTCTTCCATTCTGTCCTTATTATAGAAGGAAATTTATAAATAGACATGCACAGCTGTTTAGTAAATTTATATGTCTATACCTAACTTAGTTAATTCAACAAATGTATAGCTCTGCCTTGTATGTACTTAATTCCTCCTACACACGGATTTTTGGATTTCCCTAATGTTCACTGAATTAATTCTATTTATAACAGAAACAGATTAAAGTTACATAGTTATAAATTATGAGGTAACATAATCTCCATATTTAAACCAGTGACTGGTTTAGAGTTCGTGGCTGATTTTTCCTCATATTTCTGGTTCCTACAACTATGCAGGACTGAGAGAGTTTAATTACTCTACCATTCTGTAAATGTATGGAACACTAGCACAAAGAAAAACATTGCAAGTAATATGCAGCTACAGTCATTAACCTTTACACTTGACAACAATTAATTTTAATCATTCATAACACTGTGAGCATACCACTTTGGTACTTGACCAGTCCTCCCAACTGCAGAGTCCCTCTATCTCCAAAACTCACCCCCGAGCTGAGATCACTTCACCAACCTCTAATCTGTTCAGGAATAGCTTACTTAAGCTTTTGCTCCCCAAAGCCTATTTCTAATTCTGCATCCAGAATATCAGGATGCTTTTCTTCCTGTTTTCTTAGGCTTCCCATATTTAGGGATCTTTAAAGTTGTTTTCCACTTTTCCGAGTTTTTTTATCTCTTCCCAACTACTCTCCACATCATTGGGGAAACTAAATTTTTCTCAAAATCTAATTTGGAAATAAATTCTTTCAAGGATTTTTGAAAGAATTTTGGGGAAAGTATTTACTTCTTTCCATCATCATGGATTTACTAATTGATCTCATAATTATCATTTTGGTCAATCTGCACAGAATTATTTTATTTATTTTTCATAATTAAATATTTAATTACATCCACAAAATACTTGTCCATTGGGGTCCACTCCCCTTTGGATTAAAGTTCAAATGTCTAACTTTGAAAGAAACATAAAACTAGCGGTGTTACAAGGCTAATTTTTAAGTCGTTGATCTATCTTTTCTTCTATTTTGTGAGCTGGTTGCATAACATTTAATTTTTAACAAAATATTAATTAAAAAAATTATTTTATATCAATATTAAATATTTATTCACTATATTATCCTTTTAGGTTAGATGTACATGTCCATAAATGATATTACTCTGAGCATCCTTCTTAGACACCAATAATGTCTTGAGTGCATTCATGAAGTGGAGTAGTTTATATGTATGTGTTCATAAGCTATATTATTATTATTTTTCTTTCCAAGTAATGTGAGTTATGATATGTCTTGCACACCTGATTTCTTATTTGAGTAGGGGGAATCTAAGTCATCAAAATCATTTGGAGATGGCACATGTCCTAGCCCCTGGGCCACAAAAACCCTTAGCATGGCTAGATTTTTTCCGATGGAGCTTCGAACCTATAACCTTTTCACCACAGAGTGAATTAACACCTTGTCACCGTCTATGTTATTCCCTCTAGGCTATGTCAATAAGTTTTTTAGTTATATTATTATAAGAATATTTTTATTAATATTAATATGAGTAGGCCAAAATATATTGGGATTAATTAAAAGTTGTATAAGACTATCTCCATGTATGTGCTCCTCATGCCTGCCTGTAATTGATTCTGTCCCCTCGTCTCTTCCATATCACTATAAATCTCCTTAAACCCCATTGCAACTAGTTTCTCGCAAGCATAATTTCCCTTTTGGGGGGAGGGGGCAACTCCTCAACTCCCAAACGTCACACAAACACTTCTGTGGCTTCTAACCCCTCTACACAAACTACCAAACCTAACTCAAAAATGTCCAAATTTGTCAATGCAACAATGTTAGAACCAGAGGCATTTCCTGAACCCAAACAAAGGAATACAATCACATTTAATTCCAAATATGAGAAGATTCCAAGGTTGCACATTCACCCAAGCAGGTTAAATAACAACTTACAATACATGCAAGATCATGCATTGATTTTCATGTTCATCAGAGTCAGGCCAACAGAGAAGATGCTCTTGCACTGGATTGCATTAATATGGAAACAAAAATCCCATTATGATTTCAAGCTTATCTCCAAACGTTTTTTCACAATGGTCTTCATGCACCAAGAAGGCCTCAAATATGTCATGGAGGGTGACCCTTTCTTTCTAAACTCTTCAAGTCTATACATGTGACAGTGGATGTTGTGTTTTATCCTAAAAAGGGATTACTTATCCTATAAAACAATGTGGATCAATATCTACTTCCTTCCCTGAGACCCTAACACCCTTCATGACATAGGAAACAACTTGGGGAAATTTTTCTACCTCTTAGAACAAACACGCCAGGTATTCTACACTCCATATGCATGAATGTATGTATATATCTACATCCATGGCTCTCTCCCTGAAGCCATATCTATAGAGTTAGAAGAAAGGGACTGGTTCCAAATTATCAAAAATTACCGTGTCTCATTTTGATGTAGGAAAAGCCACCAACATGTCTACTTATTCATGGATTGTCCCCTTAATGATACCAATATAGAGGACTCAAATGTTGGATCCAACGATGTGGAGGTTTTCAAAAAGATCCCATTAAAAATAATACAGATGAAGAAGCAAGTCCCCTCATCACATCCCAAGCTGCCAACATCTAGCAGCAACTTTGAAGTGTTGGAGGACCTCCTTTAAGAAACTCCAGAAAATCTAGAGAAATCAAAAAAAGTGGCACCCAGTTCAATAGAGGACGAACCAGTGGCAACGGGTAAAGGTAAAGGACCAAAAACTGCTGAGCACCTAGACTAAAGGGACCTGAAGCCCCAAGGCAAAGATGCCCCCATGGCAGAAGATGACAATTTCACTGACCTGGAAGGACTGGACCTTATTTCCATGGAAGATGCTTATCGTTGGAATGCAACAAACACCATTCCTCACAAACATACCCATATTCTTGTTGTGACACTTCAAAAAAAGGCTAAGATGTAGTTTTGAGTTCAAACCATTACAAAAAAAATATGGAAAATAAAGTGGAAAATAATTCAATAAAGAGGACTAAATTCCACCTTACAAAGACTGGACACTCTGGGATGTAAAATGGTGGAATTAGGACAATATAAGAAAATCTCGGATATTTGAACCTCCCAATCAGTTTTTTACACATAAATATCATCTCCTAGAACATAAGTGGTATGAAGAACCCCTCAAAGAGCCACATCCTTCGTAGGAATATCCAGAAGGACCTTCCTACAATCTTGTTCATCCAATAAACCAAGTGCTCCAACACTGATTTTGCTACTATCAAATCCAAAGTTTGGAAATCAAACAACAACCTAGCAGTTGATGTTGAAGGTGTACCAGGAAGCCTAGGTATAGCCTGGAATCATTCTCAAATAGGCATGGAATATCTCTCTCTCAATCCTATTGTCCTTACTACTTCGTTTCACTTATTGGGATTTGGTGTCCATGGTTTCCTTTCCAATGTTTATGGACATCAAGCCCCTTCCAAGAAATACGGAATGCTAGAACATCTCTCCTCTCTATAAAACTAGCTTGATCCAACCAAATGGATTACTGGATGTGATCTCAACATCATCACATCTCTCAGGGAAAAAAAGGGAGGAAGAAGACAACTAGACCAAGAATCAGAAGCATTACTAACATTCATAGAAGAATCCAACCTATTCAACACGAAAACCACCAATGGCCTCTTCACCTAGAACAAAAAAAGAGGGGGATATTATAAAATATCTTCACACCTAGATAAATTTTAGGTTTCATGATCCCTCTTGGTAAGCGGGCACACGATCTCAGTAAACATCCTTCCCTCCTATGGCTCTGATCACTGGCCCATTTCCCTCTCTTGGAAATCCTTTAGAAAACCAATTAAGAGACCTTTATGATTTGATAAATTTTGGTTCTTAGATCCCAACCTCATCTCCAATATTGAAGGATGATGGAAAGGGGTGGGTCACCTGAAAGGATCGAAGATGTACATTTTTTAGCAGAAACTCAGACAACTCAAAATTCTCATAAAAAAATGGAACAAAGAGGAGTTTGTCAACATATTTAATGAGAAATAACCTCTCGAGAAAGCCATGACCACCTTATAGCAAGAAATTATCCTAAAAATATGATCTGAGGAGACCAATGCAAGAGAGGCAGGCATCTCAAAGCAACTAGAGGAATGCTACAAGCAAGCAAAAATATACTCAAAGAAAAAATAGAGAATTCATTAGCTCAAATAAGGAGAGCGTAATACCTCCTTCTTCTACAAATAAACCATTTAGATCAAATCCAACAATTTTATTTCCATTATAAGAAATAAATTTGGAACCATCGTGGAAAAATAGGAATGCATAGAAAAATAATTGGTCCACTATTTCTCAGACATTCTATAGGAACCTCCTATTCAGTGAAGGGGGGCCATTGAAAAATCACTTCCAACATCCCCCACCTAGTCTCAGTAGAAAAAAAATGCATCTCTCATGAGACCAATGGTATAATTAGAGATCCTAAAGCTCTCACTCAGATGGTGGATGGAAATCCCCAAATTATGATGGTTTCACAATCATCTTATTCAAGCGATGTTGGCACTTGCTAGGAAGCGAAACACATGGCATTGTGGAGGATTAAAGAGGCAATATATCCATCCTTTAGGTCTTCAAAGCCACCTTCCTAGCCCTCATCCCAAAGGAGGAAAATATTTCCTCATCAGGTGAATACATACCCATAGCCCTATGCAATGTTATTTACAAAATCATAACAAAAATCATTGCAAATAAGCTAAATCCCTTGCTCTTCCTACTAATATCCCCTGAAAAATTAGGCTATGTGGAAGTCAGGTAAAGTATTGATGTCATCATTTTTCCCCATGAGGCCATCCACTCTCTAAAAACTATCAATAAGTTAGGCATGCTCATAAAACTACACATGTACAAATCCTTTGATAAGCTTAACTTGGAATACACTGAACACACCCTAAAAGAATTTGGATTTTTTTACCACTGGACCTAATGAGTCATGTCACTCATATACACCCCCTTATTCTCCATTATGGTCAATAGAACCCCCTATGAAACCTTCCTCCCAACCTCAGGCATTAGACAAGGAGACCCCCTCTCCCCTTTCCTCTTCATCCTCATGGTTGAAGGCCTTGGTCGAGCTATCATATCTGCTAAGACAAAAGGATCTTTAAAATGCCTCTCCATCCACAGTGATTTCACTCACACCCACCAACAGTTTGTGGACAATACTCTCTTCTGAATCATCCCTCAATTCAAGAATATAGAGAAATAAAATCCATAGTTGACCTCTTCTTCCTCACTTTTGGGATCGTCATCAATCTTGATAATTCCCAAATCTTCTTCTTCAACACCCCCATCATCACCTAAAGGAACATTCAATGAATTTGTGGTTTTTATACTACCTCCCTTCCCTCCAAATACCTGAGGGCCCCCCTCACGGACTTGGCCATCAAACACTCCTCATGGCGAGACCTCCTAGACAAAATTTTCTCTAAATTCAATTGTTGGATTTATCATGCCCTCGACATAGCCATCAGACTAATCCTTATAAAAATTTTCCTACAATCCATGCCCCTATATCTATTATTTATCTTAGATGCCCCTAGATGGGTGCTTAAAAGTATCAGTAACATCCACTTCTCTTTTTTCTGGGGAGGAGTGGACCTAAAGCATAAATGGCCCCTAGTAAAGTGGGACACTCTCTACATCTTGAAAGAACATGGGGGTTTGGGTCTTCGGGACCTAGAACCAGTCAAAAGGTAATGGTAGAATATATTTGGAGGAAATGAATCAAATAAAAACATGAAACATGGGCCCAACTCTGTCATACAAAATATGCTAGAAATATTACCTAGCATGACCTCATTCGTCTCTCCACTACCCCTCCCAGTTCACTCATCTAGAATTTGGAAATCTAAGGTAGACACTTGATGCACTCACAATTTTTTTGGGAGGTTATTGATTTTCATTTAGCCAACCTATTACATGAATCTTGGTAGAGGTAACTAAGCCTTGACACCATTCTTCTTACTCCACTCAGCTAAGCTCAAGCTCTCAGCACATAGTGCATCTTGATCCATCAATTCTAGACGAACCCATGGGACATTTCAAATTGAAATTAGGCTTTAGATATCCTATGTGAAGAGGAAGATAATGTTTTTAACATATCTCTCCTCCAGAAAGAGCTTCTAAAGAGAACCATTGGATACAAATAAGGAAGGGACACTTCATTGGGGATATCAAACATCATGTAGGTTCCCAATAAAGGAAGCTTATAACTTCTTAACAAGATCAAATATCCAAGGGTTGGTCCCCTTCTAGGCCAAATTATATATAATTAACACATGGCCCAAAATAAAACCTTCTCATGGCTCCTCATTAAGTGTTGGGTACTCACGTGGGAAAATATAATCAAGAAGGTATTTCAGGCCTGTCTTGGTGTGATCTATGCCACGAATAGCAAGATACCATGGACCACCACTTCCTATCATGTCCCTTCACTAACAGTATTTGGATCAAGATGAAGCATGGGTTCCTCAAATCTTCCATGGATGAAAGTTGTATTTCTTAAACTCTCAAGAAATTGTATAATGCTCCATTTAGCAATGCCATCCTCAGTTACCTCTAGTCCAAAACTGCCATCTTTCTATTCTAGGATGTCTAAAAGGAAAATAACAAGATAATATAAAAAAACTCTCACAATTCCCCTAAAGTTTTATGGATCCTCTTCCAAAATCGCTTAGAGGAATACATTTCCCTCACCAAATCGTAAACCATGGATCATCAAGACCCTCCCTCTAAAAAGGATATTATATCCTAGTGGAACCTCAAACCTCCCAATTTAGCAGACCTTTCTCCCTTTATCAAATCCACAGAACCTTCTCCCTCCTCCTGGTTCCCTCCTCCTCCTCCTCTCCACTTCAAGCTTAACTTTTATGGGAATTCTAAGGGAAATACATGCAAGGCCAACATTGGCGGAGTCCTCACGGACCACACACGAAAGATCATAGGAATATACAAGAGCCAAATTGGATTTGAAAGTAACAATGCAGTGAAGCTAGAAGCACTAATTTAGGGAATTGAATTAGCCAAGAACAATCACTTATTCCCTCCAATTGTAGAAGGATATTCACTGGTCATATTTCAAATATCCAATTTCATCCTCAATGACTTCCCAAAAACTAAGCACACAATCATTTGGAGCCTAGACTATCATTTTCAACACTTGGACAACCTCATCTACCATACGGAAGCAATTGTATTCACTGATGTAAAGAAAAAATAAAACTACCTTATTGAATTTATTGCAAATAAGGAAATATAAGATCATCGGTGCAAGGAGAACTAATCAGGATCATCCCATTCCATTCAATCCTAGCCCCCCCAATTCCAGAAACTAGCGTAAAGTGACCTTCACTCCCCAGATCTAGGTGTTCACATGAATAAAGCCACATGCTCCCAAGAAAAATGGCAACACTCTCAACTTGGAAAGAACCACCATCTCGGTGGTTTTAATGGCCATTAAATTATTTACCCACTGAGGATTTTCCTCACATGCCCATCCCTCTACTTCACCTACCACCTCCAATAGTATATCTCTCTACAAAATGAGTTCCATTTGCTTCATTCCCTTTATCATTTTACTCCATTCCTGGAGGATCTTTATAATCATCTAATTGTATTTAGGAATTGAAGTATTATTTTAGCATTATAATTGTTGAATATATATTTAAGAGTGTTTATTAGGTGTATATTAAGTGATTTCTATAGGATTTAATTTTTATTAGGTTATTGATTTAAATTTTATGGGGAGGGGTTGAGGGTGGAGCTTCTAAGAGTACAAACTATCTTATAAGGTGTCAAGGCTTATTATCACCTCGAGCAATCTTAACAATAACATCTCACAAGTGGACAACTCATTTTTCCATTCAACAATAATGTTGGCACCAACCTAAATTTAACTTAACTTGAAAGTATATGTAAAATAAAAGTTCTTTCATGAATTAGATTTTACTTTGTAAGTGTCCTTTTAATCAAGAAAGGTTATGACTAAGATCAAATGAATCCTTCCCTCAAATCACCCAAAGAATTTGGTGAGCCTCGTCTTTGTCTCCTGATAGGGACTATAGACTTTGGTTCGATGTTAATATTCATTGACTTCATATTAATTCACTGAAATATATAACCTATATCTAAAATTTTATTGTAATTAGAAATTAACTCATTTTTTAAAATAACTTTGTTTTAATTAATGGGGAAATTTTGAAATCTCATTTGAATTGCTTGATAGATCATTGATATGACTTAATTTCCTTGTTGTGTTCCATTTATTTTCTACATTTTTCATAATTATAGAATGAATTTAAAAAATAAAAATTTGATTGGTTAATTCAAAGGTGCAAACTACACATTGTCTAACCACTTCCAAGACTAATGCAGTATGCAAAGTAATATAGTCAATGCCCCCTTCCGTCTAGGAACTCATTGCTTCTATTTAGTTGTGGAAACTTATATTCTACTACATCGCGGTGACCTAGATGGACACAAACTTATATATAGAGTAATATTTATAAGAATTGTTTTCCATAGTATATGCTCCTAGAATAGATGTTAGTGATCATAATTATGAATCATGTGATTTTTAATCATTATGGGAATTTTGAATCCTTTTTCTATTAATTATATTTCCAACTTATCATTATATAGATTTATTGAAATGTCTACACTTGACATCATAATAGATATATAAAAAAATATTAAAAATACAATAAAAATTTGTCTTGTTTCTTTTCTTATTTTCTTATTTCAGTTATTACTATTTTATTTAAGAGGCCCACTAATGAAATGATTTGAACTCTATAAGTTGTTGGCTAATGTTCTTTCAGTACATCCCCCTCTACGGAACCAATAAGGAACTAAGAAGGCATGCATATACATTGATGAAATCTTCGCTCAAGTGCCTTAGTTATTCATATGGCATGTGGTCCTAGTCTCGTTGAGCTTGTTCAAGATTATTTAACTCCTACACTATCTTGAGTACTAGTTTTACATGAATCCCTATTTTTTGAGATAATTAAACTCATTATCAGCTAGGTGTCATAGGAATTTTTTGTTGATTTAGTTGAGTTTTAGTTGGGACCTTCTATAGTTATTTAATGATATTTGTTTCCTTGTCTCTTATGTAGTTTATTTAACTCATTTTGAATTATGAGAATATTTTCTCACTCCATTCCATAATTAAGTTTATTATCTATGTATTTTTGCCTATGCATTCGTTTAATGGTATCAGAGTGTGTGGTTACATAAAGCTCCAAAGGGAAAAACATTCAAAAATATCTTTGTGAACACATAAAAGGCACAAATTTCGAGAGGAGCTCGTAGTCAAGAAGAATCTACTTGCAATTTTTTTTGAAATTGCAGAGGAGACCATTTTAGTTTCAAAGAAGAGATCTGTGCGACTCATCACACTCTACAGAGAGAGAAAGAGAGATGAATCACATTCTAGAGACAAATAAAATGCAATGAACTCGTCAGATTTTGAAAAAAGAGAAGATGAGACAAAGATGAAAAAATTCCAATCTGAAAATTTCTCTGATGCAGCGTAGTAGTGTGTGTCAATAGGTGTGACAATAGCACAAAATTTAAAAAGAGATTTTTCACCACACTTTCATTTCAAAGCTCAAGGAGCACGAGCCACAAACAAGTTAAATCAAAAGTCCAAAAGTCCTTTTAAAAAGTATTCATAAGTCTTAGACCTATTGTTAAAAAAAAGGAGGGTTGTTCATTTTATTTAGGAAAGGAAAGGTATTTTTCCAAGAATTTTTAAAGTTCCACGATTTGAAATGGTTTCTTTTGAAAAATGATTTTTTAAACAAAGGATAATTCATAATTTTTTAAAAATGAGCATACTTTATTAATAAAATGGATTTTTTATAATAAAAAAAGAGTTTTTGCTTGATTTGAAAATTTGTTTAGAAAAAAGAAATCAAAAAGGACATTTAAATTTTTTTCCTCCATCTCTTTGCCACAAACACCCATTTTGCTGAGAAAAAACTTTCAATTTTAGTATTTACGGATGAAGACATTTTTGGATCAGATCCGAGAAGAATTGGAAGTCATGACCAATAATAAGAGGAATGCAACTGTTTAACTTAGAAATAAATATCACCGAGTCAAATTTTGGATACAAAACTTAGTCGATGTATCTAAAATAAAAAATATAATCAACGCATCAACATCAAAATAAGATTGTCATTTTTTGAAATTTGTGTATAAAGTTAATGATTCAATCAAGACTGTTAAATTATATACATTGCAAGCTCAATTTGAAACCCTCGAGATGAATGACACAAAGAATGTTGACTATTTTATTACTAGAGTCATAATCATCATCAATCAAATAAAAATTATTGGTGAAACCGTTATAGATCATAAGAGTGTTGAAAAACTCCTCTGAATCTTGCCAAAGAAATATGACATGGTTGTAATAGCCATTATGCAATCCAAATATGTTACAACTCTCTTAGTATAACAATTAATTGGATCAATTTTGTCACACGAAACAAGACTTAACATAGGAGAATATTCCATTGAACAATCTTTCAAATCACAAGTGTCTCTTGGAAGAGGCAGAGGAAGAAGATACAGAGGTAACAAAAAGTAAGGAAGACATGGAGGCAAAGGCAAATCATAACATCATCATGCACTAGAGCAATCGTGACCTTCACAAAACCAAACACAGAGAGAAAGAACATGGATAAAATATAATGTCCAATGTTACTATTGCATGAACATGAATGCAAAAAGAAACAGTCAAACCAACAAAGAGGCATTTTCCATCTTTCCAAAAATAAAGGAGAATCCTTCGAAACCATGTTTCTTTTGTGCCATATTTCTAAATACATTTGCAACGAGGACCTTTTTTTGTTGGAAAGTGGTTGAAACAACCATATGATAGGTAAACAAAATCTACTTTCTTGCATCGACGCTTCCATAACATATGAAAATACCCTTGGAGATTGTTCTCATATAAAATTTGAAGGGAAAGATATCGTTCTTATCCTCACTAAACAAAATCAGCTGGGATATATACCTGACATTTATTATGTTCCACATCTGAAGCATAACCTCATTAGTATAGGTCAATTGATGGAACATGGATATGATGTCATATTCCAAGGAACCACATGTTATATCTATGAAAAACCTCCCAATAAAATAATGATAACAAAGGTTGAAAAACCAAGACCATGATGTTTCGGTTGACTCTTAGAAGTCAAAATCTATCATTGTATTTTGCACACAATGTGTCAAGAATAGATGAGTCACATTTATGGAATTCTAGGTATGGGAATATTCCCTTCAAGAGTCTGATTCTTCTACAAAAATAGTATATGGTCATTGGTCTCCCAGTTGTAAATGAAAAAGGTTGTAACTATGAAATATGTATTCTAGCAAAGCATAAAAGAGATAGCTTTCCCACATCTTCCACTAGAGAAAAAGAGCCCTTAGAGCTAGTCCATATATATATATATATATATATATATATATATATATGGACTAGCTCTATATATATATATATATATATATATATATGTATATGTATGTATGTATATGTATATATACACACACACACACACATATATATATACATATCTATATAAATATACACATGTATATATGTGTGTGTGTGTGTGTGTGTGTGTGTGTGTGTGTGTCGCCCAATGAAAACACATTACGTTGGTGAAAGTATTTATTTTATGACCTTCATTCATGATTTTAGCGGGAGGATATGTGTTTGTTTTCTCAAAAATAAATATGACACTTTCTCAAGATTCAAAGAGCTCAAAGAAAAATAAAAAAAAACAAAGTGGAAATCCTTTAAAAGTACACATGTCAAATAGAGGAGGAGAATAAAGTTCCAATAAATTCAAAGTTTCTTTTCAACAATAAGGAAACATCATACATAACACAACAAGATACACTCCATAGTAAAATGGAATAGAAAAAAGGAAAAACTAGTCAATCATGAATATGGCCAAATGTATGCTTCGTGAGAAGAGGTTGTCCAATGACAATTGGGCTGAAGTTGTTGCTACTACAGTATATGTTCTCAACATATCTCCAACAATCAGTGTCTAAGATGCAATACCTCAAGAATATTCGGATGGTAAGAAGGTGAATGTCTCTCACTCTTGCATTTTTGGTTATGTATAATTTCACATGTTCTTGAGAAGCTGTGAAATAAACTTGATGATAGAAGTGAAATATGTATTTTTGTAGGCTATAGTGAATATTCAAAAGCCTATAGACTCTACAATATAGTTACCAAGAATTTCTCTTTAAGCAAAGATGTTAAATATTTTGAAAATAAATCTTAGTTTGATCAAATTGATGAAGCTTTAAATCAGCATGTTCATCCACCACATCTGTCGAGATTGCAGGTTCAAGAAGAGCCATACCACTCTGAAAATTATACATCTTCTAGCAATGAATCCAACAGTGATTCATTTTATTTAGAAGATAATCAAAAAACTAGAACCATCAGAGAAATATATGAGCAAGAGCATGACTTTGATAAGAAAAATATGTTTTACTTTCTTTCTTGTCAACCAACCCATTTTTAAGAGGTAGTAATAGATAAAAATTGGGTTGATGCAATGAATTAAGAAACCACTACCATAGATAAGAACGAGACTTGGGAACTGATTGATCTCCTAAGAGACAAAACTAACATTGGTGTAAAGTAGGTATACAATACTAAAATTAACAAAAAATGAGAAATTGAGAAACATAAGGCAAGGGTTATTGCCGAAGGATTATCACAATAGTTTGGTGTCGGCTATGGTGAAACCATTTCTCGAGTAACAATGTTAGACACTATCAAAACTATTTTGGCCACAACAGCTCAACATAAATGGAAAGTTTTTCAACTTGTTGTAAAATTTAATTTCTTAAATGGTATGTTGCAGGAAGAGTTTTATGTGGAGAAGCCTCTTGGTTTTGAAGTTCCAGCATAGGAGCATAAGGTGTACAGTTTTATTAAATCCTTATATGTCTTGAAACAAGCTCCTTGATCTTGGTACAGTCGCATCGACACTTACCTCATCAAAATTGGATTTTGTAGAAGCAACCATGGGCCAGATTTGTATACCAAAACTCTGAAGATAAAATTATCATTGTTTTCCTTTATGTTGATGATCCATTTTATACAGGCAATATGATGTTAGAATAATTCAAAGCAGGCATGCAAACAAAGTTTGATATGACTGATCTATGGCTCATGAAGTATTTTGTTTTTCAACAAAAATATTCCACTAACATCCTCCAAAAGTTCAAAATGATCAACTAAAAACCATATAAAACTCCAACTTCTCTAGGTACCAAGCTTAGTAAATAAAATAAGGAACACCAATAGATTCTACATTGTAAAAAATTCTAGTTGGTAACCTCATGTATCTCACTACAACTAGACCTGACATCATGTTTACAGCTAGTTTTGTTTCTAGGTTTATGTAATCACCCAATAATTTACATTGGAAGGTTACAAAAAGGATCTTAAGATATGTTACAGGAACAATAGACTATGGCTTATTTTACACACATTTTGAATATTGCTTACTTTCAGGATATACAAACAGTGATTATGCAAGCAGTTTAGATGATCACAAATGCACCTTGGGGTATGCTTTTCACCTTGGAACCAATATGATCTCATGGGAACCAAGAAATAACCCATCATTTCAATATCTTCCGTAGAGGTAGAGTATGTAGCTTCAACTTCAACATCTTGTCAAGGAGTATGGATGTGAAGACTATTGTAGGATATTTCATATGTTTAGAAGGATCCCATTCATATTTCTTGTGATAAACGCTTTGCAATTTATTTGTTGAAAATTCATTTTTTTCACAAAAATAAAAAGCATATTGACACACATTTTCATTTTATTCGTGAGATTGTTAAGGATGGAGATATTTTACTTGATTTTTGTGGCTCATGAGATTAGTTTGTAGATATTTTTACAAAACCATTGGGAAAAAAATGTATTTGAATTTCAATGAGATAAATTTGGAATTATAAGTGCTAATACTTGTAACAGTTGAGATTAGGATGGGGTTTTGAGATAATTATTATCATTGTCTGCTAGGTTTCATAGTCAATTTTATTTTTTTGAGTTATTTGAGTTTTAGTTGGGACCTTCTCTAGTTATTTATTGCTATTTTCTTCCTCATATCCTATGTAGTTTATTAAACTCATTTTGAATTATGAGAAAGTTGTTCAGTCCATTCCAAGTTCGAGTTAATTATCTGTGCATTTCTGCCTCTTCATTCCTTATCACTAGTGTATGGCTGAGACTAGTTGTAATAATATATTATCATATGTTTCTTACATTACCTCTCGAGGTTGGAAATGGTGGAATTCCCTATCTAGAAAATCCAAGTTCTTAGAATTTATCCTAGCTCCGAGTGTAAAATGTACCTATATAGAATTAGCATCCCATGAGTTTCTTCCTCATTTCTTTCTCATAGGGAAGTAGGATAAATCAGATGTGCGTAAACCTAATTTTTACAAATGAAACACTCACAATGGTGGTTTATGATATCACAAAAAGAAAATATATAATTCTAAAAAGAAAAAATGCACAAATTTAAAAATACATTGATAGACTAGTTGTGGTCATTTCGGAATAACCCTATCAAGTGGTGTTCTTAGCCATGAGAGGCATGGTGATCGATTTTTGTTTTTTCCCTAATCCATTTTCCTTCTTCCACCACATCCTTAGCATCATGTTTGATAAAGCACACATTTATATTATTTGGCCTTGTACTTCACCAGTTTAGAAAAAGTAATTGGATGAAAGAAACATGGGGAGAAACCTGGGGAGAATGTTAATAAGCATGTATGGAAAGAAAATAAAAGAAAAACATATATGAGATGAAGGTAAAACCAATTTTGTCCCTAGAGAAAACAAAATTTTGAAGATATTTTAAACTTAAAAACATTAAATAGATAAATAAATAAAGGGTAAAGAGGGTGTACTTAATCTAGTCAACACTATGCTAATGAAATATTTACCATCAAGAAGACAAGGAGAGGCATGGGCCTGAAATGGTAATGGTTTTTTTGATGTTTTTACAACATTGCAACACATTCTATGCAAGTTCGAACTCTTCAAACAACTCAGAAAAAGATGGGAGATATAGGAGTTTGTATCCCATCAAAGCAAGTGGATCGGGTGAAATGAACATGCATTCTAAAAGAAAATGTTCTAAAATCCCTCTTGAGCTAGTGCTCAATAACTCCATAAAAAATAATTGGTGTGTAGGACCAGACCTATAAGATTCTCCTGCTCATTTCCATCCTTTTGGTAGATATAACTATCTCCTTCTCCATCGTACTTAGGAGTGGTACCTTAACCATATTCTTTTTCAACAATACGAGCTTGAGTTCAATCAAATTATAGAGATGGAGTAAGTGAGGATTAGAAAATAGCGTAAGAGATTTATGATCAATCGAGGGAATTCAAGCAATGATGAAACCCTTCTTTTTAGATCATATGTACAACTCTCTATTTTCCAAAGAATAACCTAGGGCTTTGATAGGCCCCCTGAACCAAATAATGGTGGGATGAAACATCATCAATATGAATAGAGCATATCGTGATTAATTTTTTTGAATCCTACTCGTATTGTATTGGTTTATTGAGAGAGAAGAATAGAAATTGGACCAGCCCACCCCACCCCACATCAGCCCTTCTCTTTCCATGGTGCCTCCCTACTTATATTCTAAGCAGGCACAAGAGAGTCCGTAGTATTGTAATTGGTATATTTATGGACGAAAGATACAAGGAGAAGGCATTATCACGCATTGGCTACATGAAACATTCCTATATTTGAGTTTACATATTGTTTATTATATATTTGAGTTTACATATTTTTTATTATATTTATTTTTTATTTTTTACAAATTTTATTTTTAATTTTCCTTTTTAATTTAGAGAAATGGGTAACTCTGTTGGTTTTGTATTTGTGAAGCACATAATAGAAACAAATCACTATCACACTATAAATTTCGATGGTTATTAGTATAAAGTCTAAGTTCTTAGGTAACCCCTTCCCCAAAGTCAAATAAATAAGATTGGATCCTTTTGTAAAGGCACCTTTATATGTTTTTTATTAATATCTCGTTTTTTATTAAAATGTATGGGTTAATAATTATAATATTTGGTATTAAATACTTAGGGAAAAAAAGGAAGAGATTTTTGGTTAGTAGATTTTCCAGGGAAAATTACAGTCATGAAATTTGGATTAAATTCTAAATATTTTGTACAAATTCTAAAAATAAATTATATATTTAAATTCATTTTAAAACTACACAATTTATGGAAATAAATTAGTCTTATTAGAGTACGTAAAGTGAATACATCACTGACTTCGAATTAGTGATTTTGGGGTTTTCTTGGGTGATGACCACAAAAACAATTTTTAATAGAGCACTCAATTTGTAATTATACTAGTGTTAGTTGAAGTAGACTAGTTACGACATTTCATAACTCGGTAATAATAAAAAATTTAAGAAACAACTTCAAATTTACTCATTATAATTATGGATGCCATTATTATCTTTTATTATTAACTAGGTTGAAGTAAGAATAGTACTTGTAGTAGGCAGTGCCTATGGCACTTCAATGTTTTACAAATGTTTTGATAAGTATTAAATAAGTTAATCCATTTAAAATTCACAACGTTAAGACCTGCAAAATGGCAACGATAATTTTGAGGAGATTTTCATGGAGGACTTGATGACAATGTTAGGAACCCTACAAGATATTCAAGCAAAATTACAAAAAGTTATTGAGATTCTAGTGATTTTTTGAAAAATTAAAGAGAATCTTCACTAGAGAATAACATACAAGAGACATAAATACCTAGTGTGATTTTGAAAAGGGTTATGATCATCCGTCTATAAAATGTTGTCATTTTTGGAAAGGAAACTACTTTCCAACATCTCTATTATGACTCTAGTGCACTATATGCAAATAAAATCATTATGGAATGTCAAAATCATGTTAAACTAGCATATTTCATTGTGGATAATAATTTTGATGTGTATGGTTCTATTTATTTGGATCCATATGAATATGATTAGAATTTGGAGCATAAAACTCAATTATTCATGATGAATGGGGAGTCAACATGAGACCCAAGTTTACGGATGAGATTATTGGACTCCTTCAACGTTGAATCGACACTTGTACATGAATCCCTAGTTTCCTCGATATGTTATAAGTGCGGGACCTTAGATTATGGTTTTACATCCTCTCTACATGCCTTAATGACAATGATTCTTGAAGGGGGATGTATTTACGAGGTTGAAGAGTTTATTAGAGTAATAATACTGTAGTTATAGTGGTCACTCAATGTAATATGGTTTGGATCCACAATGTTTTCTATTAATAAAATATTCTTAATTGATAGCTAGTATTTATAAATGTAATATGACCTCATTAAAGAAGACCCAATATGTAGTTAGTATTTTGCTATGATTAGGCTTTTTTGGCTACATATAAATAAATATGAAGTCATCTTTATAAATCATGCACTAGAGTATATTTTACTGGACATTAGGTCATTAAGAAGCTACCCTCTTGAAAATAAAAGTGAATAGGAGTTTTTTTTTTTTGCATAAATGGATCATTGTATGGTATTTCCCTAATTTGAGGGTATTTTGATACATAAAGTAAATGAAATTTTCTATTTCATACAAAGATTTCTCTATGGTCCAACATTTTGATATAGTGTCAACACTTAATCAACACTTGTAAGAACCATTTTCATTTATCAACAAATGCTTCTATCAGCCAAAATTCTTGCAATTTTCCTACGCAACCATTGGTAATGTCCAAAAATCACCTTTAAGGAAATACATCTAGTGTCAATTTCTCATGGAGATGGAGATGTGGGATGAACTTTTTCTAGAAATCTCTATAACTTAGACAAAAAAATGCATTAAAATTTATGTTTGTCGTTTTCTCATGAAATCAAACTTTCAAAATTGAAACTATCCATAATCTAACAATTATTTCCATAAAACATGTTTAGTTCCCAAGCTCCTTAATATTTGAGAATGTATCTAAAGTTGATGGAGGAAGTGCATTGCCACTCTATTCTACCACTAAGTGTCCCCTAATGACTAGATGGTGGGGTACCTATGAAATTGAAAAATATAGTAATTAATATAGTAGTAATTCACTTATACTTGTCATATATATATACACACTAGTCCTTTCATGGATCAAAGGAGGCATAGCCACAAGTTGTGTGGTAAAACAAGCTCAAAAATATTAAGAGGTATATGTATCATGTAGATACAATGTCTATTGTGTAGTACATCCAAAGGAATTTGTGCAAAACACCAAGATGAATTAAATGCATGAACCTTATACCCCAATCTTAAAACTAAAAAAACTAACAACATTTATATTGACAATTTTATTTTCAAAAGAGTATCAACATATCATTTCAATCCTTCATGTGTTACCAAAGTACCAAAAAAATTTGGTAGCCCTGTTATGCTAGTATCTTGTTAAAATAAAAATGGAAATGCAAACATTGCTTCTTGATTATGCTAATTTAACCAAACTTAAAAAAAATTCAATAATCAATTTCATTTTCAATCATGTATCCATGAATAATTTTTAGTCCTTTGTTTATCACTAGAGGATTGAAAAAAAATTGGCAGTAGACGTATTTGCCGATAGAAAATTAGAAATGAACTAACAACCACTATCATTTGATTATAATAAACTTACTAAACTAGAAAAAAAATGGAAATTTTTGAAATTTACATTTTATTTTCAACCATTTAACAACAAATAATTTTCATTCAAAAAATTAACAACATTTGTATCTATGTATACATTACTGACTTTAGCCAACATGTATTCATGTGATCACAATTTGGCACAATCCATGTGTATATGAACATTAGATTCAGGGTTATGTTGAACCTTTGATGCATTTGATGATTGAGAAATGAAATGGAATTATTTACAAACAATGGGAAAGTTTATAAAATGGTGGGACTTTGATTAAAGTCCTAACTATTGATCAAGCTTCACATCTTGATAGAGGATTTAATTGACATTTGTTGAGACTTTAATCGAGGGTTTATTAAATCTTATTGGGACCTCAATCGTTGATTTGTTCAATGTAAGACAAAGTCTCAATATATGGCTTGTTTAAGTAGTTTATTAAGGTCTTAATACTTTAATAGAACACTTAGAATTTATCTAAATAAAAAGTTAGTACTAATTTTTCTCTTCCTTACCAAAAGATATGATGCAACTTCATGAATTCCCCATATCAACAAACTGAAATGAGCTTAGAAGAATAATATAAATGATCAACATTAATGTAAAAATGCATAATATCTATAGAAATCACAAGATCCGTTTTTATTGAGTTCTATAAATATAACACAGACTTATGAAATTACTATCTATTACCATCTAACTTATCAAGGGCATACAAAATACATTTCGATCATGCACAAGCTCCAATACTACATTAATAGGTATACCAAATGCACAATTTGTAACTTTCTCATAATAACGTAAACAAAATTCAACAAAAATATATCTATATATATAACAGATTCAATACACTTATATATATATATATATATATATATATATATATATATATATATATATATATATATATATATATATATATATATATATATATATATATATCCATTAACTCTTAAACAAAACAAAAAACTTATTTTACCACAATATAAGTTTAAAAGAGGTGCAACTCCTTCCTCCCATTCTCTCATTAAACCCAAGTACTTACCGTGACCTTAGGCTTATAATATTGACTTTAAAAGGAGAAAAGATACAACAACTAAACCAACGAGGAAATGATGGAAGGAAGAAGGTAAGTTGTTTGACCTTTTCACTTGAGAAATATCAAAGCGAAGAGGGTGGATCTTGATATCTTACTTTTATTTGTGTTAACATCTTACTTACTCTCATTCAAGTTGAGAGGGTGGGATCTTGATATCTTACTTTTATTTGTGTTAAAATCTTACTTACTCTCATTCAAGTTGAGAAATGTGGCAGGAGGGTCGGATTTTGACATGCTACTTTTATTTGTCTTAACATCCTACTTTCTCTTATTTGTCTTTTTATGTGACGAATCTCTGTCGTCACATAATTTTCGTTTCCAACCCTAAATACCTTTATAATATTGGTTGCCCGTGACTTGCAGCATACCAAGGACATCATCAGATTGCCCACACTCCCTACCAATCCCACCCACAAAATCCTAATTGTACACGTCGCTCCGATTAACCTTTCAAACGACCAATCCAACCTACAAAATCTAATTGTGCGCCTGTCAAATCTACTACATCCTGCATCTTTGTTCAAAAGTTGTTGTCTAGAATATGATGAAAATTTATTTCATGAGGAGAAGCCTTTGTTCGTTTTCCTTTAATAAATCTACGCCATCTTATTAAAATGCCTCAGGAATCAAACCCCACCCTTAGAAACTTCTCCCCCGGAACCAAAACGTTCTGATCATTTCGACAATGGTGGAGCTGCTTCTTAATTGGATCAGAAGATGGAATATTGAGGGCCTCAAGCATTGTGCTGTCAATGGCAGTCCTTTGTCTCCAATAGGATTCATGGAGATAGTTGCGACTGTATATGGATTGATGTGGTGAGTTCAGTCTTAACTATAATCAGCATCCACGACTTTATCCGTAACTGTATAGTCATGGAATATATGAAAGTAAACACTGGATTGCATCAATTTTGAACGTGAATATCATATTTTGGTAGGATTCTACAACTTATAATCATAGCAATCCTCCTTCTATTTTGTCGGATTCTGAAACTTATATTCATACGAATCTTCCTTATTCTCGTTTCAGAGTTCAAACTTAATCCACCAATTACTGAAATTTATGTAGTTCATTCATTTATTACTGAAATTCATATTTGTACCTATTGTGATTGAGTCCAATTAAATTTTAGTTAACAGACTTGCACCATCTTAGGGTCAAACTTTGATAAGTGTAAACATATTAACTTTCATTTTCTTGGATGGGCACACTGACCAACAAGTATTAAATGATAAAACTAGCAATTTCACCTAATGTTGCAAAGGAAACGCCGTAAGGAAGATGGTAGAAAGAGAGTACCTGTAATTGTTTTGATATATTATATGTCATTGGAGTTATGTATACAGAATGTATAATGTTTGAAATAGACATTGCATTTTCATAGTTGAAAAGAAAGTTATATTATAATGTCATTGGAGATATGTATATAGAATGTATAATGTTTGAAATGGAGATTGCATTTTCATAGTTGAAAAGAAATATGGCAATTTATTTCCAATACGTGAAATTTTAAGAATGTACAATGTTGGAAATGTAATTTTGAAGAGTGTGCAATTGGAGAAATGTACATTGCATGTTAGTATTTTGCAATGAAATTGTATTTTTTGTAAAATATTACAAGTATATCATGAAGAGGATGATTGATGCTGAGGTTGTTGAAGAGGCAGGAGATATGCTGATGTAGTAAGGAACCTGCAAAGAAATTTTATTTTTTTGAGAAATTAGAGGAATATATATTTATTTGAAAATGTAGAATAACTTGTTAAAGTTGACTTCAATGAGGTTTTGTGTGAATTCTATTGTAAAAAAGTTATATTGATTGAAATTGAAGTTACCTGTAATATGTGATTGGAAACGTTCAGTCGTAGATGCAGGTGGATCGATGGCAGACAGAACACCATTGGAGATTTATTCGGAATTGCAGATGCCTATTTCTAGATTGCCATTCTGCTCTTGCTTTTCTCAATTTATCTCGTTCATGTATGTGGATTATACGTTTGATAGTGGATTTTATTTTAAGTAATAAATCTATAGTTGGTCGCAGTCTGTATAGTGGCACATTTGGATTTCGGACTAGCGGGAATCTTTTTTGTATCTCCTGCAATGAATGAATTGTTGCATCTATCTCTGTGCTGTAGTTATGTAGTTGTGATATCAGGGAGTCCATCTGTTCTGTTTCAAAACAAAGAAACTGTTAGATGCAAATAGGTAAGCATTATATCAAGAATTTATATTTTGTACCATTTAGTAATACTCAGTAAATCAGGTTAATGTTAGTAGGTGGAAATGTTGTATGCTTAAAATTTTATGGAGTTGATAATATTTGGAAACCTTTAAGAGATGCTATATATGGAATGCAGTGGTTTTGTAGCTGTGATATATTTGAGTCGATATGTTCTGTGTCAAAAGATAGAAAATGTTAGAAGCAAATAGTTAAGAAATATAAAACGAGTTTAATAATTTAAACTATTTATTAATAATGAGTGAATTAAGTTGTTGGTAATAGGTAGAAATGATACGCTATGAAAGAAATATGGAGCTGATGATATGTGGAAACCTTTTGGAGATGTTAACATATGGAATGGAGTTGGTCGTCTGTAGCAGACATTGAACGGAGATGTTCTTCTGCTTGTTTTCTGCGAGTAATATTTTGTTGTCTTTCATTTTCATGAAACAGTCAAAACTGAATGCAGGGAAAATTCGGAGATTCTGTAGTGAAGGGACTCTTGAAATTGTTGTGAACGTGAGGCCTTGTCGTTCAGTTTTTCCAATGTCTATCGTTGCTTGTGGTAGAGTCATACCTTGATATTTATGTATAGTCAAAGCCCAAGCCATTTTTAGTGGAATTTGCGTACGACCATTTCTTTTTATTGCAGGAATCGGCAAGTGAGTGGGGTTTGTTTCATCCCAAGCAGGCCCGATGTATTTTGGAAATTCAACTACTACAAATGTTGGAAGCTGTGGAAGTGAAGTTGATTCTTTTTAGAAGATGGATATGATTTCCCCGAGGGAGCCATTAACAAGCCCTGCTGAAACCCAAAGCTTGGAAGTCAACATTACTTTTTGCCCTTTGAAAAGGTATACAATTCGCTGTAATTGCTCTTCGTCTGAAGAGAATGTAGAGTATGTGGTGTCGTCTTCTGCGATTGATCTTGCAACTGGAGTGTTTAAAGATTTGATCATTTGCTTTTTATGGTCCAATGTTTGAGCGTTTGTTGGGAATATATGTATAGAATCATGGAAAGACTGTATTTCATCTTCAAACAAGAAAGAGTCTGTTCGTGTCATAAGGATGTTGTAGTCCTCAATTGTTGGATTTGCATTTCTAATGTTTTGGAGGACATTTCTAAAAATAAATTGAGCACTGCTTTGACCTTGTTGACAAAATATTTTGTCCAATGTGATGACTGTTGTGAATGTGTTCCAAAATGCGGTTCCATGACTTGTCCCTGCATATAGTGGTATGTCTTGGACGGGTGGTAACTGGCCGAGATCACCAACTAATATAGTTGAACAACCGCCGAACGGTAAGTTTCTTTTTAATGGAAATGCCTCACGAAGCCGTTCATCAACCTGGTGAAGAAGCTTAGGTCCGATGAAGCTCATTTCATCGATTAGTATGTACCTAATATGCTTAATTTCTTCTTGAAATTTTGCAAGAGCATTGCCTTCTAATGGTGTAAGATCTTTTATTGGAAGGTGGAGAGCAGAATGGATTGTCGATGCTTGTATGTTGAATGCTGCAACACCTGTAGGGGCTAGGAGCATGATTGGTGAAGGTTCTGAGCCAGCAAGTGCTATGAGCATTTCTCTGATGCAATTTATAAGAAGGGATTTCCCAGTTCCAGCAGTGCCTTGTATTATCATTCGCGGAGCAGGTAAGATATCCTTCTTAATGGAGTGAGCACGAATAATATCCAGAGCTTTTTTTTGCATTGAAGATAATGAGCTAAGGCAGATTAGAGTATCTGTATTTTTTTTAATAATGCAATGGACAAAGCAATTATTCTCAATGAAATGTGTGCCTATTTCTTGGAGATGCAATGGAATAGTTGTATCATTCTAGTTATGGTTGTCATCAAAAACACGAAGACCAAGCATTTGAATGTCATTTATGAGCAATTCGTCTGTAGGGTACAACTACGAGAGTAATTCCCATTCGTTTAGGTCCATGGTTTCTGGAGGATGGAATTCTTGAGTAGTAGTGTTATCATTTGCAGGAGGATCGATATCAGATAGTGCCTGGTGTTGATGCCATGGTTTGTAAAATGGACGAAATGCTTGCCAATTTCTGATAAATTCTTCAGCAGAATTTCCTATGTCACTTGCGATATGGCGAAATGGTTTGTAAAGCATAAGTTCAACTCTACAAAAGTCAGCATAAGAAGAGTTGGTGGTTGATGGTATTGAGGAATAGCGTGGTATGATACGAAGAATTGCTTGTTCGGGTCTTTGTTTCCATTTGTTTGTCTTACGACGGGGATCATATAACCATGATCTTGCTATTTCTATAAGTGATGTGGATTCTAAGGGAGATGGTCGATGGATGTATGTATCTATGAAGTGTGGTGATGGAGGAGCGGTGGTGTTATTCTCTGGAAGGCGCATATAGATTTGTTGGCTTACATTTAAAGGGAAGAAGGAGCGACTGCACATTGTTAGTGGTAATTTATGTATCATATGACAGGTTTCTTGTGCTCCTATGTCACGATCAACAAGAGTTTCTGTAAGGAATTTTCGAAATGCAGATGTTGCTGGGTCAACATTGGGTGAAGCGAGTATAATTCTACGTAGCATGTCATGGAATGTTTCGGATTTCTTTTCTGCTTTGGATGCATATTTCGCAATATATTTCTGAACGGCATGAATTGAGAGTACTGGTTGGCAATCAATGTTCGCACGCCAGATACATAGGATGGTAGGGTTATGGGTATTTATTCGATCATCATTGCGAGCGGGAGTGTATGTTTTTTGGCCATTGGATTCAATGAACAAGGAGGAATGTGCATGTAATTCCCAAGGTGCTTTATATCGGCATTCGAATGAGGAGCCTTTTTTCCTGAGGCATGTGTTTTCAGTGCATTTTGTGTGTCTTTCAATGCAATTGATAATTTGGACATAATCATTGAAAGGATTGTTTCTAAGAATATCTGACGTAGACAATAAGCAAGGGTCTTCTACATTTGTTTGAGAAATTGATTGGCTAGAAATTGTAGAAAGCCGAGGGTTCCAAGCTTATATGTATTTATCGAAGAATTGTTTAGCACGATCAACTGCTTCTATGTTATCCCAATTAAGAGTCTCCATATCAGGTGCATTTTGTATCCAGAGGAAGCCATGGATGTGCGTTGATCCTCTATGTTGCCATTCATAACTGTGAAGGATTTTTTTTTTTTAGAAAATTTTGAAATAGAAGGAGCTTGATGTATAGAGAATTATGAAAGTAATGTGGTAGAGTAGATACCTGTACCAGTAGTCTTTTGTTTGCAAGTGTTTCTCCAATATAACTTCACGAAATATTGTGAATCTGTGGTGTATATATAGAGATGTTAAGTGGGGGTTAGAGATAATGTTATCATTTCTCCATTTGTGTTGTATTGCAACATCAGGAGGTGGAATTCCTGGCATGATTGCATGAAGATCAGGCCATTTTGTATCAGCTGCACTTAATGTGAAGAAGAACGTTGGGCAACCGAGTTGAGATATCATGTTTGTCAGTTCATTTTTAGCTTTGTGCCAAAAAGATCTTGTGCCACGTAGAGAGCTACCGAAGCGCATCACTTGTTCTGCCAATTTGTCGTCTGGAAATTGTTGTAATCGGATGTTCAATTCTTGTATTGATGTTGGGAATACATCTCCAATGTTTTTTTTTACAAAGAAGGATGTTGTTGCTTGACTGCGATGACGCATCATCAGATTGTAAATGTAGTAGCGGAAGCGAGGGTGCTTGCCGAATCTGTTATCGTGGTAATGCAGAAGATGAAGTGCGTATTCATGTAATTGCACTGTCTTTATTCTTGGTTGATTAGGTAGTGCAGCTCTTGCGGGGAATAGTGTTGGGAAAGCCATAGAGAGTAGACCTTCTGTGCTGTATTCATTGATTGGGGATAAGCTTATTGGTGGCCATTGGATTGTAGTAGCAGAATGGTGGTTGTATGAATGTAAATAATGCCGTATTTCTTGGATTTCTGTATTTCTATTAGGTATAGTGGGAATGAATGATGATGTATGGTGTGGGTATTGGTCTATGGAATCTTCAGTCAGGCAAATTGGTGTTTCAATTGAAAGTTGGGAAGTTGGATCTGTGGTATTGGAATGGTGAAGGGATGAGGAGATATCGGTTGGGAGTTCTGGTAAGGATGATAGTGCATTGTTATCAATGCAAGCATTCCTATAGTAAGGATCATTTCTCAATTTGTATTCTAAAGCAGCAAGAACTCGATGTCTACTTACAATGCAGTCATAAGCTCGACGGTCATTACTTCGACGGGTAACGATTAAAATATCCAAGTCTTCAACACGTCATGGCAACATGCATGATATTTCTGTAATGTCTTGTGGAAAGAAAATTGTGTGGCCAATGTATTTATACTAGCCACCACGTGCATGTGTTACTTGGAGGATAGGGTTAACCCTAGAAATAAGCATTTCTTCTATTTGTGAAAGAGCAGCCAGGACAGGTGGTTGAGGACCAGGGTCCATGTTGTTTGATAATGAGAAACGGTGAATGTTTTTTTCAGACATGCATATGTAGCAACAATAGATTTGGTTCGACATGCGGATATGGATTCCAGGATAGGATTCAAGACAAATGGAGCATGGTGATTTAGGTGCAAGCCTATCAATTCTTGCACGGAATTCACGTTGTGCATCATTAGTATGAATGTTGTTGAAAGCATGTGTAGTGGATGGAGGGGTTGAATGAGGTATGGATGAATTTGTTTGAGCATCATTATCATGAGCGTCGTTGAAAGCATGTGGAATGGAGGTTGGTGGCGAATGAGCTTCGGATGAATTTGGTAGAGTGGTTTGCTGAGAAGATGGTCGATTTGTAAAATGGGAAAGAGAATTGCTTTCGGAGTGAGAATCGTTTGATGGTAATTGTGAATTTCCATCATATGTTGTTGATGATAAATTTTGACTTTTCTTTTGCCTTTTGTTTGTTTCAGAATCTTTGAGGGCT
Source organism: Pinus albicaulis (assembly GCA_034641835.2). Classification (NCBI taxonomy): domain Eukaryota; kingdom Viridiplantae; phylum Streptophyta; class Pinopsida; order Pinales; family Pinaceae; genus Pinus; species Pinus albicaulis. The sequence goes on along the minus strand of CM076575.1, from coordinate 752,498,885 downwards.
TTTTTAGCATGATAAGCTGCACATCGACGTGCATTTATTTGTTCTTTATTTTCTGCATAGTATCTTCGTGCACGTTCATCATTAGAAGTAGTAGACATTCCGATAAGTTAATGCACCTACAGGAAACAGAGATGGAGTGACAATGTTAGTTGGGAAGACAACAACCATGTTATTTTATGGAAGGGGAAAAAAGAAATTGAAGTTTAAATTTTATTATTGTTAATATATTATTAGAACAATGTGTTTGAAATGAAGTTTTAGTAATTTCTAGTTGTAGAGGGAGATAATAATATGTGTAACGAGTTGATAACAATATGTTTGAGATTATATTTAAGTATTTTAATGATGTATATGAATGTAATTGGATATGTAATGTGTAAAGTTGGTTGATTTGTTAATAGGGAAAAAGTTAAAGTATTGTGAATTACCTTCAATGAAATTATATACAATTAGATGTTTTGTTGGAAGATATATGAGTAAAGAGTAAGAGATATGTTTGGAAAGGCATATGAAAGAATATTGTTTATAAACATATTTTTAAAATAAGATAATACAAATTATAAATAAGGCAATAGTACTTGTAATCATATTTATCTATGATATTGAAATTTTATTGATTGCTTGAAGAATGTTGTTGCATTCTGTTGAGAATTGCAAGCTCTCTTCTTTGATGATAACACATTTCAAGGTGGTATGTCTCTAAATGTTTCTGTCTTCACTGATAGTGTGAAGATGTGGTGTGTCCACAGTGCTTTGGAGACAATTTCCTTTATTACATCAGGATCCTCGGATAACAAATAGAAGTCCTTTGCATTAACTCCAAGAATTGTAGATGCTGCGTCTTCAAAAGCAACTGTTGAAAGCAACTGACCAGTGTGATCTTGTACATCTATCTTTAGTAAGTATCTGTAATCACAGTCAGTTACTTCGGTGTTGCATTTAGGGCAATACCATGTCTTTGCATTCTTTGAAATAAGTTTCTTCATGCATTTTTTCTTATCAACAATACATGGGCATGATAGGTAGTAAAATTTGTCCATGTATACTTTTGTTATTGTCCCCTTGACTTGGTAGAATGCAACTATATCTGAGGGGATAATAGTGTAAATATCCGCAATCGTTATTTTCTTGGGTTGATGGCCAAAATAGGGTGAATATTTTTTTGTCAGTGGTGTAGAAATTGTAGTGGAACCTTCTTTTCTAAACCATGACTTTAGGATATTAGCCTCTTCGATATCAGGATCTACAAGAATAATCGATCTTGTTGTAGTATCGATATTTTTCCCATTAAATTCAGCAACACGAGCGGACTTGATTGCTATGATGGGATTATTTCCTGTAGCACATAAGTTGGAAATTTCTTTTGATACTCCATCAAAATTATCTCCCCAAAAGATTGCATCCATGTTATATCCAGACATGTCTTCAAGATTTACTGTTTGTTTCGTAACTTCTGAGCCGTCTTTTCTATGTATGGTGCATGGATTGGAAATGCTAGTAACAATACCAAGAACATGAACAATGGAGTTGACGTTTGTTGTTCTGATATCATTAATTGATTTTATATTGAAATGCACCGTTGGGTTGGATCTTCTTTCATTGGAAACATGATCAACAGTAGATGTAGCAATTAACAAAATTTCCCATTCATTGTTTAAGTGGTTGTATTGTTTATTAGCCATTTTCACATTGCCTTTTGAGACAATGTAGATATTTCCAACTTGGATTTTATCAAAGAAAGAATCGGCAACATTGTTGAAACATGTAATGTGTATTTCCCCACCTTCTGCATCGTAGAGGTCGAAGCCAAACACTTTACCAGGACCATATTGATTTTGAAATTTTCGAAGAGGTGTCTTTCTTTGAACATATCCTTTTATGCACCAGTTTGAATGGTAAGGGTTTATTGCTTTGATTGGAATTTGGACTGGTGTAATGGATGCAGTAGGAATGTCTGAAACGATGCAGTGCCTTTTCGACAATGGTTGTTGTTTCAATGACGACGGATCTTCTTCTTGAGAAGTGATCGGGATACTTAGATTTTTTGGAATACCAAATAAAGGTGCAGATGTCGTACAAATTTCAAAGTCTAGTAGCGTTATAGACCTACATGGTAAATGATAGTAATAAGAGAAATTGTTAGAGTGAAAAGTGATATGAAGGAAATATGTAAAGTTTAAATAAGAATTTTGTAACAAACTTACATTGATGGACCAATAGTTGACGTAGTCCAATTTTTAACATGTATAATTGAATCTTTCTGAAGCAAGCTTCTTTCAACGAGGTCATTGTAAGTTATTGGAAGCATAAGGCGCTTCATATGTGTGCCATCAGAGATGGAGGTGCAGTATCATACTGTTGAACTTTGCATTGATGTAATACATTCAAGTTCAACGATTTGTAAAAATGGTTGAATATGACTTTTCCCCGAGAGCATGGAGGAAATATTATTTTGAGTAAGATTTGTTGCCATTTTCTGAAAACGAAGATAAAAGAATAATTAAAATTGTTTATATCTCGTTTTCAGTTAGATGTATAATTAGGAATCCTATAGAACTACATGAGAAGTTAAAGAGAGCCGAAGTGGACCATTATTAGGTAGATGTAAGTTAAAAATTAATAATGTGTGTGATTGAAAAAAATATGCCTATATGTAAAACTAATGTTTTTCCTGAAAATCATGGATGAAGCTATAGTTATTGCTTCAAAAGTTAGTTTTTCTAAATTAATCTAAATTTTAATATATAAAAATTATGGATAATTTGTATATAAATATTAGTTAAGTTAAAACTCATGATTATGTTGAATATACAAAACTAAATCATAAAAATGTTGATGGTGTTAAAAAGAATGTTGTACAATACATAGGAAAATAATATTTCTTCAGTTTATTTATGATTGTCATTTTAATTTAATTACAAATACTAAAATTTTCCAAAAATAATATGAAAGAGTCACAAACTAAATCTTTAGAAAATATTTTACTTGAAGGTGTTAGTAATATCAATACCTTCAAAACAGAAATATCAAATTGTTCAATATGCTCAAATGAAAAACATAAAATACTTCAATACTAAATGAAATAATCATGTTGATTTGCATAATAAAATAACATAATACTATGTCTTAGAACAATAAAGATTAAAAACAAATGAAATTGGCAAAAACCCCATACAATTTCTAGTATGTCGCCCCATACAATTTCTAGCATAACAATATGATTTTCAGCTAAATTAACATGCAAAAGATAAAAAAATATTTGAGGAAATAGATGGTTGGAAGTCCTGCAATTAAAACCTTCCTATACCATACAATTTCCAAACCTTCCTATACCATACAATTTCCAGCTACTAAAAACAACCCATGGCTCTCCTATAAAATTTTCAAATTAGAGCTGTAGTTTTCTTTAATTTGTATATAAATATTAGTTAATTTAAAACTAATGATTATGTTGAATATAAAAAACTAAATCATAAAAATGTTGATGGTGTTAGAAAGAATGTTGTAAAGAACATAGGAAAATAATATTTCTTCAATTTATTAATATGAAACTGTAATTATTATTCAAAGTCTGAAAATAAAATTTAAATTAAGTAATTCAAATAACAATGGATTTCGTGATATAATTTGAATTCAACTATTTTTTTCATCTTAAATACATGTAACTTAGTAGTACAATTTCATTCAAAATTTAAAGAAATTGATATTATGTTGATGACAAAAAAAAAACAAATAAAGGTGATATTATTTATACTTTTATATTTCAAATGGATAAGTAAATAAACCATTTTAAAATCTATGTTAACTAATTTATTTTAATATGATCTTTAGAATTAAAAACATAAACATATATGTATATATATCAATGGAAATAAAATATTTCAATGTAAAAAGAGAATAAGTAATTGAAAGTAAACAAAAAGAATGAATGGAAAAGTGTAATTAATTCAATTCTTAATATAAAATTAATGTGACATTAAAAAAATTAATAATAATTATAAAATTCAATGTGCATTATAAATTGTTTCTTCTCAGGTTTGAAACAAATTGGAAGGAAATCTTAACCCATACCTTACACTCTTAATTCTTAAATGTTAATTAATAAGTTTAAACTTAAACTCATAATCATAATACTTAAACCATTAACACTAATCCTTAAACCCCCACACCTTAAGACGTTAACCAAACTCTTACCAGCTACCCTTTCAAACTTATTCACCAACAATCAACCTTATTTCTTGAAGCTGAACCCCTAACCTACAACATTTAGTTTTTTACATTAAATCCATAACTTTAAAGTAATCCTTAACCAATCATTAATTATAAATCGTTAAGGATAACCTAAAACTTAATCCAAATCTTAAGTTGTAATAAAGATAATGTTAAAGCCATATTTTAAAATGATAGCTTATTTTCTGAATTTGGCATATAAAATGCTAAAACAATGAAAACAAAACTTAGGTTTTTGACATTATAAAAATGTAGGAATTTGATGTTTTGTCATCAATTCATGTAATATTGAAATGTGATACGAATTATCATGTCTATATATAAAATTGGAATTTTGACCAAACTATCATATTTTTTCTCTCAAATATACTATTCTCTGTAATGTAGTAATGGTTACCTCAAAATTGGCCTGCAAGATTGAGTTAGTTACTCAATCTTCAGGGGTTCCACTCTAGGATTGAGGGTTTCTACTAACCAGTATTGACTTGCCAGGATTAGATCTCCAGGATTGAGTTACATACTCAATCTGCAGGGGTTCCACTGACCCAATATCAGGATACTGTGGACAGTAATGATGTAATTATGAATTTGATGTTTTGTCATCAATTCATGTAATATTGAAATGTGATACGAATTATCATGTCTATATATAAAATTGGAATTTTGACCAAACTATCATATTTGTTCTCTCAAATATAGTATTCTCTGTAATGTAGTAATGGTTACCTCAAAATTGGCCTGCAGGATTGAGTTAGTTACTCAATCTTCAGGGGTTCCACTCCAGGATTGAGGGTTTCTACTAACCAGTATTGACTTGCCAGGATTAGATCTCCAGGATTGAGTTACATACTCAATCTGCAGGGGTTCCACTGACCCAATATCAGGATAATGTGGACAGTAATGATGTAATCCCCATTCACGATCAATTTTATGTGTATATGGTGCAGATGCATCTTATATTTCAATTTTTTTCTAAACAATTCTTTAAATTATCTACAGAAAGTAACATAACAATAGCTAAGTTAAAGGCCCCGTTGACACAAATTAGGGTTTGATATTAATGCAGACGAGAATGAAGTCCCCTGCAGATTTCTTTCACCATAGACACCACCACTAATTGAGCAGTCTCTCAAGCCATCAAAAACAGCACCTTTAAAGTATAATAACTCAAACACACAGTAGTTATAACATCAAAACCCACAGTTTAAACATGAAACTTATAAGCATTAGGATTACACTCTGTTTTCTAAAGGCAGGGTTAATAGACAAACATATTAACCATTGCAATGCATTCCTTGACCTCTGTAAATCATTTTGTATACTTTTGAGTTGTGATGTTTCCTCCAGACTGCATAAACCTAGAGATGTTTCATAAGCTCACTCAGAACAAGAACATTCTACCATGACTAGTACGGAATTATATATTTCTTTTTAGGTCATGAGCTTATGTTATACAACAACCAAACAGAGTTTTCTCCTCATGTTGTTTGCTATCACTTAAGTTCTTATTATTTACTTATATATTCAGTGTGTGGAGTATACAAGACAATCCATTTTTGCATGAAAAGAAGCAATTTTTTCCATAGTATTTGTGTGTTAAGCTGGTCTCAAATCAAAATTTATGTATTTGAGATTTACCAAAATTGTTCAATTGTGCTAATATGAAGACTATGTCCTTTAGTTTATTTATCAATAATTTTTCCATCTTCCATGCAGTCTAGCAAGAAAAAGGTCAAGGAACCTAAGGAGGATAATTTTACAGTAGGGCCTGCTGTCAACACTGCAATTAGTGGATATCAATTTCCCAAGAGCCAATGTTTTATATTCATCATACTCATCCATATCTGAGCTGACTCCTCCTTTTCTAGCACCCCTGTATTGATCCAAATTTTCGCCTGTACATTTTTAAGGTATTTTTATCTAATAACATGTTGCCATATGCCTTGGACATTTAATGCACTCCACATATTTTTAATATGAAGATCCATGTTGAAATATTCTGGATCTTTAATATCCCATCCTCCAGCTTCTACCTAACTTATAAGAACCTCAAAGCGGACCAAAATGAAATTTCTGAGAATTGGATACTGTGGACAGTAATGATGTAATCCCCATTCACAATCACTTTTATGTGTATATAGTAGTTATAACATCAAAACCCACAGTTTAAACATGAAACTTATAAGCATTAGGATTACGCTCTGTTTTCTAAAGGCTGGGTTAATAAACAAACAGAAAAGCATTAACAAACATATTAAACATTGTAATGCATTCCTTGACCTCTGTAAATCGTTTTGTATACTTTTGAGTAGTGATGTTTCCTCCAGACTGCATAAACCTAGAGATGTTTCATAAGCTCACTCAGAACAAGAACATTCTACCATGACTAGTACGGAATTATATATTTCTTTTTAGGTCATGAGCTTATGTTATACAACAACCAAACAGAGTTTTCTCCTCATGTTGTTTGCTATCACTTAAGTTCTTATTATTTACTTCTATATTCAGTGTGTGGAGTATACAAGACAATCCATTTTTGCATGAAAAGCAGCAAGTTTTGCCATAGTATTTGTGTGTTAAGCTGGTCTCAAATCAAAATTTATGTATTTGAGATTTACCAAAATTGTTCAATTGTGATAATATGAAGACTATGTCCTTTAGTTTATTTATCAATAATTTTTCCATCTTCCATGCAGTCTGGCAAGAAAAAGTTCAAGGAACCTAAGGAGGATAATGTTACAGTAGGGCCTGCTGTCAACATTGCAATTAGTGGATATCAATTTCCCAAGATCCAATGTTTTATATTCATCATACTCAGCCATATCTGAGCTGACTCCTCCTTTTCTAGCACCCCTGTATTGATCCAAATTTTCGCCTGTACATTTTTAAGGTATTTTTATCTAATAACATGTTTCCATATGCCTTGGGCATTTAATGCACTCCACATATTTTTAATATGAAGATCCATGTTGAAATATTCTGGATCTTTAATATCCCATCCTCCAACTTCTACCTAACTTATAAGAACCTCAAAGCGGACCAAATGAAATTTCTGAGAATTGGATACTGTGGACAGTAATGATGTAATCCCCATTCACGATCACTTTTATGTGTATATGGTGCAGATGCATCTTATATTTCAATTTTTTTCTAAACAATTCTTTAAATTATCTACAGAAAGTAACATAACAATAGCTGAGTTAAAGGCCCTGTTGACAGAGATCAGGGTTTGATATTAATGCAGAGGAGAATGAATTCCCCTGCAAATTTCTTTCACCATAGACACCACCACTAATTCAGCAGGCTCATACAACAATCGTGTTTCGCAATCCGCTCAACAGCGACCTATACCTACCCTTTGAAACTTATTCACCAACAATCAACCTTATTTCTTGAAGCTGAACCCCTAACCTACAACCTTCAGTTTTTTACATTAAATCCATAACTTTAAAGTAATCCTTAACCAATCATTAATTAGAAATCCTTAAGGATAACCTAAAACTTAATCCAAATCTTAAGCTCTAATAAAGATAATGTTAAAGCCATATTTTAAAATGACAGCTTATTTTCTGAATTTGGCATATAAAATGCTAAAACAGTGAAAACAAAACTTAGGTTTTTGACATTATAAAAATGTATGAATTTGATGTTTTCTCATCAATTCACGTAATATTGAAATGTGATACGAATTATCATGTCTATATATAAAATTGGAATTTTGACCAAACTATCATATTTTTTCTCTCAAATATAGTATTCTCTGTAATGTAGTAATGGTTACCTAAAAATTGACCTGCAGGATTGAGTTAGTTACTGAATCTTCAGGGGTTCCACTCCAGGATTGAGGGTTTCTAAACACACAGTAGTTATAACATCAAAACCCACATTTTAAACATGAAACTTATAAGCATTAGGATTACGCTTTGTTTTCTAAAGGCTGGGTTAATAGACAAACAGAAAATCATTAACAAACATATTAACCATTGTAATGCATTCCTTGACCTTTGTAAATCGTTTTCTATACTTTTGAGTTGTGATGTTTCCTCCAGACTGCATAAACCTAGAGATGTTTCATAAGCTCACTTAGAACAAGAACATTCTACCATGACCAAATGAGTGACCTAACTATGGCCTTGGAAAAAATTGAACAGAGGTTGGTCACCATTAACACTGTCTTATATGCATACCCCACTTCTGAAAAAATTAGAAGGGAAAGCCAAAGTAAATCTAAACTATTTGGCTGTTATGGATAAACCTCAATCATCTCCAATGTTTATAGATGAATCCAAAACCTGACTCAGACGAACATTCAGCTTTAGTCTCGCCAATATAGAATTACCATCATGGGATTTTGGACACAGTCAAATAAATACTTCACAGCTTAACTATGCAAATCTACAGCTTGACTTGGAGTAAAAAAATATAGATGATTTTCACAAAGATGTACTCAAAGTAAAAACATCAATCTCTGTTGAAAAAGAAGTTTGTGAAAAGATTCTAGCACATTTTGAGTTGCTAGATCACCAAATGAGTGACCTAAATATGGCCTTAGAAAAAATTGAACAGAGGCTGGTCACCATTAACACTGTCTTATCCATGCATACCCCACTTATGAAAAAATTAGAAGGGAAATCCAAAGTAAAGCCAAACTATTCGGCTGTTATGGATAAACCTCAATCACCTGCAATGTTTACAGATGATCCCAAAACCTAACTCAGACGAACATTCAACTTCAGTCTGGCCAATACAGAATTACCATAATGGGATTTTGGACACAATCAAATAAAGGCTGATGAAGAGATGGACGAGGTCATCCCTACCACACAAGATTTATTGCAACAAGTGCAAGAAAAAGGACCATCATTTGACCAGGATGCCTACAAGCAATTTTTGGTGTTTCTGAAGATTGAGCCATACACTTTGGTTCAAAATCAAGGAACAACCTCTCCTTCTACACAGGCTATTGCTATGTCTGCAACAAACAAAGGTCTATCTCTCATGAACAGAGCTATTCAACAGATTCCTGTAGAACCTATGTTTTTTCGAAATTTCCAACCAAAGGTTGAAATGGAAAATGCAATTGTTTTGTTAAGAATTTGGGCAACAAAACAATTATCAGAAGATCCTACCCAATCCAAAAGAGAAATTACACATCAAATTGCTAATGGATTCGCTGGGTTAGCCCATACATGGTGGCACCATGCAAATGATACAGCCAGAGAATCCATCCTTGTACATACTGATCCCATCACACAGTTTATTTTATCACTTCGGGTTCAGTTAGCTAGATCCTCAGTCGATAGAGATTCGAACCATTTCCATGATCTATTTCTATCCAACCAACTAGGTAATCTCCAAGACCTAGATAAATATTTTTGCAAGAAAAAGGTCAAGGAACCTAAGGAGGATAATGTTACAGTAGGGCCTACTGTCAATACTGTAATTAGTGGATATCAATTTCCCAAGAGCCAATGTTTTATATTCATCATACTCATCCATATGTGAGTTGACTCCTCCTTTTCTAGCACATGAAAAGTAGTAAGTTTTGCCATAGTATTTGTCTGTTAAGCTGCTCTCAAATCAAAATTTATGTATTTGAGATTTACAAAAATTGTTCAATTGTGCTAATATGAATACTATGTCCTTTAGTTTATTTATCAATAATTTTTCCATCTTCCACTCCAGGATTGAGGGTTTCTAAACACATAGTAGTTATAACATCAAAACCCACATTTTAAACATGAAACTTATAAGCATTAGGATTACGATCTGTTTTCTAAAGGCTGGGTTAATAGACAAACAGAAAACCATTAACAAACATATCAACCATTGTAATGCATTCCTTGACCTCTGTAAATCGTTTTATATACTTTTGAGTTGTGATATTTCCTCCAGACTGCATAAACCTAGAGATGTTTCATAAGCTCACTCAGAACAAGAACATTCTACCATGACCAAATGAGTGACCTAACTATGGCCTTGGAAAAAATTGAACAGAGGTTGGTCACCATTAACACTGTCTTATCCATGCATACCCCACTTCTGAAAAAATTGGAAGGGAAAGCCAAAGTAAATCCAAACTATTCGATTGTTATGGATAAACCTCAATCATCTCCAATGTGTATAGATGATCCCAAAACCTGACTCAGACGAACATTCAGCTTTAGTCTCGCCAATATAGAATTACCATCATGGGATTTTGGACACAGTCAAATAAATACTTCATAGCTTAACTATGCAAATCTACAGCTTGACTTGGAGTCAAAAAATATAGATGATTTTCACAAAGATGTACTCAAAGTAAAAACATCAATCTTTGTTGAAAAAGAAGTTTGTGAAAAGATTCTAGCACATTTTGAGTTGCTAGATCACCAAATGAGTGACCTAAATATGGCCTTAGAAAAAATTGAATAGAGGCTGGTCGCCATTAACACTGTCTTATCCATGCATACCCCACTTATGAAAAAATTAGAAGGGAAAGCCAAAGTAAAGCCAAACTATTCAGCTATTATGGATAAACCTCAATCACCTGCAATGTTTACAGATGATCCCAAAACCTGACTCAGACGAACATTCAACTTCAGTTTGGCCAATACAGAATTACCATAATGGGATTTTGGACACAATCAAATAAAGGCTGATGAAGAGATGGACGAGGTCATCTCTACCACACAAGATTTATTGCAACAAGTGCAATAAAAAGGACCATCATTTGACCAGGATGCCTACAAGCAATTTTTGGTGTTTCTGAAGATTGAGCCATACACTTTGGTTCAAAATCAAGGAGCAACCTCTCCTTCTACACAGGATCTTCCTATGTCTGCAACAAACAAAGGTCTATCTCTCATGAACAGAGCTATTCAACAGATGCCTGCAGAACCTATGTTTCTTCCAAATTTCCAACCAAAGGTTGAAATGGAAAATGCAATTTTTTTGTTAAGCATTTGGGCAACAAAACAATTATCAGAAGATCCTACCCAATCCAAAAGAGAAATTACACCGCAAAATGCTAATGGATTCGTTGGGTTAGCCCATACATGGTGGCACTATGCAAATGATACAGCCAGAGAATCCATCCTTGTACATACTGATCCCATCACTCAGTTTATTTTAGCACTTCGGGTTCAGTTAGCTGGATCCTCAGTCGATAGAGATTCGAACCATTTCCATGATCTATTTCTATCCAACCAACTAGGTAATCTCCAAGACCTAGATAAATATTTTTGCAAGAAAAAGGTCAAGGAACCTAAGGAGGATAATGTTACAGTAGGGCCTGTTGTCAACACTGCAATTAGTGGATATCAATTTCCCAAGAGCCAATGTTTTATATTCATCATACTCATCCATATGTGAGCTGAGTCCTCCTTTTCTAGCACATGAAAAGCAGCAAGTTTTGCCATAGTATTTTTCTGTTAAGCTGCTCTCAAATAAAAATTTCTGTATTTGAGATTTACAAAAATTGTTCAATTGTGCTAATATGAAGACTGTGTCCTTTAGTTTATTTATCAATAATTTTTCCATCTTCCATGCAGTCTAGCAAGAAAAAGGTCAGTGAACCTAAGGAGGATAATGTTACAGTAGGGCCTGCTGTCAACACTATGATTACTGGATATCAATTTCCCAAGAGCCAATATTTTATATTCATCATACTCATCCATATGTGAGTTGACTCCTCCTTTTCTAGAAACCCTGCATTGAACCAACTTTTCGCCTGGACATTTTTAAGGTATTTTTATCTAATAACATGTTGCCATATGCCTTCACCATTTAATGCACTCCACATATTTTTAATATGAAGATCCATGTTGAAATATTCTAGATCTTTAATATCCCATCCTCCAGCTTCTACCTAACTTAGAAGAACCTCAAAGCAGACCAAATGAAATTTCTCAAAATTTCCAGGGGCAGAAGCATGGCAGAGGGGAATATATATGGCCAGGAAACCCAATCAAACCTAGTAATTTACTAAAGCCGAATCTCCGAAATTTCATAATAATTGACTTGAATCTGCTGACTATAATGGCTAATGTTGAAACCATAAAACCTGTTGTCAAAACCATAGGAATCTACCCTGTTTGGAACTTGAGAAGTCGCATTGATTTTAACATGTGCAAACACAATTTTATACAGAGCAACAGGTGCTGAATGTACTCGACTGTAAAAAAGGAATCCAAACTGAAGCCACAAATGGGCAGGTGAGAAAGAGATGCCATGTGTCTTTTCACTAATTCAGCAGGCTCTCAGGCCATCAAAAACATCACCTTTAAAGTATAATAACTCACACACACAGTAGTTATAACATCAAAACCCACAGTTTAAACATCAAACTTATAAGCATAAGGAATATCCTCAATAAACCTCAATCGAAACTGAAGCCAAAAGCTACGTTTGCAATGTGGTGTTTCGAAATCCACTCAACAGCGACCTTTGAAGCTGGAATACCCATCTCTATAGGGGTTATGAACGCCATACCTAACAACGGTGACCAGCAGTAGAGGCAAACTGGAACAGACTGCAGCAGCCAGCAGCACTCACAGGCAACGCAGCAGTCAGCAGCACTCGCTCAGCAGCAAGTTTCTTCAGTTCAGTACTTCACTGTAACAGACAATAGGAAATGAGATAGATAAGAATGAATAAACGAAATACATTTAAAAGACAATCTCAAAACTACCAGAACAAACTAATAACTACCAATTTTGCTGGTTCTTCCAACTGCCGTTGTAGCTCTCCCTTCTCATTCTTCCAGCTGCCCCTTCTCTGCAGCAAATGACTGACTGATTAATGTTGGAAATTCCATATTAAGGTTTTTGGTTATGTTTTTTTTAACTGTTTTATATCTATGGCTCAGCTTTCTTCAATCGTATAACAAGACATCTGACGATCAGCAATAGTACACATAGGAAGGTAGGAAACTTGTTTTCAAATAATAACACCTTACGGCGTAATAATATAATTAAAACGTTTATTAATTATATGAAACTATAATTTTCCACTAAATTTGAATTATAACTGGCCTAAAAACTTAAAAAACAAAAATGGTTATATTAATAAGTTAATATAATTTTTAATTATAGTATTGTAATAAAGATTTTCTATTTAAATGATATCAATTTATGTTTAAGAATATTTTTATATGTTTTTTAAAATGCATAGTTGTTTAATTGATATATTAATAAGTTGTATATATATATATATATATATATATATATATATATATATATATATATATATATATTAACAAGGTTGGGTGCTATATTATATTAGAAAAAAAGGAAGGAGAGATTTCTTTGTTACAATAAGATGCAGTTGTGGACAAACAAGGAGGGTAGCAAACACAAATGTTGACTGTTCAAGTTATACTGCATTAAAGATTTAGGATATATTCTGACAAACTGAGAAAGTAGGAAAACAAATTTAAAATACATGTGAAGAAAAGAGAGAGGAGGAATGAGGATCAGTCGATGATGATTGGCCATTTGGTTGATGCATCGGTGTTGTCTTCAGGACCAGCATTTCTAACATTGTTGGAGTTGGAGCTTGGAGCTGAACATTTCTCTAAAATATATTTCATAATCTGAAGAGATTCTTCCACATGCGAGCAATGGTTGGTGAGATCATTGAGTTGATTCTGGAAGGACTAAGCCCTGTGTTGAAGGAGGGTCAGATCAACTTTTTTATTTTCATCTAGGATCCGCTGCTGAGCATGGATCTGTTCCATTTCTGCCTGCAAGTTAGCATAATGGAAGTAGTCTTCACAGTGCACCATGAAGAATAATGACGAGGTGGGGACAGTGGGAGATGATGAGGGGGAGAAAAAAGAGTAGGGAAGGGGCGCAAGGAAGGGAAATTGCTGGGAAGAGAGCAGGGGAAACGAACAAGGGGTGAGCAGCAAATGGCAGAGAAGGAGATGCAAAGCAGTTCTGAGGGAAGCAACAGATAAGAAAGAAATAAGAACAAGGGAACGTGTGGTGGAGGAAGAAGGAGAGGCGCACTTCCAAATAAATTAAAGAAAACCAGGGGATAGAGATCCAAGAGATAATGTGGCGATGAAAGGAGGAGGGAGGAATAAATAGCAAAAGCTGGGAGGAGGAGGGAGTCATGGATAAAAGATCAAGGAGATAAATTCACGGGAGGGGAGGTGTTGAAGGGATGGGGAAGTCTGATAAGTTTAGAGAGATTCTTACAGAGAATCTAGCAAAATAGATATTTTGGCAAAGATAAGATCATGGCAAAGGTGTGAAGGACAAGTCATCATGATTGTGGATTTGACCGGCTGGTCTTTTGTAGGCTTTGTTAGCCAAATTATCTACAAGATTATTGTTGGATCTGAGAATGTGATGGAAGGAGATATCCTGCATATCTTTAATCAAAGTGCGACATCTATTGATGATCCTGTGTAGAGCTATGTTTTGGATTGGAGAGTCTTTTAACATCATGTTGATTATAATAGCTGAGTCCCCAAACACCATTGCATTTTCCATGTTGTATCTCTTTATCAATTGGAGGCCTTGGTGGAGAAAGTAGGCTTCGGCTTTGTTGTTAGACAGAGTGCCAAGACCCCATTCGAAGGAGACCAAGATGCTGCCATTTTCATCCCTTACGAGGCCTCCAACCCCAGCAATACCTAGATTTGATTTAGAAGCTCCATCAAAGAACAGGGTTGGTCTTTTGCAACTATCGAGCCATTCAATAAATTATTTTTCTTTAAGCCTTATCTTCCAGTTTTATATATGGTGGGGTTGAGTAACTGAAGATTTGAAAGGGTTGTGATTGTCCAAGACTCTGCCCAATTCTTTCATACACTTGAAGATCGATGAATTTGATATTACCAGTGCTTTTTGAGAGAATAGTTTCTATGGTGAGGCTCCAAGTCTTGTTGCAGACTTTCCTTAGAGATGGTTTTTTATTGTTGAAAATCATCTTATTTCTTGCCAACCAAATGTTCCAGAGAAGCACATAAGGAAGGGTATCCCAAACCCTTTTGGTTATGTTCTTGCTCTTTTTCCCTATGGATATTATTTTTTTCCAAATTTTTATCAATTCTGGAGTAGTGTTGATGGAGTCTAAATCGATTTGAGAGAAAGAAGTGAGATCTTTCCAGCACTGGATCGAAAAAGGGCATTTCACAAAGAGATGGGCCATATAGCACTGGAAATGCAGTCTCTTCTGCGCATTGACAGTTGGGGCATCTGGATGGGCCATATACACCTCTTTTTTTTAAAAATTATGAGTTTAAGATCTTACCTTTGAGGAGAGTCCATATAAAGATTTTTATCTTTGGTATGGCTTCCAACTTCCAGATGAGCTTCCATATAGGCCATTGAGGAGATGGGGACTGCTCTTTTAGAAGTTGACAA
This sequence comes from Pinus albicaulis, assembly GCA_034641835.2. NCBI lineage: Eukaryota > Viridiplantae > Streptophyta > Pinopsida > Pinales > Pinaceae > Pinus > Pinus albicaulis. The sequence continues at coordinate 752,483,298 of CM076575.1, read as the reverse complement.
TAAGCTACTTTGATAAATTATGAGGACTCAGAGGGATCCCATCGAAGACTGTCATCACTGCCTTTCAACAAGGGTGTTGCACCATGAAGCATTACTTTAAGATTTATCAAATCGGCCTCAAGATGAGAGGGGACAGGCGGAAAATCCCAATCAATATTGACGTTTGAATTCACATCCCATATTGAGATCTAAGCTAAGGTGTTTAAATCGTAATTCCGAAAGTGGGTTTGAATTCGATGTGTACTCAGCCTTTCTTTAAGAGGAGCTTGCCCCATAATCTGGTCGTTCCAGATGTTTGTATTTCTTCCCCCTTAAGGAACTTTGGAAAGATTTCTACTAATAAAATGGATAGCTTTCTTGCATAATGCCCAGATTCTAGAGCAAGGCCTCCTTGGAATGTCGTGGTCAAGGAGATTTTGTCTAGGTGAGTTGAGATATTTGGATTCCATAACTTGTTTCCACCATAAGTGTTGTCCATTGATCAGGCGCCACACAATATTTCCCCCAAAAGCATTGTTCAAGAATTTTGGGATATGAATACCAAGCCCTCCATTTTCTTGATTTTGTGTAACGTGTCTCCACTTGACTAAGTTATATTTTTTCTTCTCATTTTTTCCTCCTTGCAAGAGAAATTTCCTTAAAACTGCTTCAATTTTTAGATGTATGCTAATAGGTGCATTGAGCAAGGTAAAGTGGTACAAAAGCAGAGAAGAGAGGGTAGATTTAAGAAGGATTAAATGCCCAACCATTTTTAGCCTAGAGGATCCCCACTGCTGCACTCTTTTTTTCATTCTGTCGATTGTGATGTTCCATACCTCAGACCTCAAAGGTCCAGCATTGACTGGCATCCCAATATAGTTGAAATAAGCCTAGTTAAATTTGTAAGAGACTCCAAATATTTTTGCAATGCTATGAATGGTATGATTTGTAGCATCCCATTCATAAATACAACTTTTGTGATAATTTATCAGCCCTCCTGAGTAAGGCATAAATTTGTCAAGAAGATATTTGAATCTTTGAGCAATAATGCAGGTGGCATCGCCCATCAGAAGGGTTTCATCTACAAATTGAGAGTGGTTCATATTCTTGACTCCATTGTCAAATTTGACTCCATTTATGAGGCCTACTCTGCGCTTGTGGTCCAAGGCCCTGCTGAAGGATTCAACCATAAGAATGAAGAGAAAGAGAGAGAGGGTACAACCATGTCTGAGACCTCGGGAAGATTGAAATAAATTTGTTGGCCTGCCATTTATAAGGGGAGAGATCTAGGGGTTTGAAATACAGACATTGATGAATGAAATGAAATAATTTTCAAAACCAATTTTTTGAAGGACACAAAAGAGAAAGGAATGTGTCACCCTGTCAAAGGCATTGGAAAGGTCGATCTTCAGGATGAAACCTTTCTCATTTTGCATCATACTCGAGTCAATGGCTACTTGAACAAGGAGAATGGAGTCTGAAATTTGTCTTTGACAAATAAACCCCCTTGATTTTTAGAGATTAGATTGGGAAGATGGGGTTTAAGGCGAGTGGCAAGGATTTTAGTGATGATTTTGTAAGAGGAGTTGCATAGGGAAATAGGTTTGAACCTTGAAAAGGAGGAGGGATGGTTTTCTTTGGGCATAAGGGTGAGGTAGGTGGAATTGGTAAAGCCCCCAATATTCTTCTTCCTTTGAGCCCACTGAATCAGTTTGAGTAAATACGTTTTAATTAAGTCCCAATAGGTCCTATAAAAGCTGATGGAGAAGCCATCCGGACCCCAAGACTTATCTGGTTGCAAATACCATATGACATTTTGAATTTTGGCCTCCTCTATATCTCTTTTTAGGGTGTTTTTTATCTCCTCTATGATTATCTTTGGCAAGTGACTTAAGAGATCCGAATAATCCTCAGGTGCAAGTGGTTCAGTGAGCAGGTTCTCATAGTGATTAAAGGCAGCAACCTTTATACATTCCTAGTCTGTCTAAATTATTCCTTCATTATCAGTGATGGATGAGATATTATTCCTTTTCTTTCGAACCATAGCTTGTTTGTGAAAGAAAGAAGTGTTTTTGTCACCTGCCTAGAGCCACGGGTTTCTAAATTTTATCCTCCACTTCTCTTCTTCTTTCCTATTGACGTTATACAAATGCCAGTAAAGTTCTTTCTCTTGTTCTGAATTTTTTTGGCTCGCTCTATGTGTATCAATATCATTATGAATAGCTTCCATCTTTACTTTGATTTGTGTTCTGGCTTTGTTGGGTTCCTTATAATGAATCTTGGCCCAATCTTTAAGAGTCATTCTAACATTTTTCAACTTTGTTTCCCAAATGTGCGAAGGAGACCCCTCGACATGCTGCGGCCAGGTATAATACACAATCTGTCTTGCATCAGGGATATCACTCCAGAGGGGGTTATATTTAAAAGGGAGGAGGCCAAGGAAGGGTTGGTCACTGAGGGAGAGGGTGACAGGGTAGTGATTTGAGGCTAAGGAGGAGAGGATATAAGAGGAGGCAACAGAGAAGAAAGATAGGAGAGGTACAACCACTATGAATCTATCAAGTCATTCCAAAATGTTTCCCACTCCAATTCTGTGATTATTCCAAGTGAATTTGCGATTTTTTTGGATGACATCAACCAAATCATCATCTTCGATGATGATTTCAAGCTGGTATCTTGAAGGATATGAGTTTAAACTTCCACCTCTTTTTCATTAACGTCCAAGATCAAGTTAATATCCCCATCTATGATGATATTTCTGTTGTCCTCATTGTCTATATTTGTTTTCATTGTGCTCCAACAAGCTTCTTTATCCCTGTAATGATTAGGCCCATAAATATTATATACAATGATCTGAATGTTCTCTTTAGTACTCTGAAGGTTTACTTTGATCCAGTTTTGATTTTTGACAGATCTTTTTTTCTCCCAAACGTTTTGTTTCCAAATGGTGGTTATTCCTCCCGAGGCACCCCTGGATTCCCTGTGGGTGCCCACATAGTTCTTCATTCTGTTTATAATTTTTTCCATGTCTTGATCTCCTTGTTTAGTTTCTTGAAGGAGAATGATGTCATATTTTTCCTGATTCATAAGGTCTCTTAGAGTTGATTTTTTTGAAGGGTTCCTTAAACCCCTGCAGTTCCAAGAGAGGGCTTTCATCATTTCAAGAATGGAAGAGGTCGACCTATCTTCCCTCCTTGCTCATTTTGACTTGCTTCTTTTTTATTTTTCCCTAGAATGAAGGATTCTATAGGGTTTTGAGTTCCAAGGGCTATATCTTTTTGGGCAGCTTCATATTTGTGATGTTTGGAGGACTTCCTTCTAGGGCCAGTTTTTTTAAGGATTTCCAAAATGACTCCATGTTCTTTTGTTGTGTTTCTAGTGATCCGTGTATAAGAGGGTTCTAAAGAAGAGTGGGGGGGGCAAGATTTGGAAGGGGAGAGATGAGGAGATGAAAGATGAATGGGGATGGATGGTTGAGGAAGGTCAGCTTCAGAGAGTAAAAGGGGGGAAAATGGATTGGTAGAGGCAAGGGAGGGGGTGGAGGGAGGGTTAAGGGATGGGTCAGAGGGTTGTCGAGAAGAAAGGAGGGATTGGACAAGGATTCTCTGAGGGGAGGGGCAGAATGCACTGAATGATTTCCGGTGTTTCTAGGGTTCGAAGCAATCTTATTTTTTTAATAGTTTCTCATTGGGTTTCTGGATCTGAGTTTTCAATATCAATAACTTTGGAGAATCTATTAGCAAAGTGACTATATTCATGACATACCTTGCACTTGAATGGGATCTTCTCATAGTCTAGTTGTTGTATGTGGGTCCAGTTGTCAACTTTAAGTTTAATCGTGTTAAACACCATGTTAAACACACACATGGTGTACGAGAAGAATAAACACACACACAAGAGACTCAACACACAATGAAGGATAAGCATGTAGCTCACTTATTTTTTCCATTATACATGATGTACATTTATAATACAATGGTGTGACTCTTGGTTTCACATTCCAAGGTCACTTGGACTCCATTGTGACTTTTCGCATTCCACACCTACCCATGTAGGATTAGGTGTTCCAACATCCCCCTTTAATCCGAAGGGGTATGTGTGAGTCCAAGAAAAGAGTTGTAATACAAATCTGCAAAGTATGCATGGTAGCACTTGGGCTGAATCAACTCTCTGAAATGTTGGAAAAAAGAGGTGGTTTTAGGATGACCACCAACACTGGAACGCAAAACTTGTTGCAGTTCCCGGAACTCTTCCAAAACTGGCAAGAAGCTGAAGGCTTCTGCTAGAGGAATTGTCCCTCATAAAAAAGGGAGACCTTCAACCTAAAAGAAGGGAGGTCTACTACCTATGATGGTTTTAGGATTACCAACAACTCTGGAATGCTTGAAGCATTTCCTAGAACTCAACCAAAGCTGGCAAGAAGCTGAAGGCTGCTAAGCTGAAGGCTTCTGCTAGAGGAAGTGTTCCTCATATATGAAAGGGAGACCTTCGACCTAAAAGAAGGGAGGTCTACTACCTGTGATGGTTTTAGGTTATCCACCAACCAAAGATGATGGTTTAAGTTTGTCCACCAACCGAAGGCATGCTCATGGGCATCCGTGTCTCTGGCTACATCTCTGAATTTGGAATGACAAATTGTGGCTCAGGCTCGCTTGAACTGTTGTGTCTCTGGCTACAACTCTGAACATCGAATGAGATATTGTGGCTCAGGCTCGCTTGATCTGACGTCGAAGCTTGTACATGACCACCATTTTCCCCCCTGTTAGGGACAAGGTGAGATGGTGGCGAGAACTCAACTGCAAGTTTACTCAATATTATTGAACATGTTCTGACATGCGACTTAAACATCTTCTTGGCTGTTGATGCCAATTTCCAAGAAGCGATCCATCCAAGATGAATCTTTGTTCTTGCAGGAGGCTTGTTTTTGAAGCATCGATCTGAAGAATGGGTGTGCTGACCACAGTGCTTGCATGGATGAAGATCAAAATAGTGATCTTTCATATGGCCAACTCGATCACAGTGTTGGCATTTTACAATCTGTTGTGGAAGTGGACCATGATCTGGAACAGCTGCAGGTGAACTGTCATACATGAATCCAGCACTCTGAAATATGATGGGCTTGGTGTAGTCTGGAATATGAAAGGACACATCCTTGTCATATCCAAGACCAGTTTTGTGCTTATTGTGGACAAGCTCTTCCTAAGGTCTGATGATGGGCTTGAGAAGTGCAGGTTGAACTGCTACATCTGCATGTAAATCAGCTCTTGTGCAAGGAACTGAATGTGAACCAACTACAACTTTATCTTCTTTCTTCTGGTGAGAGTCCTTCACAATATTCTGAACAAAAACAGGTTCAGAATGGTGACTCTTTTGCTAAAGTTCATCTTGCTGAAGCTGAGATTCCAACTGTAAAAACTCAATCTTTTCATGTGCATCTAGCAAACAATTTTGAATATTACAAAGAGCATTCTTGCTCATTTTTATCATGTCATCAACATTGGAATGAATGAGGTTATTCAACAACTCTAATGCCTCATTGATTTTAGCCATTTTCAACAACTTAGGCTCAAAAAATGAAGAGGTGTTGGCTTCAACTGAAAATTCACCCGTTTACAATGTGATTCAACAACAAATACAAATGACTCCAAAGAATTTCCAACTATGGAAATCTCAAAGTACAAAATCTGCTCCTCAAATGATGGAGGGCAATCAACAATTTTTCAACTCAAATACACTTCAAGTCTTGAATGAAGATGCAAATCAATGTCAGTTCAATACAATATTTATACAAATTTTTGTATGAGTGTGCAACAAAAGACTTGTGCAAGAGGCCTTTAAGGCAGCTGAAATTTTTTCTTCAAAGAGTTGTTTTCAATGATGGCAAACTTGTCTTCAAATGTCAATTTCTTCAGAAAATCACCCTTATGCCACAAATCATAAAATGTCAAATCTGCAAATTTCTCTATATATTCAGTCCATCTGCTCACATGTCATTTCTTATATTCTGTTGTTCATTTCCTCTTCTTTGCTCTTCCTCTTTTCCTCTCTCTCTGCTTCCTTTTTTTTTTAATTTAAAATAATTAAATTAAAAAAAATGAAATTGGGAAACTTATTAAAGGAAAGGAGAACCATGAGAAATTAAAAAAAATGTGAGGGGAGGGGAATTAAGAGGGAGGGGAAATTTTAAAAAATGAATTTAAAATGGGGGAGGGAAATTTAATTGGAGGAGAGGTAGTGTATTATATGGAGGAGGAGGGCGTATATTTTAAAAAAAAAATTAAAATTTAAAAAAATTGAGATGGGCCTGTGCATGAGCAGGGAGGGTGTGGAGGCCAAAAGGCCGAGGGCGGGCGCGTGGTGGATAGGGAGAGGGGGCGTAGCAGGTAGGGGGGAGACGGGTTGGAGTGACAAGGAGGGGAGCCGTGGAGTTGGGCGGAGGGTGGAGTGAGGTTGATAGGGTTGTGGAGTGATAAGGAAGAGCGGCTTATCGAATGGGAGAGGGCCGCGTTGACAGGTGGGGAAGGGAGACCACCATGGGGAACACTGTGTGTAGGAGCGATTCGACAGGGAGGGGCGTCGAACGCTGTGGGTAGAGGCATATGGGTGAGGGAGCTCGAGTGTTAAAAAATTTCATATGCGGGGTAGGGGGATACGGGTGAGGGAGCTCGAGAGGATAGGGAGCGCTATCGTGAGGTAAGGGGAGGGGCGTAAGGAAGTGTAGGATAGGGGGAGAGGATAGGGGGAGGGCTGGGTTGGAGTGAGGGATTAGCGTAGGGCTCGGGTTGATTAGCAGTGGCGTATTGCAGTGGATAGATGGGGGCGAGCATGGAGCGTTTGGTGAGGGAGTATAGCAGGTGATGGGCGCAGGTTGGGATGGGTAGTCGAGGGTTTAGGGGGAGCGAGCGGCAGGGTGGGGAATCGATAGAGGGAGGCAGGTGCCGAGTTGTAGGCTGGGTAACAACAGAGTGGGGAAGGGGATTACACAGAAATTAATTTTTATTTTTATTTTTATTTTTATTTTTATTTTTTTTTATTTTTTTTTAAGACGGCAGAGAGGAAAGTAGGAGAAATGAATTCTCAGAGACAGCAGAATTTTTCTGGAGATTATAGCAGTAAAAAATCCAGTCGCAGTAAATTTTCAGTAGAAAAACTCAGAATTTTCCAGAAACTTATTTTAAACACTTTTCCAGTAGCTTCAAAATGGTGCAGAATTTAAAATGCGGAGATTGTAGAAAAAATGAGCAGTGAGAAAACCTTCAGATGCACAAAGCTGCATTTCTCCAAACCAATTTCTGAATGCTGCCAAGGATTTTGAGTGCTGCTCCTTCTCAAAACCAATGCTGATCTTCTTCAAAACAAATTTTGAATGCTACTTCTTTTGAATGCAGCAAAATGACTGCTGCAACAATCTCTCAGTGCTGCAAAAATTATCAAAATTTTGCAGATATGCACAGGTCATAAACACAAATGGCTCACTCAAGGTTGAGCTGGTTATGGACGTATCAGCTCCGATACCATGTTAAACACACACATGGTGTATGAGAAGAATAAAAACACACACAAGAGACTCAAAACACAATGAAGGATAAGCATGTAGCTCACTTATTTTTTCCATTATACATGATGTACATTTATAATACAATGGTGTGACTCTTGGTTTCACATTCCAAGGTCACTTGGACTCCATTGTGACTTTTTGTATTCCACACCTACCCATGTAGGATTAGGTGTTCCAACAGATCGCTTCAAGAAGACCTATACTCAGATCCACTTCAACGCGGATCCTGGCACAAGCTTGAATGTTGTCCTTCAGCTCACTTCAATCGATGAATTTTCCTATTGCGCTTCCAATAGCTCGAACGAAGTAATCACCCCAACAATGCAAGGGGAGATGAGGAATTCGGGCCCAAATTGGAACAACATTTGGCACGTCGAGTTTACGATCAAAGTCTAGAGTCCATTTGTTGAGGTAGAGCCCTCTTGTTTCCATGAAGTATGGTCCATTCCTGAATATAAAATCTTTATCATCTTTGGTTTCAAAATGAAAAGTGAAATAGCCTCTGCCATAGAATCTGATTGAAATTTTCCACTGATCTTGTCTACCCCGTTGCGCTCAACCCATTTTTGAACAGCCTTCGGAGAGGGCCACAGACCAGTGAACTATCCAATGAGACCCTTCTCAGCGAGAGAAAGAACAGTCATACACAGGATAATCAGAGGAAGAGTGACTTCATTAATACCTTCAAGTTTCTTGACAAATTTCAAGATTGTTGGTTTAGGGCGAGGAGGATTTAATGAATCGATCAAAGCCGAAAAAGCTTGGGCCTAATCAGGTTAAGGGGCCGCCTCCGGGATGGTCTCCTGAGGGGCCATGTGCACAGGAGGAGGCAGCAGAAGAACACAGCACTATCTTCAGTAGGTCGTGGCCGCGACACATATCTAATCATTGAAAACTATTTTATAATTTTAACATAATGATAATTTAAAACAACGTTGTAATTTATTTGATTTATATGAATTTTTTTAACTTTGATAATGTTATGAGTAAGTATTATGATGTTTCTCATGGATTGATGCCTATAACCTTGATTGGTTATTTAATTTACATGTCTATGCAAATAACTAGATGAACATGCCTATAATGTTATCGCAAAAATGTTACAGCAAATAAAAGATAACAACCTAACGGCTGGAGGATAGAGGGGAGGAAATGTGCTCAAACTTGCAATAGTCTCACACTTGTGTAGGTGTCTGCCTCATAGATGTTGCTCTAATAAACTAAATAATTTGTTTCCAATCATACAAATATGTCAAAATATTATCTACACATTATATCCAAGGTATAACATGCAAGGTAATGAGGAGAAACATTACCATAGATCCTCGTGGGCACTAGGGCACAAAAAATGTGAAAAACGTAATTTTAGAGAGGAAATGACTAAAGTCAGTATGCATTGATAATGATAATAAATAAAGAGAATATTTCACTAGAGTTCCCTTCATATTATAGGATATTCTGCAATCAACATAAAGAAGAGGGTTTGTTCTAGAATTTTATCTCTCTCCTTTTAAAAATTGAAAATTAATTTGGAGCCATTTTCATAGAGCCATTAATTCCAACTTTCCAGTTTCAAATTTAAATTTAAATTTTTCTAGCAAAGATTTGTTGGAATTGAAAATTTATGTGGCTTAGTTTACACAACCCAAGTGTCCAAGTAAAACTTCAAGGCATTGTATCCATTTATGCATTCAAAAATACAATTTTAAAAATCAAAAGTTACACATGCTATTTGCATATATAGAACAAATATAGATCCATTTTGAAGAGGATTAAATCTCTTGAGGTGCATACTTTTTTCAAATTTTGCACACTAAAAGAGGTCCTATAGGCCATCTTTAACCTAATGGATGTTAAAATTTTCTTTCTTTCTTTCTCATATTTCCAAAAGTAATTATGGCTACCTTTCCATAGCTTGTGCAGATCCCACAATAATGAGTGACCATGTAAGTTAATCATAGTTAAGAAATCTTTATGTTAATGATTGGAATTCCTATACAAAAAATACCCAATAATGTCTCACGTTGAACACTATTCAAGGTGGGACTTTATCATAATTAGTTCAAGCAATTTTGTGTGGGGGTTATCTTAAGAATTTTGATTTGAAGGAGTACCTACTAAGTATATGATATGCATTTACACTCTGGAAAATTTTCACATTATTAAATTGATTATGACACATATATTTGTTCTGAATGTGGAATAGATAAATTATAAATATCAATTTCATATTAACAAAGTCTAAATATAAAGGAGAAAATTTAATATATATATATATATATATATATAACAACTGTTTAGAGGATGTGTTTCTTTGGTAAAATGTATAATTAAAATATTTATGTATTTATAAACTTTAAATGAAAAAATCACATATATCAATTTAATGTCTAATTAAGCCATAAATTTAAAATTAAAGTATCATAATTGTTATTATTGTTTTTTGAAAACATTAAAAATAAATAAATAACAAACTTAATTTTAATTTAGATATTAAAAATTAATTAAACATATGTATCCCTAATTTTGAGATCCTTAATTTATAAATGAGTTTTGTTATAATATCATGGACTATTACTATGCCTTGTTAATACTACATGCCCAAAAAACCGTAACTCATTTCATATGAGAGTTGTTCATATAACTTTTTTTAATTTATTTATTTAATTAGAAGGATAAAAAAGACATAACTACTTTGGAGATAAATCTCAATCTTTGATTTTTCTATACTACTATCAAAATTCTAGAATATTTCATGGAGGTTAAATCCTTACAATCCACCCAATAATTACTGATAATCAAATTAAAATTCTAAAAATCATTCCAAAATATACATACTTATCTAAATAATTAAATTTCATATTTTTAAAATAAATGAAAATTTTGTTAAATTACTCATCATGTAATAAAATGGTTATATTTTAAAAATATATTAATTTAATTTTAATTTTTAAGGCTTTTTATTTCAATTTAAGGTGGATAAGGATCTGTTGATTTTTTTATTTTTTTATTGAGGGCCTAAATTGATTCTCAAGGGAATATGCTCAACATATCCTTAATATTAATGTTTATCAATAGCTTTAGTGTATTACAGAGTTTGTTAGGTTACATTAACTTTTGATTAATTTAAAAAAAAAAAAAAAAAATTGTGTCTTGCCTCAACCCACCAATTTCCTAAGAATTTGAGATTATTCCAATTCTAATAAGTTCCTCACTATTATTTATAATATTAATCTATATATAAGAAAATTTTATTTAGCAAAATGGTTCATTTTACAATAAGAGATGTAATTCTTTTTTTTTTCAAGTTAAAATTGACTTATGTCAAAATAACGGAGACACAAATGTCAAATGGAGATGAAAAAAGTAGACAATGCCTAATCTAACTAATGTAAAAAAAAAATACTTTCCTCGCTAGTATTTTTTTTGGAAGGGTTTGACTAGAATCCCTAACCTCTGTGGGATAAGTTATCTTTTATTTATTTATTTTTTAAACTATGGTGTTCATCATAGAACTCATAATAACTTTCAATTTTATGTTTTTGTTGATTTTGAGCATATATGTTTTAAGGGTTGAATCAAGAGATAATAATTATTGGTGATTGTGCAAATTTAATTTATCATCTTTATTCTTGAACATTCCCTTCTTACATGAGAGTAACAAAAAAATTTCTAAATAATTCTTACTTAGTATGGAACCAATCCATTTTTATTCTTAAACATTCTCTTCGTACATGAGAGTAACAAAAAAAATTCTAAATAATTCTTTGTTAGTATAGCAACAATCCCAAGAAGCAGTGCTTCCATGTATTGATTTGGAAGCAGTGCCCGTAATGTCTATTTATCAAACGTTAGAAAATATTACAATACAAGACAATAAATAAATAAATAAATATTTTATAACTTAACCATACTCTAACTTATTCGTTGAACACTACCAAACATATTTATCTATGCTATAGAATTATCAAATTATTTTATAAACATTACATAGAAATAATTAAGTGATAATGTATTTCCTAACCCTTTCGGGTTAAGCCAAAAGTATGAATCCACAATATCTATTTATATATTTATATAGTATGACACCTTATGACAATAACATTGTAACATATAAACAAATATAAGGCATTTCCAATCTATATCGTATATCAACCATGTCGTCCCTTCCATGACTTACACACAAGACTTTGCATTGGAATTGACGTGTATATGTGTGTGTGTGTGTGTGTGGTGATTGGTTTACAATACTATGGGTTTAATTATTTGCATTGATTTGTGTATTATATAAACTTATCATCTGACCATATCAACGTCACTGGAGTAAGATTGGATTGATATAGTTGTTGATTCGAATTAATGAGTGTTTTAATGATTATGCATGGTTTGAAATTTGGGCATTTCTGAGCCTTTAGATCATTGTTTTGATCAATGGCCGAGAAAGGTTTGGAGGCGGTTTGGGTGTAACCCTACCCCTCGCAAACCATAACTGTCTCATTTGTGTCGCTCCTTGGCCAGCTCTGCAACTCTCCTTTTTCCATGATTGTTCTTCCGACTGCTCTGTGCAGCAATGAGGTATCCACCCACTCAACCCTTTCTGGTTGCACTGTAATGTCATTTGGATATACTTTGTTCAGTATATTCACAAAGTTGTGCCTTATCCACAGAGATGAGGGTTGTTGTTTCTTTTCCCGCTTACAGATATCGAAGTTGGGTTTGTCCTCACTCTGGCTCTGTCGCCATAATGAAACTTCTTTTTCTGTCTATGATCCTGCTTCAGTTGGAGATGCTCGCTCATACTCCATGATTTCGGGTTCAGGTATTATTCTTAAGGGTGAAATTGTTGTATGGCTTAAACTTACATTTCAATATTCTATAAATGAGAATTATTAACCTTGACATTATTTGTTTTTCTTTACAAGTTTGTCGCGCTCGTGTAAAATAGTTAAGCCCTCTATCATTTTGCCTTCTTCTACGTTATTTACATATTTATTTAATTATTTTCAGGGTTTCTAATTTTAGGTTTTGTGTCATGCAAGTGAGGTTACACCTCCACCCACTTTGTCTAATGACAGTCCTTGCTACGACCCTACCTTACACGAGTTTTCTCAATTTTTGCTACAGGTACTCCTTTGCTAGCTCTTACCGAGCGGTGTGCAAATTTTCACAGAGACTGTCCTTAATTTATATTTGAACTCTATTCAGAACTTGTCATTCTTTTGATACTCCTCTGAGTTTCCCTGAGGCTCTTGGCAAAGGGGTTTTTACTTAACTGTTTATGGGTCTTTTGCGAATTTCTCAAAGAAATGGAGATTAGCTCCTTTCTGATATTTAGAAGGTCATTTTCGTTTCATGTATCTTTCATTACTGTCTTTTCTAGTTTTGGGCTCGGCCCACGGTATAATACTTAATTATCATGGGCAATTTCTAAGGTTTATATTATGATTAGTTCTTTATTTAAAACTTGTTCACATAGTTGTTTTTATTTAAGCCAGAGCAGGCTCTCTACCATGCATGCAGTTATGTTAATGTATCTTTTGCTACTCTTTTCTATATATTATAAATTTACCCTTACGAGGGAAGATGGTAGTTAATTCTTGTAATTCCTTTACGATTTCATGGTGTAATTATTCTTGTTGAATTTATTTTTCATAATCTTGCTACTATCTTACTTGTTGTAAATATAGCTTGTAAATAGATTATTCTTTTTAATAGAAAATTCAATAACATGTTGTTCCATATTTTTGTTCTTTTCATAATATAATAACAAAACTGCTCTACATAGTTTAATATTTTATAGATTTGCAGTTCATATACTGTAGATTTAATATGGTTTTACACAACGAGGTTAAACATGTTTAGTTTTTCCTATTTATTTATTTTAGTTATTTCTGGTTTATTTTTAATAACCCTTAGGTGTTCGAACCATCTATTTGAAAGAGGGTTCTTCCCCAAACCCGCAGTCTGTGTATGGTTTGATTCTTCACGAGAAGACTTCCCTGTCTAGAGTATATTCCATTACTTTGGATGGAACTAACTGCTCTGTCAGACTTTTGCACCCTTATTTCAGAGTTCATGCTAAATTATAGAACTGTCCTCTTATAGTTATAAAATGGAATTTAACATAAAATCTAGTAAATATTTTCTACAGTCTATTGTGTTATTAGTTAAATTCTCACAGAGTTAACACATTCCCATTCACGGCATACAGATACCTTTCTAGAGTATATACTTTCAAAAAAATATAGAAAATAAGAATACTTAAGACTATTTCTTTCCAGATTCGCAGTACCTACTTCAATAAGCAGAGTTGATGGTTTCCTCCCAACCATGAGAGAGGTTATTACGTCCTCTGCTCCCCTCGTGCTCCTCGTCAAAGCGAGATTGCATAGTATTTTACTATGGAGAGAGAGACCTCAAGACCATTGTCTACTCTCTTCTTCTTTTCTAGGATTTTTATCAAAGTTCCACTGGCTCCAACCAGCTCTAGATACTCCTACCTTACATCTATCATGTTGTATTTTTCCCTTTTGCACAGAACCCCTTTTTCTCATCAGGGTTTTCTTTCTATTCCAAAGGAAAGGTAAATTTTAGGTAACTGCTTTTCATCTAACCACTCTGGTAACTGACACTTAACCATCAATTTATGGAGACCACTCCATAATTAATTTTTATAAAAAAAATATATAAATTAAATTTTTTTTCAAACATTGCTTCATATACACATTAAGCTAGTTTAACTTAAACAAGTTTCAATGTATCAATTAACATAACATAGCAACTCAAATCTAGGTATTACATATTCCCCCACTCAAGGTAAACATTGTCCTCGGTGTTTTCATTCCATTTCAGTAAATAATCTGGGTAGGCCTCTCGAATGAACCTTTCATTTTACCAAGTAGCCTCTTCTGAGCCAAAGTGCTTCCACTGCACTTTAACTTGGGTGATGACTCGCCTCCGGAGCATTATTTCTCTCAGATCGAGAATACACTGAGATTCTACCAGAAATTCTCTGTCTGATTCGACCTGCAACCAACAAAAAAATTAATTTAGTCAAAGTGCCAATTATCTTCTTAGGATTCTTAACTTTCAATTTAGGTCTACCAGTATGTTCTACGAATGTATTATGTGCCTTGGATCATGCACATATATTTTCAATAGGGACACATGAAACACATTGTGTACCTGAATGTGTCCTGGTAAGGCTATTAGATAGGCCACGGGTCTCACTCTTTCCAAAATTTGGAGAGTTCCATAGAACCGAGGAGACAAATTAGCACAAGTAGTCCACCTCAGGGTGATTTTCTTGGTTTTAATTCTCACATAAACATGATAACCTACTTCAAATTCCCAGTATGTCCTCTTCTAGTCTGCATACACTTTCTGTCTATCTTGATAAGCCTTCAGATTTTGTAGAATTCTCTTCACCTTTCGTTCCATCTCAGCCAACATCTCAGGAAAGAGCATTAGCTTGGTTTCCGAGCTGCTCCAATTAATGGGCATCCATGATTTCCTACCATATAATGCTTCAAATGAACTTATTCTAAGGGATTGTTGATATCCATTATTGTAAGAAAAATCCACGAGGTGTAAGTAATCTCCTCACTTCGTAGGTTGTTTCATTACATACATTGCAACTTGTCCTCTGAAATATGATATACTCTTTCCATCTAACCATATGTCTGTGGATGGTATGCAATACTAAATTGAATTTTTGTGCCTAAACCAGTGAACAGGGCCTTCTAGAAAGCAAAAGTAAATTTTACATCTATGTCTCAGATAACTATCTTTGGTATGTCGTGTAATCAAAACACTTCTCTCATAAAGATATCAACTATCTATATAGTCTTATAAATTGACTATACTGGAATAAAGTGAGTTTCCTTGCTCAATCGATCAACCACCACCATAATTGAGTCATTGTGCCGTTTTGATTTCGGTAGGCCTGTTATGAAATCTAGAGATATAACCTCCCACTTCGATTCAGGCACAGGAATGGATTGCAAGAACCCTCCTAGGTGTTGATGTTCCACCTGAACCTGTTGACATTCTAAACACTCAGCCAAATATTCAGCGATATTTTTACGCATTCCTAGCCAAAATTAGTCTTTTCTTATTGATGTTAACATCTTCTGGTAACCAGGGTGTCCAGAGTAAGCACTTTTATGATATTCGTCTAAAATAAGTTCCTTTCAACTCATTCAATTAGGAATGTAGATTTTCCCTCGAAACATCAATAACTGATCATTTCTTATCTTGTACTTTGTTTTCTTCCCTTGCCCTTCTGCTTGTTGCATTTGCTGCCATATAAATTGATATTCTAGATCTTGATCCGCATCCTTCTTCACCTGTTCTCAGAATTTAAATTCCTCCTAATTAAAATAGATTTCATACACATGGTGTAATTTTCTACTTAAGGAAACAGTGACGCGGTTCTATTTTCCTTTAACATGCTGAATTTCAAAATCAAATTCACTTAAGAATACGTTCCATGGTTTGACGAGCATTCAAGTAAGCTTGCTTAAAATAGTTGGTCAAACTACTGTGATTAGTTTTTAATACAAATTTGTTTCCCAATAGGTAGTGCCTCCATACCTTCAATGCATGTACCACTGCAGTCAACTCTAGATCATAGGTTGAATATCGATGTTCGTGATCTTTCAGCTTCCTTGACTCATATGCTACAACTTTTCCATCTTGTGTTAGTACAGCTTCCACTCCTTCTTTGCAAGCATCTGTGCAAATTTCAAATTCTTTGTTTGGATCAGCAACTTTTAATACAGGTGTTGAATTTAATAATTGATTCAACTGCTCAAAGCTAGTTTTTCATTCATTGGTACAATTAAACACTCATCCTTTTCGCTGCAACGAGGTTATAGGGAAAGATATCTTAGAGAACCCCTCAATAAAACACTGGTAATAACCATCCAATCCCATGAAGTATTGTATGTCTGCTACGTTCTTGGGTACTTTCCATCCCATTATAGTTCTTATTTTCTCAGGGTCTACTGCTATACCTTCAACAGAAATAACATGGCCCAAATATTGAATTTTATCTTTATAAAAATCACGTTTACTGAACTTAGCCTAAATCTGATGTTCTCCCAACATTTTAAACACTATCTGTAAGTATTCTTTACGCTCCTATGGGGTCTTTGAGTAGATAAGTATGTCGTCAATAAATATCAAAACAAACTTATCCAAGAATGGATGACAGATGTGATGCATTAAACTCATAAATGTTGTTGGTGCGTTAGTTAAACCAAATGGAAAAAATACAAATTCTTAGTGCCCATATCGGGTATGGAAAGTTGTCTTATATATGTCTTCGTCCTTTATCTGTATTTGATTCTCTATTCGTGGCAACAAGTATTTTTTATTAACATTTAATTTGTTAAGCTGCCTATAATCCATACACATTCGCATAGTACCATATTTCTTCTTTATGAACAACACTGGTGCCCCCCAAGGAGACACACTAGGACAGATATACCCCTCATCTAGCAACTCCTATAACTGCATTTTCATTTCAATTAACTCAGGTACACTCATTTGATATGGTGCTAGTGATATTAGTGTTGACCCTAGCATTAATTCAATGGTGAAATAAATGTCCTGTTTTGGAGGTAAACTAGGTATACTTTCCGGAAATACATCCGTAAAGTCATATACCATTGGTATGTTTTCCATCATAGGATTATTATTTTTAAACACCATGTTGAAGCACACACATGGTGTATGAGGAAGAATAACACACACACACAAGAGACTCAACACAATGAAGGATAAGCGTGAGGCTTTCTTATTTTCCATTATACAAAGATGTACATTTATAGTACAATGGTGTGACTCTTGGTTTCACATTCTAAGGTCACTTGGACTCCATTGTGACTTTTCGCATTCCACACCTACCCATGTAGGATTAGGTGTTCCAACATCCCCCCTTAATCCGAAGGGGTATGTGTGAGTCCAAGAAAAGAGTTGTAATACAAATTTGCAAAGTATACATGACAGCACTTGGGCTGAATCAACTCTATGAAATGTTGGAAAAAAGAGGTGGTTTTAGGATGACCACAAACACTGGAACGCAATACTTGTTGCAGTTCCCGGAACTCTTCGCGGCAGAAAGTGGCTTACGCTGGAAAATTGTCCTCATAAAAAAGGGGAGACCTTCAACCTAAAAGAAGGGAAGTCTACTACCTGTGATGGTTTTAGGATTACCAACAACTCTGGAATGCTTGAAGCATTTCCTGGAACTCAACCAAAGCTGGCAAGAAGCTGAACGCTGCTAAGCTGAAGGCTTCTGCTAGAGGAAGTGCTCCTCATATATGAAATGGAGACCTTCGACCTAAAATAAGGGAGGTCTACTACCTTGTGGTGGTTTTATGTTGTCCACCAACCAAAGATGATGGTTTAAGGTTGTCCACCAACCGAAGGCATGCTCATGGGCATCCGTGTCTCTGGCTACATCTCTGAATCCGGAATGATGAATTATGGCTCAGGCTCGCTTGAACTGCTGGCTACAACTCTGAACATGGAATGAGAGATTGTGGCTCAGGCTCGCTTGATCCGTCGTCGAAGCTTGTACATGACCACCATTTTCCCCCCTGTCAAGGACAAGGTTAGATGATGGCGAAAACTCAACTGCAAGTTTTCTCAATATCCTCGAACAAGTTCTGACATGCGACTTAAACATATTCTTGGCTGCTGATGCCCATTACCAAGAAGCGATCCATCCAAGATGAATCTTGGTTCTTGCAGGAGGCTTGTGTATGAAGCAACTGTCTGAAGAATGGGTGTGCTGACCACAGTGCTTGCATGGATGAAGATCAAAACAATGATCTTTCATATGGCCAACTCGATCACAGTGTTGGCATTTCTCAATCTGTTGTTGTTGTTGTGGAGCAGGATCTGGAACAGCTGCAGGTGAACTGTCATACATGAATCCGGCACTCTGAAATTTGATGGGCTTTGTGTAGTCTGGAATATGAAAGGACACATCCTTGTCATATCCAAGACCAGTTCGGTGCTTGTTGTGGACAAGCTCTTCCCAAAGTCTGATGATGGGCTTGAGAAGTGCAGGTTGAACTGCTGCATCTGCATGTACATGTGCTCTAGTACAAGGAACTGAATGGGAATCAACTTCAACTTTACCTTCTTTCTTCTGATGAGAGTCCTTCACAATCTTCTGAACAGAAACAGGTTCAGAATGGTGACTCTTTTGCTGAAGTTCTTCTTGTTGGAGTTGAGATTCCAACTACAAAAACTCAATCTTCTCTTGTGCATCTAGCAAACAACTTTGAATGTTACATAGAGCATCCTTTCTCATTTTTATCATGTCATCAACATTTGAATGAATGAGGTTATTCAACAACTCTAATGCCTCATTGATTTTAGCCATTTCAACAACTTAGGCTCAAAAAATGAAAGGGTGTCGGCTTCAACCGAAAATGCACCCGTTTACAATGTGATGCAACAAATGCAAATGACTCCAAGGAATTCTCAAAGCACAAAATCTGCTCCTCAAATGATGGAGGGAAATCAACAATCAACAACTCAAATATTGATTGCAACTATGAAGAAGATGCAAATTCCACTCACAATACAATGTCAATATTTCTGCAAAAATATTTGTAAATGTGCAGCTGAAAACACATGTGCAAGAAGCCTTTTAGGCAGCTGAATTTTCCTTCAAAGCGTTGTTTTGAATGATGGCAAACTTGTCTTCAAATGTCAATTCTTGAAAAAATCACCCTTCAAATCAATGCCACAAATCACAATGCAAATCTTCTCTTTTCACTATGTATACTGTCCATTTTCTCTTCATATGCCATTGTCTTTTCTGCTATTCATTTCTCTCTCCTTCCTCTCTCTCTGCTGTTTTTTTTTTTAATTAAAAATTAATTAAAAAAAATGGGAAAAATTTAAAAGGGAAAGGAAATTTTAATGGAGGAGGAGAAATTAAATGGGAAATGGAAATTAAAAAGGATGGGAGAAGATTTAATTTAAAAGAGAATGGGGATTAAAAAAAAGGATTAATTAAAAGGAAGGGAATTAATTTAAAAGGAATGGAGGTGAATATAAAAAATATTTTAAAACAAAATATGGAGAGGTGAATATAAATATTGTAATGGAGAGGGGGGGGAGATTTTATATGGGAGTAATTTAAAAAGGGACGAATTTAAAATGAGGGGAGGGGGACGGATTTATAAAATTAAAGAATGAAAGATGGAGAGCGTATGGGAATAAGGAGGGGACAGATTTATAAATTTAAAATTAAAAAATGAAGGATGGGATAATGGAAGGGCGGAGGCATATGAAGGATGGGGAGCGTATGCTGAGGTGAGAGGGTGTATGCTGCAGGTCGGTCTTTTGTTTTTTTTTTAATTTTATTTTAAACAATGTGCAGGTTGCAGGGGCCGAAAGGCCAGAGTAGGTAAGGGCGTGGTAGTATGTGCGTAGGGTGCGTTTGCAGGCGTGGTAGGGTAGATAGCCCGTGTTAATTTCAATATAGGCCGACAGGGGTGTTAATTTCAATATAGGCCGAGAGGGATGCGTGTGAGTTGTGTGATGGCAGCACTGAGAGGTATGGTGAGGGAGAGTCGAATTACAGAGGGCCAAAGGGCCGAATTGTAAAAGAATTAAATTTTATTTTTTTTAATTTTTTTTTTAATTTTTAAACACAGTAGACAACCATACCTTGGACCTCATTGTGACTTTTTGCATTCCACACCTACCCATGTAGGATTAGGTGTTCCAACAATTATCTTTAGAATAAGCAAATCCCACCTGAATGGCATAAATATAACAACCTTTTCGGATGCATTTTCCCAATTTTGATGTAGTAATAAGACGTAACTGAAGTGGTTTCTTGATTCCCTGCAATTCCTGGCGGGTTCCATCTTCTGCCTTGTTGTAGATTATTTTCTCCCTGCAGTCTACTAGTGACCAATGCACTTCCAGCCAATCCATTCCCAGTAGAATGGCATAAGAGCCTAAAGTTAGGATATTCAATTCCATATTTATGTGTTGGTTTCCAACCTCTAAGTGGTAGCTGTAAAATTTATCATTAACTCTCCTCTCGGCCCTTGTGGCCAATTGTACCAGCCAAGGATTTTTTAACTTCTTTCTCTACAAATTGCACTTCTCTACTATCCTGGGATTTACATAACTTAAACGGGCACCAGGATCAACCAAAATTAAAATAGTTTGGGAGTATATCTTACCTTCTAACACAATCATGGTCAGTTGATAATCTTCTTGTCGATCCTCAAGCGCTGCATTAATTCTTTGTATATTTCGTGCCACGTCCCCTACTGTAGATGCCTCTTGCAAGTTATCATTTATCTTGTTCTTTCCACGGTGAGGGAAGTTCTTGTAATAATGCGCTTCACCAAATCCCCAACATTGTAACGGTGGCTTCTCATTCAGTCCATGGTCCGGTCTACTTAAAGATTCTGTGGGTCTCTCTTCAGCTGGCCACCTGGTATTTTATTGATTTCTTCCCTCTTGTCTATTTGTTGTATTTATGGCAGTATTTTTATAATTTCCAGATCTACTGCTTCTGAAATTGGAATTATTTTTTGGTACCTTATTTGGCGGCCAATTTCTTCCAGCTTCTCCTTTTACCTTGGACTACTGGTAGCACATATGTGCTTTTCATATTTCCTTGTCCATGGTTCTTGGATTTACAAACTCGATTCTTTCCTTCATATGAGAAAATAAACTACTCAGGAATCGTTGTACTTTTTCTTTTTCATCTTTCATGTATGGTACATATCTTAATAGGGAAGTGAATTTTGTAATGAATTCATCCATTGTTGGTTGTCCCAATCTCAAATTGTGAAATTCTTGAGATTTTTCCTCATAAAAATGCTCAGTTAAATATTTATCCTTAAAATACTGCTGGAATTCATCCCATGTTACATTTTGGTCTTCGATTCCTCGTACGTTTTTTACTTCCTCCCACCATAAGGTGGCTTTTTCCCTTAGGATAGATAGCCAGGCAAGATTTCAGTTTAATATCATATTCATAGACCTCATATTATTTATTCATGTTAATTATCCATGCCTCTGCTACCTCTTCTGCCTCTTCGTCGAATGTAGACGGTTTGATTTTTCATAATTCACCCTGCAATTCCACTTTTTGTTTCTTCATTTCCTGTTGATCTGAGACATTTCTCGACTCAGCTTCGTTATAATTCTAGTTCTTATTATTCCGCTAGGTGTGGCTACTTTGAGGCTTATCATTAGTTTTCTTCCACTGTTCACCTTCATCCTGAGTGTTTCTTTCAGTGTTGGGTTGAGTTGTTCCCTGATTTTGTTTATCAGAAAGAATTTTAAGGATTCTTTCTTGTTCTTGCATCATTTTCTCATTCTCACTTCTCACCTAAAACCATATTCTCTTGCAATTGTTGTACAGTACTCAGTAATCTACTGGTCTGTCGTTGTTTTTCTTCAAGTAGTCTGTTGCTTTGTTGATGTTAGTCCACACTCAGTTGCACCCACATTTCTAGATTTATTTATGGGTTAGTCTAGGGAGGTGCTTCCCTTGTAGTCCTGGGAGTCTTGTATTTCAAACCTTTCCTCATTGTATTTTATCAATTTCTTCTTCCTATTTATGTTCATAGTTTACACATCAAATTGTTATTTATGTGACCCTATTGGGTCTCAGCGTGTGAATGTTGTTATGATACCACCTATAAAGTCTACTCATAAAATTTTAGAAAATATCACAATACAGTAAAAAAATATATATTTTTTATAAATTAACCGTACTCTAACTTATTCGTTGAACATTACAAAACATGTTTATCTATGTTATAGAATTATCAACTTATTTTATAAACTTATTACATAGAAATAATTAAGCGATACTGTATTTTCAAACCCTTTCGAGTTAATCTAAAAGTATGAATCCACAATAGCTTTTTATATAGTTATATAGTATGACACCTTATGACAATAACATTGTAACATATAAACAAATATAAGGTATTCCCAATCTATATTGTATATCAACCATATCGTCCCCGTCATGATTTACACACGGGACTTTGCATTGGAATTGACGTTTATATATATATATATGGTGACTGCTTTGCAGTACTATGGATTTTATTATCTGCATTGAATCGTTTATTATATAAACCTACCATCCGGCCACCTCAATGTCACCGAAGTAAGATTGGCTTGATACAACTGCTGATTCGAATTAATGAGTGTTTTAATGATTATGCACGGTTTGACATTTGGGCATTTCTAAGCCCTTGGATCATTGTTTTGTTCGATGGTCGAGAAAGGTTTGGAGGTGGTTAGGGTGTAAACCTACCCCTTGCAAACCCTAATTGTCTCAGTTTCACTGCTCCTCAGTCGGCTTTGCAACTCTCCTTCCGCCATGACTGTTCTTCCGACTATTTTTTGCGGCAATGAGGTATCCACCCACTTAACCCTTCCTGGATGCACTGTAATTTCATTTGGATATACTTTGTCCAGTGTTTTTGCACAATTGTGCCTTCTCCACAGAGCTGAGGGTTGTTCTTTCTTTTCCTGCTTCGAGATATCGAAGTTGGGCTTGTCTTCGCTCTAGCTCTGTCACCATAATCAAACTTATTTTTCTGTCTACAGTCTTGCTTCAGTTGGAGATGCTCACTCACACTCCATGATTCCTAGTTCAGGCATTATTCTTAATGGTGAAATTGCTATATGTCTTAAACTTACATTTCAATCTTCTGTAAATGAGAATTATTAACCTCGGCATTATTTTTTTTCTTCATAGGTTTGTCGCGCCCGTGTAAAAGAGGTAAGCCCTCCATTATTTTTCCTTCTTCGTGGTTATTTACATATTTATTTAATTATTTTCAGGGTTTCTAATGTTTGGTTTTGTGTCATGCAGGTGAGGTTACACCTCCACCTACTTTCTCTGTTGACAGTCCTTGCTACGACCCTGCCTTACACGAGTTTTCTCAATGTTCACTATAGGTACTCCTTTGCTAGCTCTTACCGAGTAGTGCACAAATTTTCACAGAGACTGTTCTTAATTTATATTTGAACTCTATTCAAAACTCGTTGTTATTTTGATATTCCTCTGAGTTTCCCAGAGGCTCTCAGCGAAGGGGTTCTTACTTAGCTGTTTATGGATCTTTTTTGAATTCCTCAGAGAAATGGAGATTAACTCCTTTCTGATATTTAGAAGGTTTTTTTCATTTACTATATCTTTCATTACTGTATTTTCTAGTTTTGGGCTCGGCCCGCTGTATAATACTTAATTATCATGGGTATTTTCTAAGGCTTATCTTATGATTAGTTATTTATTTAAAACTTGTTCACATAGTTGTTTTTATTTAAGTCAAAGCAAGCTCTCTGCCATGCATGCAGCTATGTTAATCTATCTTTTACTATGGTTTTCTATATATTATAAATTTACCCTTATGAGGGCAGAGGGTAGTTAATTCTTGTAATTTCCTTTACGATTTCATGGCGTAATTATTCTTGTCGAATTTATTATGGCTACTCTTGCTACTATCTCATGATACTTGTTGTAAATATAACTTGTAAATATATTATTATTTTCAATAGAAAATTCCATAACCTATTGTTCCATATTTTTGTTCTTTTCAAAATATAATAACAGAATCTTGCTCTACACAGTTTAATCTTTTACAAAGTTTCAGTTCATATACTGTAGATGTAATATGTTTTTACACAGCGAGGTTAAACTTGTTCAGTTTTTCCTATTTATTTTATGTATATTTTTCTGGTTTATTTTTAATAACCCTCACGTGTCTGGACCAACTATTTGAAAGATGGTTCTTCCCCAAACCCCCAGTCTGTGTATGGTCTAATTCTTCACAAGAAAACTGTCATGTCTAGGGTATATTCTATTACTCTGGATGGAACTAACAGCTCGGTCAGACTTTTACACCCTTATTTCATAGTTCAGGCTAAATTACAAAATTTTCCTCTTATAGTTATAAAATGGAATTTATCGTAAAATCTCAGTAAATATTTTCTACAGTCTACTATGCTACTAGTTAAATTCTCACAGAGTTAACACATTCCCATTCACAACATATAGATACCTTTCCAGAGTATATACTTTAAAAAAAATTGAAAATAACAATACTTAAGACTATTTCTTTCCAGGTTCTCAGTACCTACTTCAATAAGCAGAGTTGATGGTTTCCTCCCAAACATGAGAGAGGCTATTACATCCTTTGCTCCCTCTATGCTCCTCATCAGAGTGGGATTGCTTAGATGTTTACTCTGGAGAGAGAGACCTCAAGACCATCGTCCAGTCTCTTCTTCTTTTCCATAATTTTATCATAATTCCACTGGCTCCAACCAGCTTTGGATACTCCTACGTTACAGTTAGCATGTTGTATTTTTCTTTTTTGCAAAGAACCCATTTTCCTCACCAGGGTTTTCTTTTTTATTCATGAAGGAAAGGTAACTGTCAGGTAACTTCTTTTCATCTAACCACTTTGGTAACTAAACACTTAACCATCAATTTATGGAGACCACTCCATAATTAATTTTTATAAAAAGAAAAATATAAATTAAATTTTTTTTCAAACATTTCTTAATATACACATTAAGCCAATTTAACTTAAACAATTTTAAATATATCAATTAACATAACATAGAAACTCAAATCCAGGTGTTACAATGCCAAAGCAAACTCATTAGTAAACTTGGGAGTCAAATTTAAAAAAAAAAAGGAAACTAATATGGCAAGGAGAAATGATCTATGCTACCCTCCCTAAGTCATGGTGTAATGAGCCCAAAAAAAAGATAAGGTTTCATCCTGCCTTCAAGCCTCGTAGAAGCCACACCATCACTCCATGCAAGGATTTCATCATTTCAATAAGGGGAATTCAAGGCCTATACGACCGATATTTTCAACATGAATGTTTTATAGTAAAGAGAGTTGCCCCATGCATAAACCAGTCTTTGATGTGATAAGATTGAATGTAAAGACTGAAAATGAAAATATGGGAAGGATATTTAACAAGAGGGGGTTAATTTCTGTAGGATAGGGAGTAAGGTCACATAATGAAACTTGTCTTATTGTCTAAGGCAGCATATGGTTTCTCATGTATTGGAAGCTCCAGGGAGATAATTATCCATTTTGGAGAGTTAATTGGTCCTTCAATTCCAACCAGGTGGAATCATTACATTCCAAGCAGTGGGTTAATCAACTTGAAATGAAGCTTGGAGCAATGGGATATTTATATGTAGGAACAATTGTAGATTTTGAAGGCATGGTCAATGTCTTGAGTGCTCTATGGAGACTTAATTGGGTCTCCTATAATTTAGTTAAGCCTTCACAATTAGTATATCTATAATTTATCACTCACATGAGGATAAGGGATAATATATGGAATGTCATAATTATTTGGAGAGGGTGTTATATGAGTCTTAATGGTAGTTTTCATCTTATGCTCTGTTTTAATCATGCATCTAAATATTTAATTTTGGAAAATTTATGTGTGGGAGGAGCTTCTCTTAGTGTAGCATGTTATTCAATATATATTTTTTGAGGCATATATCATCTTCAACTAAAATCTTAACCCTAAAAATGTGTTGAAGGTTGATTTATGTGTTGGGAGTGTTTATGCTTGTTATTTGAAGGATTTTTATCTTGTAGCATGTTTGAGTTGCATTCTGACCTTTTGTCTTATGATGTTGAGTAAGCCTCCAAGTTGGTGCATCTATGTGCATTCCCCTCTTACTTTGGGAAGTAGTGAGAAACATTATGTACTCTTTCCTTTATATATGAAAAAGTTGATTTTTAATTGGACATTGTGGTTTATAAGTTTGTCTCGGGTTCTATATTAGTTAGTTCATATTTGAAATCATAAAAATAAGTTAGGTTCCTTGTTGGGCCTTATGTGGAAAAGCTTCGGGATTGTGATTCTCCTTCTGGGGGACTTGCTCAAATGGCATATTTAAGTGGCGAGGGGGGGGGGGGGGTGGCAGATCATTATATTTACTTGAGGAAACCACCATAACCTTATCGCATATTTAAATGGGGGGATGGGCAGATCATTAGATTTACTTGAGGAAACCACCATAACCTTATGGAGAAAATTATGTATGGTGGGAGGGATGATAAATGGATAAATGAGAAATTCAATAAAAAAGAACATCGTTTTCTTTAAATTAATTTAACAATCAACCAATTTTTATTTGATGTGATGGTGTCTATAGAAATGATGCTCAACCTCAAAAAAAAGCTTTGTCGTTTGAAGGATGAATTGGATAATATCATAGTGAAATTGGAAGAAATGGTGGAATGAATGAATCTAGCCTATAGAACATTTAAAAGAATCCCCTAGGAGATCAAAAAAAACTTTTGAACAAAATGAGGAAGTTAATCAACAACAATGGTGGGAGGCTCAATCTCATGTCAATTGAATCATGATTTTTTTGCAATGTTATGTAAATTTTGTTTTGTGTATGGCACCTCTAGCATGTGTATAAGTGGGATAGTTTAGAATCATCCACTCGTTTTCCTAAGAGAGATGATGTAGATAAATGGAAAGAAATAAGTTGGAATTATATTCCTAACCAATGTCCTTTGGAGTTGAAGAGATATATAAATACTTTGTTTATTATGCACAATTATTTCAATACATAATAAAAATTCTTGGTTGTGTTGAAAAAGAAAAAGATGAAAAATTTATCACCTAAATAATCATAATTACCAAAAGTTTAATTGTACGACATAAACAATAAAAATATGAGAAAAATGCAAAAAAAAAACAACTCATCAACAATGAACCAATAATAAGAACACTTTTCCAGAAAAAGTTTCATAAGGGTAAAATCCAAACGATGGATAAGGAAATACTCACATATGCAATCAAAGATTAAAAAATCCATAAGAGAAATTCCAAGAGCCAAATTTCACCATGAACTAATTTTCTATGTTTTTCTTAAAACAGATTCATCAATTTCCATCTCTTAGCCAAATGCTATTGGATAAAAGTATTTTTACTTTAAAATTTGCCAATCATTTTTTATAAAAACTATTTAAAATCCTTACCAAAATAAAAATAAAAAAAATTATAAAAATATGGTTTCATTTAAACCATTTGGATGGAGATCGTTCAAAATTATTGGAATTTACAACGAAACATGTCGGAAAATTTTGACCATAACTCCAATTAGTATGGAACATGTATCTAATAAGGTGATTCAAAATTTGTATTGGTAATTTAAAATTATTCGAATTCAAAGCAAAGATGGCAAAAAAGTTTCAATAATAATTCTTTAGAAAAAGATGAAGAAAAATCCCGCCTAAAAAATTTTAATTAGAGTTTGTTTACTTAAATTAAGAATTCAAAAAGATAACCTTACTCCCGAAACATGGAAAATAGTGCAGCTTATATATAAGGAAAGGATGACCATTTTAGTTGTATAAAATTCAAACCATGGATTATTTATCTATCAATATTTTAATTGTGAATTTACCAAGTGTTGATAGGGATCAAATCTCTTGGTATGAAAATTTCTTTTATAGTGAAAAACTTGAAAAATGGTGCCTTTGTACATCAAGAGATTTAGTCCTTCTAGAAGCTTGATAAATATTTGGCATGGACACATGCCCTGTGTAATTTTTCATTATTTAAATTGAATTTTTGAATGCATAAATGGCTACAGTGCCTTAAAATCCCCTTGAAATATTTGATTGTGTAGAAAACACAAATTATATTTACAATTCCAACATTTTTTTTCCTAAATTTTAGAAAAAAATTAACCTAAAAATTTAGGTGAGCTAAAATTTAACATAGTGAGACTATTGAAATGTTTTAAAAATGTTTTAAAAATAACAATTAAAAAAAATAAAAAATTATTTATATATATATATATATATATATATATATATATATATATATATATATATATATATATATATATATATATATAAAAGATTGGAATTATTCATTTACAAACTACATTGTTCATATTCAAATATTATTCTTTTATTAATACATTTTTAAATACATGTTTATATTATCAACCTTGCATAGTGAAATATTTTATTTATAGCCTACATTGAATATTTTTATCATTAATAATATTTTTTTTAATTCCATATATCAATTTTATATTAAAAATTAAATGAATTGCAAACCTCCTTTTTATTAGGAAGAAACTCAGATATTTTACACACACAAAAGAAACAAATATATATTAAAATATCTTAGGTAACATGAATATGCCAAATTTTATTTAAGTACTATATTAAAATATTTATAAGGTAAATTATCCTATTTCGTAGAGTTGATATAAAATATAGATATGAAAATATTTTATTTGTGGCTATGTCAGCAAAAGTGAAATATTTTTACCACGTCTTCTTCATAATGGGTTGTAACATTAAAAATGAATGGAGCTAGCATAATGAGAGTGATATTATTAATATTTTATAATTCTTTAAGTTAAATCTAACCAAATATGTATATTCACTTATGTTTTTATCATAGATAAAGTTTTTTTTTTCTATTTAGAGTATTTTTTTAAGAAAATGTGTCAACTCCAAGTTGAGCACAAACAAAATCACACATTTCCCTCGTGTTGGGCTATAGAATGAGTAAAGTCTAAATCATGGATAATATTTCTCAAAAAAAAAAATTAATATAAATATAAAATCTTCAAATTTTCATGTGTGTGTGTGGAATTACAAAAATAGTATGTAATACATCATATAACTCATAATCACAAACACATATGACACCAAGTACATATTATATTTTAATTTATTTTGTAAAATAAAAGTATATGGTAAATTTCCACCTTCGACGTGGATGAAAAAATGGAAATTGTGCTCAAGGGGAGGGGGTGCCACCGTCTCGCCTCTCTTAACATTAAATAGGCTAGGTGGTGTAGCCTTCCCACCCCATGCAATAGCATGTGAACTAATTACCCTTCATCATTTGATGGAATGCATGTATCCTTCCACTCATCCTATATATCAGTTAGAGGTGTAAAAGAATTTATGTTGGTTTTATTTTCTCCCCCTACTGTAGGTGGGAATATTGCCTTGGAAACTTATCAACAAGATAATGGTGTTAGGAGGATGTTTGGATTTTGGATGGTGTAACCTCTGGCCTTATTTTTTGCTTGGGTCATCTATCTACAACATCAGGGTGGTATGTGAATGGCCTTTCTTGTACCTCTTTCCAACCCCTATGATTAGAAGACCTTGTAGCACCAATATAGAGGTGGTAGTCCGGTTAGAAAAAGGTTTAGGTTCTGATGTGTCAGATCGATGGAATGTGTGGATTTCTCTAGAGTTAATTCCACTCTCAAGTGGTGGATCCTCCTTGCATGTTCCACCAGAGACTATGTTGGCTTGGGGTAAGAGGTACAATGGTCTTAAAAAATTTATTTTCCTTTCTAATTATATTGTCTTCCTTGGTGTCGAGTCTTATGATTTTCCTGCTATTATTTTCCTCGTAATTATTTTTTTGGAGCTCTAAGTTTGGATTTATGATATTTACAAACACGAGAGGATTGTTACTTGGTGGAGGCTTGTTGTGTTCTCACTTCAGGGGACTTATCTCTCCTGAAACTTGGGATTGTTGTTAATTTTTATTATGGATATTGTGTTATTTTCTTTGAAAATTTCATTTCATTATTTCAATATTAAATTCACCCCACAACATCATAACATTATTCAGCAACATATGCAACTATATAGAAAGAAAAATAGCATCATCAATGCAACAGAACATAAAGGAATAATAAAAGAAAATCATTCACACATAGAGACACCAGGATTGATTGGAGACCAGGGAAAATCGCGCTACAGGGAAAACCCTTTCAAATTATTCTTCTTATTATATTTTCATTGAATAATTCAGCAAAGAGAGAGTACAATGATCCATATCTTTAAAAATAATCCTATCCAGAAATATCAGCTAAACAACACTGATGAGATGAACCTGACAATGCTAATAATCAAAACCCCACTTCAGAATCCTGCAATCAACTATCATTGTCTACGATCAGTTGTCGAACCTTGCGGTTAACTAAAAAATCAAACCCTCGGTCCCAACTGCATGCAGAGAGTGATGTGTGTGCAGTTGAAACCTTCCAAATGCACACATGAGCTTGTGTTCTTATGGTTATAGTTGAAACTTGCTTGTTGAAAGTCTATGATTGTGACCCAAAACCCTAGGCACATGTGCGAGCTTCAGACCCTTGCAATTTTAGACTTGTGCGAGCCGATCTCCGTGAGCTACCTTAGACCTGTGCAAACCAAAACCAGAGAAGAGGATAGAATAATGTATCATGATGATGTCCAGGTTGAGGTCACTTGTATTTATTGACTTCCAAGGGTGTCTAATTTTATTTTGGGTCGACTCGATCAAATGTGCACACGTGGGAATTAATTCAAAAGTGCACTTTCCCTTATCCAAATTGAGTGCTTTAATAGTCAAAATTGGTCCTCTCAAAAATAGGAATCCAGTCCCATAATTGGAATTTGTGACTAAGCTGCCAAAAATTAACACTCTCTCTCAGCTCTGGAGAAATTCCAATCTTTTCCTCATAGCATGTTGCATCTCAAGAATCTCATCATCAACTATCGTCATTGTTCATCTTGGTTCATGTTTGCTTATCCCTACTCATATCTTACTTGTCTCTGCTCATACGTTGAAAATTCTCAAATCTAATAGAATAAGGATTTTGAATCAGATGGTATCCTAAGATATCGCCCTCTATAAATCAGGGATCCATTGCTACCACCCAGAATCACTGCCAGTGAGGAGCCTAATGCTACCACGTAGGAAAACTCTACCAATGGGGATCCAATGCTACGGCCTGAGAAACACTGCCAACGAGGAGCCAATGTTATGACCCCGGAAATTATGCCAGTGGGGAGACAATGCTACAACTTGGGAAACTTTCCTAGTGGGGAGACAAAGATACAACTCAGGAAACTTTTCCATCGGGTAAACAATTGTACAACCCAGGAAACTCTACCAACGGGGAGCCAATACTACAACTCAGGAAACTCTGTCAGCGAGGAGATAATCATTACAAACTAAGAAAATCTACAACTGGGGATCCAATGCTACAACCCAAGAAACTCTTATAGTGGGGAGCCAATGCTACAACTTGGGAAAATCTACCAACGGAGAGACAATGCCACATCCTAGGAACTTTTCCATTGGGGAGTAAATGATACAACCCATAAATATATGCTAGTGGGGAGCCAATTCTACAACTCAGGAAACTTTGTTGATATTCCCAACATAACCCTTAAGAGTCAGTGGTAGAAACATTGCATCTCTAGCTTGATCGGGATTCCACTTACCATAAATAGTAAGGATCGTGCCTAACTCAAGCAGCCAACACCCATTGGCTAGATGGGTGGGAAAGATAGATGCCAACTAGGGTATACTTTTCATAAACCAATATAGTGGAGAAACATCTCTAACCATATGGGTAACAGATAGGGGTGATACCTTATTCTCTAGATATCCCTTGAACCTAGGAGTCCTACATCTCAATTCCTCACCTTGGGAGCTTAGACACGGGGGAAGAGTCAGCTCAGTGTACTCGATTAGCCTAGACCCTTTCTTCAGCAGGGTCACTTCTATCAATCCATGTTATTCTCTATAGATCATAAATATATCAATGTGCTCACATCCAATACCAAATTTAGAAACTCACTTAAGAGTTTATTTAAACATCACCAAGAGAAACAATCCTATGTTTTCCTATTCATGCATGACATCAAAATCAAATATTTTGTTAGAGCAAAAATATATCACATAAAAGATACCTTATCCATCATCCCTCTCATGGAGGTAGTAACCAGAAGCCTAAGCATGTCTCATATAGCAACATCATCTCAATATATGAAGATATATTTGTCCCAACTACATATGGGATTCTTAGCCAATTGGATCCAACTCATTATTATCGCAATGCATCCCTTTCATATCCACAACTTTCTCAAACATCTCTCCAGATATCTTCTTCAACCAAACTTCCCCATAGCTAGTCAAGCTAGCAACGATGTACTCAATGTGCTCTTCTAATTATTAGTGAATCTGTGTAGACTTATATCTTTGGAATATATTTCCTCTCCAACTCAGTTTCTAGCTCTCTCTTATGCTTGATCATCAAAGGCTTACTACCTATCAAGAATAGATTGTAAATATATAAAACCAATATCAAAGGCATACCTTGGACCAACTTAGAGGTTTGGATTAGTACAAATTCGAGGCTTCAATAACTATATATCCAAGCTTGAGGATCTTGACACAAACCATATAATGTTTTCTTAGAAACCTCCCTACTCATATAACTCTTCCATCATTTGCTCCATGTTTATAGGTTTTTCATACTCTGGGTACAATCTTGATCTCATGCATAGGACTCTAGTTTTGTGACCTATAGGCACAATCATACCCATAGGCCTTCTTCCGTGTGTTTTGAAAGATTATAACCACACCCATAGGCCTTCTCCTGTGCGGTTTGAAATCTTATAATCACATAATTAAGCCTTTCTCCCAACGGTTGGGGCATAAAATAAGGGAAACCCTCTCTTCTCAAACCATAATTAACTGCAGACCAACAACATCAAATATTTGTCTATTGATGTCCGAAAATTTCAATAATAAAGAATCTTGTATACATCTAATGAAAATGATAATAGGTGTATGGATATTATGAAGAGTCTCCCTCTTAATAAGAAGGCATATTAGAATTCATCATTATCAGATTGTCTATCATAACATTGTCATGCTACAATAAAATTTTAGATCACAAACTATATCATGTTCTTAGTCATATATCATAACACGTCATCTATCATAACATTTCATCATCGTGTCATCAAATATTCATCAAGGGTTAGATTCATATAAAATTATCTTCATACTTCAAGGATGATAATAATCAAGTTAGGGCTTCCAATTGTATCACATGTCAGATTTACTAATCTTTACCAAAATCAATAAGAGAATCAATCTTATTGTCGCACATTCATCACTCTTATCTCAAGCATTAATAACAACATCAAGCTAAAAAAAACAGTGTTTTAGACTTCTTTATGAAATGCATCATATCTAAAATGAAAGGAGCTTTCCAAATATCAAGAGCACCAATATATATCATATGTACCATAAATCAAACTTACTTTCATATGTATGCATGAAGGTGATATTCTTATCATACCTTGGGGATTAATTTGTCATCCAATATTGGGGCTTACATACCTTGTATTATTCATGTAACTTTGAAACTTGTAATACATATTTTTCATAGGCAGTTATAGCACTTTGTCGGCTTTACACTAGCCCTTATCTTCCTACACTAACTATCATTTCCTGCACCTTAGATGATCCTCTTGAAGAACCCACTTATCGCATCTCATCAAGAGGTTAGAAGTATCCAAATACTCAAATCTACATGTAGGAAGCAATAATAAAATCAATAATCACAAACAAGAATATTATCATAAATAAACAACCTAATTCTAAAAGGTACTTATATTTAATAAGAGGTGACCATCTCCCTCTTGAACTAGACTTCAAGAATTATTATTTTCCATAAAACTGTTGACTTCCATCTTTACATCAACAACCAAGGCCATCAACTTTGACACAAGGCTAAAACATATTCACACATATCATGTTTCAAAATTTCAAAACTCAACCCATTATCTTATCATAGGGTTTCTTCGAAACCATAACATCAAACACTAATAACCAGATTTTCTAGGGTTTCCTTCACAACCTAACATTATTTTAGGTCTCCTCCATATTATTTTTGTTTCATTAAAGTTTCCTTCTCAGGGGTGACCTCAATGAATTTTCTTCAGCTCAGCTTTGATACCATGTTAATGTTTCTTAGGGTATTGTTCTTTGCTTTTATAATTGCATTTCATTATTTCCATATTAAATTCACCCCTCAGCATCATACCATTATTCAGATTACATCATTATTCAACAAAATATGCAACTATATAGAAATAACAATTCATCATCAATGTTGCATAATATAAAGTAACAATAGAAGAAAATCATTCATACATAGAAACATTTGTATTGGTCAAAGACCAAGGAAAAACCCACTACGGGGAAACCTTTTCAAATTATTCTTCTTATTAGATTGTCATTGAATATAGAGAGTACAACAATAATCTATATCTTCAACCATAATCTTATCCAACAATATCATCTAAAACCCATTCATGAGATGAACTAACCATGCTGATAATAAAAACCCTTCTTTAGAATCATGTGATCAATTGTCACTGTCTGTGGGAAATTGTCGAACCATGTCGTTAACAAGTGAAATTTGTAGTCAACTAAAAAATAAAACCCTAGGTCCCAACTTCATGCAGAGAGTGATGTGTGTGTGAATGAAACCTTCCAACTACATTCATGAGTTTGAGTGCCTACAGTTATAGCTGAAACTTTCCCATTGCGAACCTACGGTTGTGACTCAAAACCCTAGACACATGTGCGAGTTGTGGACACCTGCAATTTTAGACATGTGCAAGCCAATATATGTGAACTACCTCAGACCTATACAATCCAAAACCAAAGAAGAGGATAGAATAATGTATCATGATGATTTCCATGTATTTATAGACTTCCAAGGGTTTCCAATTTTATTTTGGGTTGACCTGATCAAATGTGAACATGTGGAATTTAATTCAAAAATACACTTTTCCTTATCCAAATTGATTGCTTCAATAGTCAAAATTGGTCCACTCGAAAAGAGGAATATATTATGATGATTATAATTTGTGACTGAGATGTCAAAAATGAACAATTTCTTGGTTTTTTTTTCCCTATCTTATTTCCATTTTTTGTAGGTTGGATCATTTTTTCTCTCTTTGCACAGGGTCAATTTCTCCTTTTATCTTGTCATGTCATTTTCCTTTGGAGGAACTATGACTCGAAAACACATGTGCATCTAAATGGGTAGCAGGGGAGAAGGTTAGTAGGGTAATCAGAGGGTTCATGCTCAAGATTAGGAATTCATAGAAGTGTTTCCCTCAACCACCCCTCCAAACATTCATGATGAAATATTCCATCTATAATCACACACTATCAATAATTGTAAAACATATTTTGAACTCAAGATTGTACAGGAAGTTGCTAATTGGCTTCTTGACCATGGGCATATCAGGAGAAAAAAGGAAATTTCTAGTATGAAATTTCTTTGAAGGTGTACCAAAAAGATCTCACTTAATTCACAGGTGACTAATGACCCTAACAACAATTGTGTTTGCTTCTACTTCATATCTGCAAAAAATGTGAGAAAAACCCGCATAAAAATAGATGTATGAAATTTAAAAGAACAAACAACAAAAATGAATCTGATGTAGTAACCCGATTAAAGAAAATCTTTCAAAGAAAGAATTTTTTATTAATATCACCTGGTGAAGGAGATTTACAAAGGGTCATAAATCCCCCTTCATGGCATGAGTCCTTTGATCTCCTTGTCACTTCAGTATTCTGATCGTCATCTCTCAATGTGTGAAAAACCAAACAATGTGTAGAACTCTAATGGGAGCTCAAAATTATGAAGATGATAACGCTGACAATGATAATGATCATGGTGAGAAATGAATGAAAACCCCTCTTATTTATAGAAAAGTATTGGGTTGATCTAAAAAATGGATAATAATAAAATATTATTTACCAAAATCTAGATCTAACTGCTAGGAATACTTTATTATATTTTTGGAGAGGGAAAATATATTCAAAATGGTCAAATATTTATATTTATAAATAATTAATAAATCAAATCATTTATTAATTATTTTGAAAATAATTATAAAAATGTGAAAATGAAATAATTATTAAATAATGATTTAACAATTATTCCAAGAATGGAGTTAAGGAAAAATAAAGAAATAGTGATTTATTTAATTACTCCTAAATTATTTAGTCAAATGTGACAAGGAATAATTATCAAACAAAGATTTAATAATTATTCCTAGAGAAAATTAAATAAATAATGGGTTATTTAATTATTCACATGGGTTTTAATCAGAAATAAATTAATAAAAGTGGTTTATTAAATTATTTCCTATAGTGAAAGTGATTTTACTATGGTAAAATTAAACTTACATGGTGTATTTCTATCCACCTAGTTAGAAATGGCTAGGTGATCATTTTTTGATGATAAGAGATTTTCCCCAATGTAGAGTGTTAGGAGAAAATCATATGACCAAAATACATTGTAAGTTACACTTCCATGAGACACCAATAGGGGATTCAGAAAGAGAAAGAGAGATGACTAAAGAAATGCAAGGACAAAAATTGAGGGGGAGATAGCTACTAAAATGATATAAGTCTCCTTTTATTTTGGATTACATGATCTCAAATGAGGCAAGGGAGGCATACCCATAACCACCGAGATAACTAAGTAAAAAGAATAATGGTGATCCTAGAAATGTAGGACTGAGCTATAAAGTATATAATACATGATTTTTTGGTAAAAATGGGTTGGGATATAATACAATGGATTCCATATACATAATGTTCGTGGAAAAACATAAGTTAGGACTGAATATAGTAACATCTAATTACATGAGACATAATGCCCCTCAAGATGACATGGGTAGATGGGGTCGAAACCAAAGAAGCCCTGTTGAACTGGAAAGGGCTCTCAAGACCTTAATGGATCATCTGAAGGAGACATGCATGTTGTGGGAATTACAAGCGATTAGAACTGAACTCATAAAATCTGCATAAATACATCTGAGGTTGGATCATAATATGAAGTCATCCAGGAATGTGGGGGGCTACCTAAAGGTACACCTTCTCATCAGGTCTAAAGCATCTCACACACACATGTGAATCACTGATACAATTTGCTGGATCACCAAAAGATCAATTTTACAATTCTCAATTGTG
This sequence comes from Pinus albicaulis, assembly GCA_034641835.2. Lineage (NCBI taxonomy): Eukaryota > Viridiplantae > Streptophyta > Pinopsida > Pinales > Pinaceae > Pinus > Pinus albicaulis. The sequence goes on along the minus strand of CM076575.1, from coordinate 752,445,858 downwards.
CGATAATGAGTTGGATTCGGGTACGTGAGAAACAACCAAATCAAAGGGAAATGGTGATTCCCTTTGCTTGATCCAAGGAACCAAACAATGATGAAATTTGGAACCAAGGTACACCTCCCTCTAGACCATACTTTTGGAATAAATGTGTTGATGTCAATAGAAGAGGGCCCGCGAGAGTTTACGAAATGAGGAATCCTCAACTAAGACACGAGGGAATATAGTATAGTTACTAATGGACTGACACCAGGGGTAATGATGGAGGGATATAAACTGATATGCAGACTAACTACTTCCCTTGTCATAGCATAATATGCATGGTTGGCCTAGAAATGACTGACTCTATTCCAGAGGGGATGGTCAATTTATCAGAAGGGGAATTTTTAGTGATGGAACAATATAGTTGGAGGTAAAAATGAGAAAAAATAATATGAGTGTGATGCAAATATGGATGTAATACTATAATGGGACATAATGGGACTCGGAACAGACTCCATGAATGTAAGGGTGACTCATATCATATGCTCTAAACAAGGGTGACTCAATGATGTTGCCACATAGGATATGCCCAAGGGGACCATAAAAAACGTGAGTAAATAAGGGTTACTCATGACGAAAGTCGACACATGATTTTAAAAGTGCCAAGGCAAATTTGTACCAAACTAAAATGGATCATCTGAATAAATTTTATTTGAATTGGTGGCAAAGTGAATTTCGTATAAAAAATGGCTTCTAGGTGAAGTGTCAACTTGCCAAAAACAAAGGAATACCCATTATAAAACTTCGTGAGATATTTCCAACAGTGTTGATGGTTAATCAAACCGAGCTACATTTTGATCGCAATGGGTGACACAAAAACTAAGGTTTTTACTATAAAAGGGGTTCTTTCCTCCAAATCCAATTCATTTTCATAGTGAGTTTTGGATAATTTTGAGAGGAGGATAAGGCCTTAAATATTATGGATATCATAGAAGAAAACTTGACCATTGGAATTTGGATCTGAGAGTTTTAGGAAGGTGGCCTTACTAGTCTAAAAATGGCCTTAATGCTTCTTGGAAGGATGGTTCCTGGTGAAGAGTTAAGGGAATAAAATATCGCATGAATGAACTATTGGAGGAGGTCTAAAATCATCCCCACCCACTAAGTCAAACATGGGGACCAGGTGGTAAATGTTGCATCACATAGAGTAGAATATTTGAAGATATGGTATCAAGCATATACAATATGCAATATGTATCTCACTTTCCAGAGAGGCTGGTAGGAAAAACTATCCAAGAAAGGAAAGGATAATCTACCATACCTATATCATTGGGATCTAAGCCAAGACATATGTCACTTAATTAAGAAGGCGATGAGGGGTTCCATCATACCCCCAAGCATGAGATACTTCCCCCAAACATATGTGATGGAGGGCACTGATGTGGTATGTAAAAGGTGGGAATGATGTCCCCAACTATATGTGTTTGTGGAGCACCATTGTGTTCCAAGTGCTCAAAGAATGGATTCAAGCAGTTGGCATGAATGGCACAAGATCCTCTAGAGGATTTTGAGTATATGGAGGGGCATGTGCGCCCCCTATTTTTGTATTTAGCATGATATGGGCATGTTGAATGTATTTAGAGTAGTGGACTCCAAACACATTTTGATAATGTGGTTCGCCATTTGCTGATGTTATGGTTGTATTCCTATGGGAAGAATGGATATATATAGTTAGAGAAAGGAAATGGTGGATTACCAATCTCATTTGGCACTCGATATATGAATCAAATGGATTGAATTTTTGGGTTTGCATACATGGTGTCACCACACTAAAGAGTGGCTTCGGATATAATGAATCTATGCGCATCTAGAAAACACGGTGGTTAAACAACAACAGTGTATAAGGTCTTGGGTTATTGATGTAAGATGGAGGAGTGATTAACCAGATCATCCCCATGGTGATCTGGAGTGATATGGGACTCTAGAGGCTCTTCTAAATTTGGAAGAATATTGGTGCTAGAATCAACACTGCCATATGTGATAGGAGGGTTGGGGATAATTACTTCTCCTAAACTCTAAAAAGTGGATGCCCCCTTGCTCAAACATTGAGTGTAAATGTAATGGCGACAAGGTGTATGAGGTTCGACTTCATGGGTTCAAAGTAAGGGGTAATAGAAATAATCCACATCTTCATTGTATGAAGTCTTTGAACTCCACAACATACTCGTCATGGGTTTTTTACGGAAGGAAATACACACGATGGTGTATATCGTCCCAAGGATAATCAGGGGTGGTATTTGGCTTCCATGATGTCTTCATCTCAATGAAATATGGGCGAATGGGAGGATGAGAGACCACATGATGTGGAGGAACTTGTTATGCAGATAAATTCCCTCTTGTAGACAAGAACGATGTCCCTAGTATCCTAAGGATATCTAGAAACAAACAACCAAATGCAAACCATTTTCTCTAGACCATTATGATTCAGAATTATTAATCAACTAAGTAAGAGGAGATGCTCCTACCTAAAGTCCAACGCTTGCTGTAATCTTCAATCCAGTTGCTCCAAAAGAGGTCAATTCAGCATGTAAGACATGCACTCAAAGACAATAAAAAGGATTAAAAGCAGCTGCAAGATATAATAATTCAGAAACATTAATCTATCTCAGTGATCAAGGAATCCAAGAATTAAATTACTCAAATAAATACATGAACAACTTAATGAGAAAATAGAATTCATTTGTATTAACTTGTATGATAAGAAGTAACCTTACAACCTTGTTGCCTTGATGTCATACAGGTTCTTCCGGGGTCCTGAACAATCGTTTTCCATCAGTTTGACAAGACTTCTCCTCTCTGAACTAGCATAAAACCATGGATATGAGTATGTGATCTTTCTCATACCAATGATGCCAGGTATAGAGATTATAATTTATTCATCAATTCTCTTCTATATGTTAAGAAGTCTACCCTTGAGACTAAAATATGAGTTCAATTTATAGGAGAATGAAGGAGGTTTCAGTTCCATAGAGAGGGGGATAAAGTCCTCTCATAAAGGGATTTTAGCTCCAAATACCAAGGGATAATCTCCATTAATTAAGGGATAGTGTTTCATGAATGAAGGGGTGAAGCGCAACCTGATTGCTTCTAAAAGCCTCCAGTTGGGAGAATATTCGACCAACTAGGCTTCTAAAACTTACTTTTTCTTTTATTTTACCTTTTACGGGGGTCCACAGTTTTAGTAAGCAGAATGTGTAGGAAGTGCCGCAAGTTATAGAGCAAGAAACCGCGGTACCACAGGTAAGAGCTAGGAAAAGTGTGGAGTTAGGCTTTTTGGGGTTTTAATGAGATTTTCTCCAATTCCAAGACTTGGTTTAGGAACTTTATGGTTTTGGACCTCTAAGGGAGCATAAAATAGGTAATGATGAACCCATACAAATAGCTAAATGTCATGGTGACAAATTTTAGTGTAACAGAACTACCTGAAGCATCATCATCATATACAAGGTTCACATGCGCATTTCCAACACGAGGGGGAAAATGAATCATAGATGGAGTATCTACCTATGTTGAGACTAGGGTGTTTAATGAAGAATTTTCGACCGAATGAAAATAGGAAACTCCAGAGGAGTCTCCATATGACGATCCCCTGGATAACAACTTGTAGAGAGTAGGAGCATTATTACCCGTCATCTCGACATTAGGAGGAGGGATCACAATGCATGGTTTATATTTCGGCTCAATAATGGTACCAGAATATGTAGGTAGAGAAGACGTGGATTCACTACGAGCGGCCTCTATTTCACAAAGAGCCTGACAGGTATCATGAGATTCTTCGAACTGAGGACAATGGTGAGAATAGTGGCAAAAATTATCACACAAAGTGTAAGGGTGATTCATGCGTAATGATTTATTTTCCATGGTTGAATTGGGTAAGGTAACATTGACCTTTGAGATACTAGAGTCAAGAAAACTATCAGTGACCACATATATGAGATGAGGGAGTTCAGGACAATTATTGGTGGCATGCCCAACAACATCACATAAAGCACATAAAGGTGTTATATTTGGAGACTTAGGAGGAGTTGGAGTTGTTTGGGGTGCCTTGTGTTTATTTCCCTTTTTCTGGGCTTTCTCCCCTCACTAGATGCTTTCAAAACAAGCATAGGTTCCTGTTGAGGTTGTTGTGGAACTCAAGAAAAGGAAGAGGAAGGGACAACAAGTTGTACTGGGGTCAAATATTTGTAAGGTTTAAGTTGATTATGTGGAGTGTTTGCGAGGGGATCAATGTACAAGACTATGATCCCCAGAGTAATGTTGGGTAAACTTAAAGTAGCCATGACAGGGACAAAACAAAATCCTGGTGGGGGGAATAAGAAAGGTATCTGACTCAAAGGATAATTTCCTGAAGGAACTTCCCCTATATGGGTAAGACCTGGAGGAACTGTTCTTGGTTGGAATGGACTAGGAGAGACACTAGCTGAAGGAATTTATCCTTGAGGAATTATAATTGTATGTTGGGTTGACTTGGGAACACCAGGTTCTGGAGGCACTAGTTTTTGGATGGGTTTATTAGACTTCTTATGAGCAGCCCATGATTCTTGCAGCATGCAAACACTAGACACATTGGGCTCAGAAGGGGTAGGTGGTGGACCATAGTAGGCACCAAGCAAAGAAGAATATCTGTAGACTCCAAGTGAAACATTGGTGAGGGATGAGATAGTCATATTGTCAGTCACTGGTGAAATGTTGGACTTAGGAGAAGTATGTGCCTTAGGATCATAGTATGTCAATTTATCGACAGTGACGATCTTTACTTTATGTGGAAATCACATCATACATAAAACTGAAAATGCCACAGCTGACATGGCATATGTGTAACTACGACCCAGAACGATGTTATAATCTAATGGGGAATTTATGAATTCAATATCAATAGAGACAGTCTTGCCGAAAACAATGATAGGAAAGTTTTGAAGTAAGTCAAGGTTTTGAGATGGATGAACGTCCCATGCATGAAGAGTAATGGTGGATGGGGACAGGTGGGGTGAACCATGTTATTTCCAAACACTAGCATCCATGACACAGGTGGAGGTGCCTTCATCAATGATACATTGCTGAATAGTGGAATTTATTATTGAGACTAGTATTTGAAAATAAATGGATGAAGAAAGTGGGGGATGTTATGATTGGTCAACATCAAATATGATCATACGATCATCTGAAGGATCCACAGTGCCCAAATCAGTGAGTACATATTTCCATTTGGATGGGCATGACTCGAGGACTTTCATCATTGACATGGTAGCAAGAGACTGTGCCAAGTCATCTACTATGATATAGGTATGGGCGGATTTAGCTAAGGCAACATTTTGACATAATGGCCCTTTGGGGATCTTGGTAATAACCTATTCCTTAGGCTAAGGGATATGTAGGGTACCATTTGATGATGGAATAGACTCATTTTAAAATTACAATTGGGACTCAAACACAAACTTAGCAGGTGGCTTGTCATACTGGGGTGATTGAGTTTGAAGGTTGAATTGCTCTATGTTGACCTCATCAGAATTCATCATGAGAATCTGATAATCATGGGGACCAGATTGTAAAGTTTGGGGAGTTTCTTGACCATGTGTAGGTTGGGTACCTATATATCCTTGGTGAGGAAATGGGTTGAGATGAAGTAGGAGTCGAAGGAAGCGAAGTCATTGGATGATGTCCTCTAGAGGCAGTTTCTTGAGCTTCCCATACTTGACACATCTGAGATAAAATGGGACATTGATTAGTATAATGTCCATATATGCCGCAACATGCACACGTCTTATTGGTATGAAAGGCCTTGTTCTACTTGGGTTTCCTGCCCTATTATTGGGTTACAGGATTAGGATTATTTCCCTAGGGTGTATTAGGTGGAGAACCATGGTTACCCTCATTACCTTGGGATTGTTGGTTCATGTTACCTTTCCCCTTGTTCTTATTCTTGGTTTTGGGGGGATTAGTCATGGTCTACTAAGCATACACTTGACCTTGAGTAGGAGGTGGTTTTTGTGGCATAGGTGGAGAAGGCATGGGAGGTTGAGGCATTGGTTCTCGAGGGGTTGGAGCACTAGGTGGTGCATAAAGAACATATGGAGGAGGGGAAACATTTGGATAAACATGTTGAGAACAGTTTTCCTTATAATTCTTTGATGTAGTTAGGTATATGCATATGGTGTGCTTTAACCTTTATAAGGGTTGTGAAGGGGGATAATTGTAAGAGGTATTGGTCCCCCCCCCTCCCCCGAGTTGACCATAACTCGCCTGAGTTAGAGCATATGATTGCAGATGTGGGTGTGAAATAGATCCAACGACTCCATCGATAGCATGATATTACATTGGTGCATTAACATCATCGGGTCGAGGTAGATTAGGGAGAATGGTATAAACATAACCTGATTGAGCATAGATCAAGTAATATTTTAAAGCTACTTGGATCACATCTTCCTCCATATGAGGGAAGTGTTATGCGACATCTTTACCTATGGGGGTAAAAAACGATCTAAGAAACCAATTCATATAGACATGGAATTCAAATTTAGGGGCCCTACTCATGCTCCTCCTTTTATGCCATTCTCGGACATGGTTAGATAGGCTGGTGGCAGAAGTTTAACGAAATGATGTCAAGAGTTTGGTACCAGTTTCATAACGAAGAGATAACTGAAAATATGACAGAAAATCTTTGGAAAGAGTCCCAAAAGTGGAATGGGTGGCACGAGGTTGGTTGACATACCACTTAGCCACATCTCCATTAAGCGTATGTCAGAATAAATGAAGACAGATGGAGTCTTCAATGATGGAACTATAGGAACACCACATGTGAAATGAGCGAACACGATTAGTGGGTATTCTCTAGGTTTTCCTTCAAACTTGGGCATGTCTGAAGGAAGTTTTTTAGGCATAGCTGTCAAATTTTGGTTATGGAGAATAGGACCCTTGATTAACTTATTAAAATCCAGGAGATTTAAACTAGCCATGAAGGGTAGAAATGGAGTAGGAGGGACTCTACGGGTTGAGATTCCACTGGTAGTATTACCCGGTTGGGACCTGAGTTACCACCTTGGTTTTTAGCACCTGCATTGATTCCTAACATGGTGCTGATACTAAGTTGAGAAGATGCGGAATCAAAGGAAGAACTACATATATCTGTAAAATCAAAATTAGAAGGACTCATTGGAGGACTGGGAGGATTAATTCTAACTCGGCGGGGAGGAGTAATATGTCCTAACAGGAATTGAAGGGGAATTCCTCGAATTCACCGCGATAAACTCCTAGGGGTGCAATGATGTCAAGAGAAAGATGACACTAAAGGACTAAAGGATGATAGAAGAAGAAGAGTAAAAAACAGAAAGAAAAAACCTAGTGCAGTGGTGCCAAGTGCAAATTTACTATATAATGATGCTACTCTAATAAAAGCAAGCACGTCCTCTCAAACAAAATGACCTCTAGCCTATAAGTGATATAAATCCTCCAAAAATCATTAAATCTATTGTTTTAGATGCCCTTCCAGGGAACTTATTACTTGAAAGAATCTCATCCCTGCAAGCAAAGTTGTCCAGAGAAAGGTGGGGTAGAGAACCAACTACTTCCCACAACCAGTCCTATAAGGTGTTTTTCGAAGATTAGTCACTATGTTTACCTTCGTCCCACGGGGGAGGGGGGGGGGGGCGAGTCTTGAGCTTCTTGATGATCATCGGTGCATGGAATTACTTACCACAAGTTTGGTAGCATCGAGTATAACCATTCATACGATGACCTAGCCTAACCCCCTCTGAATCAGGTTTCAGATGCACTCTGGCTTTGGACCATGGGATGGTGAAGTATTTTACGCTCCCTATAAAGTCAAATTCTATGTGTCAATTTAAATTATATATGGGTGTTATTAGAAGCCTATCCCACTGATCCTAAAATTAAATACACAGATTTTTTGGACCTAATGCCTAAATGGGATTAATATATGTGTTATATTATAAAATGTGGTGTGTTTCAAGTCTTGGCTTGGAGGTGTTAACCAATCTCATGTTCTCTTAGGGTGTCAAAATGTGTGTTTATTGGATGAGTTAATTGAGCATTTTTTATTATGACATATGTTGCTGAAATAAAATGTTGAAATACTTTAAATAATGTTGTAAAAATGACAATAAAATAAATAGTTCATGAAGCACAAAACCCACCTGAAGAAGGCTCTCAAACAAATATAGAAGGAGAGGCAAAAAATATACTTAAAATCACCCAAAAATGCCTACAATATCTAATTTCAAATGGACTGGGATCTAAAGGCACTAAGCTGCTGAAAATGGTGCAGAAAAACAACAAAAATCATAGGTGAAATCTGCTGCAAAGTATAGGCAAGAAGCTCAACCAACCTAGGACACTCCAGGGGATCCTAAGGGGGAAGGCAAGAGAAAACTCAAAATGGAGTTAAGGGGGTAAAATAACATCTAAAGGGCAAAAATAAAGTGGATCAAACCCTAAAAATGAGTAGCTTAAAGTGTTGAAACCCTAGACTCCTTACTCACCCAATCTCTTCCTAAAAAGGTGGAGGATTACTACAAACCCTAGGGGGATTTTTTCTTCCTCATAGAGACAAAATAAGAGTATCCAGGCATAAGGAAGACTAAAAAAAGTGACAAAAACCCTGCCCAGTACATAAACAACAAATTTAACAATTATTCCAAGGATGGAGTGAAGGAAAAATAAATAAATAGTGATTTATTTAATTATTCCTAGAGGATTTAGTCAATTGTGACAATGAGTAATTATCAAACAATGATTTAATAATTATTCCTAGAGAAAATTAAACAAATAATGGTTTATTTTATTATTCTCATGGGTTTTAATCATAAATAAATTAATAAAAGTGATTTATTAAATTATTTCCTATAGTGAAAGTGATTTTACTATGGTAAAATTAAACTTACATGGTGTATTTCGATCCACATAGTTAGAAATGGCTAGGTGACCATTTTTTTGGTAATAAAATAAATAATATTTGAACTTAGTCACCTTGCATTGGTAGTTGAAAAATATTTTAGTTAGAGTCTTGAAAGAGAAACAGGAGGATGAAAAACGACATCATAGATTCCTTGAATGAGATTCAGAGGATGTAGTATCATCAATGTGCATATTGTTGAAAAATGTGTAACTAGGTTCAATCTTCATAAATATGAAATGTACTTTTGATTCTTGTAAATTTTAAAATGAAAGAAAATTTAATTATTATTATTATTGGATCTTGGGTATGACACTTAAGGTCTTTTATTTTATAGGTTAAGCACCCATTGAGTGCTTCTAGGGTTTTTCCTAGGTCAAGTAGTCAAAATAGTCATTGTCATAAGGTGAACGCCCCATTGGGAACTTTGTAACTTTTAAAGAAAATTATTTTTGTTCCTAAAAGTTTCAAAATACCCTTCAAGACCAACTAAATCTGGTAGTTGGAAATCTGGCCAAAAAGAAAGAGTCACGTCCACCTTGAAGAGCCTATATATAGGAGGGAACTTGTCCTCGTTCAGACACACTCACTCATCACTCATTCTACAAAAGAAATAGGAAAAAGAAGGTAGGGAAGAAGGAATAGGATGAAGGATACTTTTGTTTGGGCTATTTCTCTCTTACACATGCTAAAGAGGACGAGGGTTTCTGCAGCAAATCTAGGGTTTCTATCTACAAGTTTGATCTTGGAGAAAATAAGGAAAGGAGGTGAAGTGAAGGTCACTAATCATCATACTCAAGCTCCAAAAGTCAAAGAAAGGAAAGAAAAAGCAAAAGGAAGGTTCAGAAGGTAGAATATCAAATCTCACGTGTGTGGCATCAGCAACTGCAGGTGGGTGAAATTTCAGATTTGTAGTGGAGGTCGAAAATTCTACAGCAGAAGGTCAAAGAAGTGCTACTGTAATATATTTGACTGGGTTTGATTATATCAAGTTTAGCACATAATATGGAGAGGTTGGTATTAGTATTGGAGGGTATTGGTCTCAGTCTTAAGGTCTTGGAATTCGTCAAATGAATAATCTATAAGGAAGAGAAGAGATTTACAGGTTTTCCTCTCAAGTGGAGATATTTTGGCCCTCACTTGCAGCCTACATTATGTGTTCTTATTCTTCTTATTTTGGTATTTTTTTATGATTCATACAAATAATAATAAGTAAAAATTATAATAAATAAAAATACATCACGAGCAATTATCAAGTAAAGGGAAATCATTATAATCTTTTCCCTATAGATTTATGAACATGGTATCAGAGCTACGGTTGGCTACGGAATTATGAATATCTCCATTGCATTAAAGAAATTCGTCAAGAAGTGTTCTAAGGTAGCAAGACATCTCAAAAGGGGCATCAAGTAAGCATGGAATCATATATTTACTACAAAGAAGGAAGTAATAAAAGCAAAGGATGAAGATCTCTTCTCTGCACTCACTCGCACATTCCAAGACAAGATAATTTGGGTAATCGATAGTGGTGCATCTAGATACATCATCAGTCATCACAAACAGCTAAAGACATTATCAAAGGGAAAATATTCTTACTCAATGTAACTTTGAGATAAAAATAGCTATCTTGTAAGAGGAATTTGATCAACCTCTATAGAGCTAGGGAATGGAAGCAACATTCATCTCAAAAACATCATATTTGTTCCAAGTTTGCATAAGAACTTACTTTCCATTTCAAGTCTAGAAGACAAGGCTGAAAGAGTAGATTTTATTGATGGAAAGGTTGTAGTATGGATTAATAACTCAAGCATATAAAATTCTAGAGTAATCAATATTCGTGAAGGAATACTTTACAGGTTGATATCTCCTCTTGCAAAAGCTTTTGTTCACATTCAAATCAGCCCATGTGAAATCTAACATAGAATATTTGTTCATCTTCATTTCAAGATCCTTCCAACCCTAAGTACTATAGTAGATGGAATCCCTGAATTAAAAGAAGATGATGAAGAAGTATGTAAGGGATGTGCATTGGGTAAGAAAACGAAGAGACCATTTGGAAACAGTGGTTCACGATTAAAAGAAATATTGGATCTTATTAATTCTGATATATGTGGCCCTATGACTCCTAAATAACTTAGAGTTCATCTTAATTATTTCACTTTTATAGATAATCATTCAAGAAAAAATTGGGTTAGCTTGATGAAATCCAAGGACAAAGTATTTACAAAATTTCAAGAATTCAAAGTTTAAGTAAAGAAGAATCAATATACTAATATATTATAATGGAGGGGAGTATACATCCAATAAAATTATATCCTTCTATAAGGAGTTTTGGATTAAGAGAGAGTTGATACTCCCATGCAATCCAAAATAAAATGGAGTTGTAGAATGAAAGAATCGATCCAATGAAGAAAGTGTAAAAGAAATGTTGCATAATCAAGATCTACTAAAATTTATGTGGGGAGAATCCACAAAGAAAGTTTTATATATTCAAAATCGAAGTCCCCCCCGGTCACTGGATAATATAACTCCCGAAGAAGTATTCACTGGGAAGAAACAAACTATAGACCATCTTCGAATCTTTGCTTGTCCTGTATATATTCATATACTTAAGGAAAAAAGAAAGAAGTTGGATCCATCAAGAATGAGAGGAAATTTTTTGGCTACAAAAACTCCTCTAAGGCTTATATAATATACATAAAGGAAGCATATTGTATAGAATTCAATCGAGAAGTTATAGTTGACGAAACTATTACATTCAAGAAATATAAGGAACTTCCCATGGACACCGATGATGAAGAACTTATAGTATTTGAAGAAGTTGACAGGGAAGAAGGATCTCACCATGAAGATAAGGTTCCCAGATAACCTACTAAACCTGTGGTCATCCTTGAATCAAGAAAGAGACCTAAATGGTTGAAGTCTACAATAATTGATGCATAAGTTCATGGAGCAGCACAAGGCACATTCAGAGAAAGAAAGAAAACCAAACGATATTCTTGGTATGAAACATACATGACAAAAATGATAAAGGCGGATCCATCCACTTTTTAAGAAGTTGTCAACCATCAAGAATGGAAGGATGCCATGAGTGAATAATATCAAATAATGAAGAATGGATTTTTGGAGATCGTACCTATCCCCGAAGACAAATCTGTGGTAACTTCCAAATGGATCTATAAGATCAAACATGCAGTAGATAGAAGTATCGACAAGTATAACCTAAGATTTGTGGCTAGGTGTTCTCTCAATAAGAAGGCATAGATTTTCTCCAACAACAAGGTATACAAATATTCGTTCATTGGTCTCTTTGGAAGCATTGATGGGATGAAACATCCACCAAATGGATGTCAAGTTTGAATTTCTGAATGGCACAATTGATGAGGAATTCTATATAGAAAAATCCTAGGGATTTGAAGTTAAAGACAAAAGGCATATGTTTGCAAACTCAAGAAAACATTATATGGCCTCAAGAAAGCACCAAGGGAATGGTATGCTAGGATGGATGCATACCTACAGAGATTAGGATTGATAAATTTTTTGTTGATCTTAACCTTTATATCAAGTTGTGAAGGGAGAACCAGTAATCATTCTTTTATATGTAGATGATATTCTCTTGACAAGTGTAGAAGCTTGAATTGAAGAATGTAAAAATAACTAGCAACTGAATTTGACCGGAAGGTTCTAGGGCTAATGAATTACTGTTTGGGACTAGAAATATGGCAAGGACATGATGAAATATATTTGGGTCAAGGGAAGTATGTGATCAAGAAGTTGAAGAGGTTTGACATGATGGATTGCAAACCAATGACCACTTTGATAATCACAAACTTGAATATACTAAGGAGTTCTGAATCTATCCCTGTGGATCCTTCAAAGTATAGACAACTAACTAATTGGATCACTGATGTACTTGGTGAATACTCGACCTGACATATTTTTTGCAGTAAATTTTCTCAGTCAATTCCAAGTGGAGTTGAAGCATGATCATTGGATGACAACAAAACATATTCTGAGATACCTGTAAGGAAGCATCCACTACTACCAGAAATATGATAGGAGGAATAATGTCCACTTGATGGGATATATAGATTTTGACCAGGGAAGTGAGCAAGATGGAAGGAGCAATACAAGAGGATGTTTCAGGTTTGAATCCTTCATAATCTCATGGATGAACATAAAACAAGATATAGTTTCTTTGAATAGTGCTAAGGTTGAGTATATTGCAGCTTGTGAAGTAAGAAGAGAAGTGGTTTGGCTAAGGAAGATGCTATCTAATCTATTTGCGGGACCTATGGACCCTACAATGATACATTTCGATAACACTAGTTGTATGCATTTGTCTGAAGACCCAATATTTCATGGAAATACAAAGCATAAAAACAACAAGTATGACTAGATTTAGAATCTAGTAAAAGATGGTGTATTGTAGCTATAGTATGTCTCCACTGATGAACAGGTAGATGACAAATTAAAAAAATATCTTCCTAATAAGAAGCTTTTGTATTTGAGAGACAAGCTTGGTTTGGCTAATGTATCCTCCCTATTTGAGAGGGAGAGATGGGCACATCATTCTTCTCTTCACTTTGGAAGACATGATAGAGGATTCGGAAATCATCTAGCAACTGATACTCCTTGAGGATGAGGTAGGGCATCCAAGATAAGAGTGGTCTTGGACCGATATTCTTTGAGGACTATCTATCCAAGATAATAATAGTCCAAAGAATGCCTTACTCTATGAACACTCGAATGGAGTATGTACCTTGAGAGACAATGATGATGGTGTCTATAAATCATTTTCCTCACCATCATTGTGCTTTGATCTTGTGGAGAGAGAGAGTTGTTATTCAAGGCCTTGCTATGTGATAATGTTAGTTGATATGATTTTAGACAGATGGGCTACCAATCTGACTCTTCTTATGAGATCTCTTCATATTGACGATGTCCATGTAACATTTATGAATACCTCTCTAGTTAATAGGGAGTGTTGAAAAATGTGTAACTGGGTTCGGTCATCATAAATATGAAATGTACTTTTGATTCTTGTAAATTGTAAAATGAAAGAAAAAATTATTATTATTATTTTTGAAGCATCGGATTCATGCTCAATTTATTTTATTTTATAGGTCAAGCACCCATTGAATGCTTCTAGGGTGTGTCCTAGATCAAGAAGTCAAAAGAGTCATTGTCATAAGTTGAAGATCCCATTAGGCACATTGTAACTTGTAAAGAAAATTATTTTTGTTCTTAAAAGTTTCAAAATACTCTCCAAGACCAAGTCGACCTCGTAGTTTACAATTCAACCTAAAAGAAAGAGGCATGTCCATCTTAAAGAGCCTATATATAGGAGGGAACTCATCCTGCTTGAGACACACTCACTCATCACTCATTTTAGAGAAGAAAGGGGAAGAAGAAGGAAGAGGACGAATGAGACTTTCATTTGGTATATTTCTCTCTCACACGTACTAAGGAGGACTAGTGTTTCTGTGACAAACCTAGGGTCTTTATCTACATGTCTGATCTTAGAGAAAATAAGGCAAGGAGGTTAAGAGAAGGTCACCAAGGGTCATCCTCAATCTCTAGAATTCATACAAAGGAAAGAAAAGGTCAAAGGAAGGCTCAGAAGGAAAATCAAAGCTCACATGTGTGGCAGCAACAACTGCAGGGGGGCCAAAATTTTAGATCTACAATGGAGGTCGAAAATTTTGCTCCAAAAGGTCGAAGGAGTGCAACTGGAAGATATTTGACTGGGTTTTACTGGATCAAGGTTAGCACATCATCCGAAGAGGTTGGTATTTGTCTTGGAGGGTATTGGTCCTAGTCTTAAGGTCTTGGAATTCGTCAACTGAAGAATTTATAAGGAAGAGGAGAGATTTGTGGGTTTTCCTCTCAAGAGGAGAGGTTTTAGTCCTAGCTTGCAGCCTAAATAAGTAAAAATACATCATAATCGGTTATCAAGTAAAGAGAAATCATTCTAATCTTTGCCTTATATATTTATGAACTCCTGTTTCACTAGTATGGATTTACATCTAGCTCATGTGGGGACCCACCTCCAATGTGAACTCAAATCTTCTATCCATCCTAGTTACAATGCAAAGGAACATGTTCTGGTGACCTCATTGAACTCTTGAGATCACGTTATGGATTTACATCTAGCTCATGTGGGGACCCACCTCCAATGTGAACTCAAGCCTTCTATTTGTCCTAGTTACAATGTAAGGGACCATGTTCTCATGACCTCATTGAACTTTTGAGATCATGTCATGTTACGATATAGTTTTACATTGTTTTATGGCTTACTATCACTATCATATATAGTTATTATCAATTGTAGAGTCTATAGTTTGACTCTTATAAGTACATTATAGGTCAATAGACCTTGTTCCCCTTGTGGCATATGGAGACATATAATGGTTTGAATTTTGATGATGTAAGATGGATGGAAAGATGTAATTTTCTCTTTTGAGGAAATACAAATTAACTTACAAAAAATATTATATGATAAATTAATGTTAAAATTTCAAATTTTCTTTATTGTTTTTTTTTAATATTAAAATAGTTATGTCCATAGGCATGTATATTTTAGGATAGGACTTCTATACATTTCATTTAATTATCAGTAATTATTAGGTGGATGGTAGGGTTCTAACCTCCATATACCCAAATCAAAATTTAAGATTTATTTCCAATGTAGTTATGTCATTTCACCCTTTAATTAAATTCATTAATTAAAAATATATGCGAGATGAACAATATCATATGAAATGAGTTATAGTTTTTTGGGCATATGGTATTGTAAAAAATCATATCTACATGATAAAATGGAAGTGAACCTCCATATTTAAGAATCTTGTTAAAAAAAAATCTAAATATATATATGTTTAAGTTATATATTATTTATTTTTATTAATAATAATAATAATAATAAATTTATTAATTAGTTATTTCTTATGATTCTTTTAATTTTAACAATTTATGATGTATAATAAATTAAGTGTTTTGATATTTATTATAGATTTATGCATATTAAATTTACTAACCATATAATTTATATTGTTAGACTAATTATATTATTGGAAAACCACACCAATAATACCAATAATATAAATATAAGTACAAAATTTTCTAATTATTTATATTTTTCATATAAACATAAAATTTTCTAATTATTTATAATGTTCTCTACTTGAGAGTTGAGAACCAAAAATAGGATCTTGCATTAAAAAACAAGGAGAGACCGACTCTATAAAATAAAAAGACACTTAAAAATTAAAACACTAAAATATATATATATATAGCATTGCATTCTATATATATGAGCAATTCGAGACACTTAGAAAGAAATTCTTATTCAACTCAGCGATGGAGTTGATTGAAGTGTTTATTAAATCTCCATGATTAATGAGATTGACAAGGCAATTTCCCAGTGCAATGTTGCCTTTCCATGTAGGGTTTTAAGATATTAGTTGTGAGCTTGATAACAACTTATGGGTGCCTTTTGAAGAGGCAAAACTTCACAAAACAGCTAGTTTCTTATCGAAAAACTAACCTAAGATTTATAACAGGAGAGCCCCATAGAAAATAATATAAATAAGAATTAAGTTGTTATTGTGGACGCAATAAGCAACACCACCCTGCCTTCGCCTTCAAATCCCACAAGCTTCACCATCATTCTAATGAACAGAGAAGGGTATGGCATGAGCAGGAAGTTGTTAGCGCACTGATTGCCTCCGGCTCCATTATAGTTTTCAATTATTTCTTTATTAATCATTGATCCAATCAACTTATAATGTTTAATTTAAAAAAAAAAAATTTATTTTTCAATATTATTAAAAAAAATATTTTTAAACATTTAGTTGCACCATAATTTGAAGGTTTTATTGCAACTTTTGCACAATATAATAGGATGTGGATAATTGCCTCACATATTTTATGCCATAATTTATAGATATGGATTCAATATTCATGTATGATATTTAGATATTTGTGTAATGATTTTTTATTCCTAAGTTTTGTAGGAAAAAAATCCAAAATTAAAATTCTTCAAAAGTCTTCCTATAAAAATTTGATATGAATAACTTGTAAATAATATACTTACAAGAAGTTGCTTCCCTCTATTGTTTATGTTTTTCTTAGCATTTATATAGGATTAAACCTGTAAATGTGTAGACTTACTCTATGATTATTATCCACCAAACTTTATGCAAATCTTGATAAATAAGTAAACAATTAATTTATCCACTTCACATGTCAATTTGTTAATTTATGCCAATATAATAATAGATAATTTCATTATTCTATTAATTATTATTAATTTAATATAGACCATTATAAATTATAATTTTATATAAAAAAATTCTCAAAATAATTTTAATTTAGATCACAAGGAATCAACTACCTTAACATAATTATTAATCAAAGGTACTTCCATGACCTTTATTTTCTTTTAAAGACCTTTATTTTCTTTTAATATTGTCTTTAAAAGAGAGAAGATAACAAAAAGAAATGAAAAAAGGAAGAAGGTGAGTTATGAACCTTTCACTTGAGAATGACAAAAAGGAAGATGGTGGGATCTTGAATCTTAATTACTCTTATTTTTCCTTTTTAGAGTTCATCACATAAAAAAAAAAAAAACATTTCAACCTTAAATATCTTTATAATATTTATGTTGGAGGTGTTTTTTTGTGAGGTTGGCTAGACAAACATTGTTCAGCCCACCGAATCACCGAATCAGAGAGCATTATTTTCTTCTTTCAAAATAGCCAATTATATTTTGACATGTTTGGAAGTTTTGCAAAAATTTTGACCAGTTCTAGTCTTTGATCAATGAAGCACGTACCACTCTGAAATTTAATTATGCCGGAGGCGTTCTCTTTATGAGATTGGGTGGGAAAACACTGTTCACCTCACCCAATCATAGAACTTCCCCACCGCCCTTCTAAATAATTATATCTTGACATGTGGTGACATAGTATTGGGTGTGGTTGAATTAAAGTCCTGCCCGTCCTCGATTTCTCCACCATCCACGAGATCCGCGTGCATACACGCTTCCAGGTTGTGCCAGTGGGAGGTGTCCCCGTGTTACCTCAACAACATTCCCGCTCCTAGGCACTTGTTAGCCTCCACATTGTGCGATCAAAGGTTTGATCCAATGGTCAAGATTTCCGCGGAGATGTCGAGGTAACGACCTAACCTAAATCCTGAACTGGGTGTTCAGTCTTGCGTTGCTTTTGGGATGGAGGTGCTCTGCACCGAGGTGAGGAATTCTACTACCCCATCCTTTGCAACTCTTACCGATAAGTTTTAGTTGGATCTTGTGATAGTTCAATATTGTAGGCTGCCATGGCTTTTAAACTCCTCACAAAATTTACTGGTTATAGTAGGATTATGCAAATAAAATTATTTTTAGTTTTAGGCCAATATTGATGGCACGGAGACTATGCTCGCGGATCAAGGTATTTTCTTACCCTTTTTCGCTAGATATGCTCATAAGGCTATGTGAGAGTTCAAGGGTTTACAACCCTGCTTCGTTCTTTGCAGTCTCCAAGGAAGGGGCATTGGAAGTTCGAATATTGCTCACGTAATGACTGTTTTAGTTTATAGTTTATTTGTATTACTGTACATTTCTTTCCTCTAATCGAATTAACTGGAATTTCGTTTGAATTCCTGGCAGGTGAGGCTTCTGCCTAAGCCGTTTTTTTAGTGGGTTTACGCCTACCCATTAGCAATTATGATATTTTCTTAGGGTACAACTGTTTTAGGCAATATTTTTATTACAACATGGTTATTACCCAAAACCACCAATGTGTTGTATTTCTTAACTTCATGCTAGGGTAGACCTCTATGCACTGGTCTGAACTATTAATGGTATCAATGTATATATTTTCGGACTTGGGTTCAAGCTACAAGAGCGTTTTCCTATCTCAATGGGTTAATTTAGTTTCCTGCTACTTTGAAATTTTAACAATAAAGGCCCAAGGGTCAAGCCTAATCGCATGTCTTATATCGTAAGTACTTTTATACATCCTCTCTTTTTCCAACAGAAAAAACTCAAACAATGGTTGCCAGGGACTTTCATCAAGGACTATCTTTGGATTTGTGCTGAAGTTGGGAAGGTAAAATAAGGGTTGGACCAAATTATAATCATGTGTGAATGAATTTCATGCACGTGTAACTCTAGTGAAAGGATTTATTTACCATGTAATCTAGTTCCAAGAATGGATACTAAAACTAGAAGACACTAAAAGTTAGTACATAATACTTATGCATAGGGGGAGGCATGATTTGTAAATAACAATAGGCTTTCAGAACATGAATGAAATAATTTGACATGTAAAAGGCTTTTGGCATACATGGTTCAGCAGCAGAGTTATACCATTACCAAGTTGAAACAAATGACAACGTGGATATCCAGGTGGTATGGGTGACTTCCATGATGTGCTCCTAAAATCCTTGAATACAAGAATTCCTAGACAAGGAGGTGAGGATCATCCAACATATTTCTTTCCCAACCCACTTGTATTTATCATTTCTTATTGGATGTTGAAACCTAGCAAAAGGTAGAAAATTATGAGTAGGTTCAAGACAACTATAATATAAGAGTTCACTCTGCCACGAACATGCCCATATTAAGAAGAAGTGATCTTTGATATAGAATGAGAGAAACATGTTGCCATACACACACAAAATGTTTTAATGGTGAAAATAACAGAGATAATTTTCAAATACCAGGAATGAACAACATGATGAATAGAGGTTATTTCTGGAATCTCAAATAACATGTTATCAATATTATAATTTAGGTCAATGTTGTATTGCTTCTGCGAATCAACAATGAAGATGGAGGCATGTCAGTCCACCCACCATGGATCAATTCACCCCTAAGACATAAATAAGTGCTTGGGGATAGGGGTAAGTCCTAGGTGACTTTAACAGGAAGCTTAGAAGAATAGGCAGTGCTTGTGTTAAATCATCTAATCTTCAAGGGTTATTTTGTCCACATAATTCAGGAGGCCAAAAAAAAAAAAAACAAACAAACAAAACAAAACAAAAAATTCACAATTAAGCGAAGGTTATATAATTTTTTTGTGAAGACTTCTGTGATTTTCCCTCACTGTTCACGTGTCAACTGAAAACACTAAAGTGGATAGACATTTCAAACTTCAACCTAGTGAAGAATAGCCAAATGTGACCACCATCACTAGAGCACACATTTTAGGGTTGGATTCTCACTAGCAATTTATTAAGTATTCTTTTGAGAAAGAGCTCATATTGAATACCTTTTACAAATAAATGTGTATAGAGAGAGATCAAATTCACATGGAACAATATTTCCCAAGAAAGCTTCAACAAATTAAAAATAGCATTCGCATACATATCATTTTCTATGATTCCTTATTTAAATCAACCATTTGTTGTTGTCAATAATTAGTAAAACTATGTTTTTGCACTCTTGGAACTCCATGTCCATTGTGGCAACCTTTTTCTCTGTTCATTAAACTGTAACAAGATAATTATAATCTCGATATTCTCAATATGTGCTACTAGGTTGGTTTCCCAGTGGGCAGATCAGTCGCAGAGAGAACTATCACATGTAAAGCTCTATTTCGGTAATAAAATGGAAAACATTTCACAAAAAAATAATTAGTAAAACTGTAATAGGAGCAACCATAATGCAAAAGATAAAAGTATTTACATATGATAGAAAATAGGTAAAATTTGGCCTATGTATGAGCAATTTGTGTTAGCAATCTTACATGCAATAAAGAAGTGAAAACATTTGCTTGGTGCATGTTCACGATAGAAACAAATCATTGGAGCTTTAAGATTTTTGATCACACAAACTTACCATGGAAAAAAAACGAAAAAGATATTTCATATTAGAACTATGAAATGGATAAGATTTGCAGTCATGCATGCTAGAATTAAGGCAAATCCCATGTCCAATGTCCTTCCTAAACTCTCTTTCATCATTTACATGAAATTCTCCCAATTATGTCAACTCAAACCTACCATGGAAGAAAATGAAAAAAATTATTAGAACCATGCAATGGATAAGATTTGCAATCATGCAGGCTAGAAGTAAGGCAGATCGCATGTTTGATGCCCCTCCTAGGCCCTCTTTCATCATTTACATGCAATTTTTCCAGCTATACCAACTCAAGCTAGGAAACTGCCAGAGTATGGAAAACATTAAAAAGAAAAAAGAAAAAACATCATAGCAATGCAAGAGAATAGTGCCATTTAGAATTAGGTGCAGAGTATAATACACATTGATACAAACACCCAGAATTAAGAGACCATCTTGAAAGAAGGAAAATTCCCAACAATTTATCACATGGGATTTACTAAGGCATATTTGATATATGAAGGCACTTCCATTGGATGAAGATCAAGATTCAAAACTAAAATTATAATATTGATAACATGTTACTGAAGGTTCCAGAAATACCCTCTATTCATCATGTTGTTCATTCCTGGTATTTGAAAATTATCTCTGTTATTTTCACCATTAAAACATTTTGTGTGTGTACGGCAACATGTTTCTCTCATTCTGTATCAAAGATCACTTCTTAATATGGGCATGTTCATGGCAGAGTAAACCCTTATATTATAGTTGTCTTGAACCTGCCCGTAAGTTTCTACCTTTTGCCAAGTTTCAACAGCCAATAAGAAATGATAAAGACAAGTGGGTTGGGAAAGAAATATGTTGGATGATCCTCACCTCCTTATCTAGGCATTCTTGTATTCAAGGATTTTAGGAGCACATCATGGAAGTCACTCATACCACCTAGATTATCCACGTTGTCATTTTTTTCAACTTGTTAATGGTATAACTCTGCTGCTGAACCATGTATGCCAAAAGCCTTTTACATGTCAAATTATTTCATTCATGTTCTAAAAGTATCTTGTTATTTACAAATCACGCCTCCCCCTATGCATAAGTATTATGTACTAACTTTTAATGTCTTCTAGTTTTAGTATCCATTCTTGGAACTAGATTGCATGGTAAATAAATCCTTTCACTAGAGTTACACGTGCATGAAATTCATTCACACATGATTATAATTTGGTCCAACCTTTATTTTACCTTCCCAACCTCAGCACAAATCCAAAGATAGTCCTTGATGATAGTCCCTGGAAGCCATTATTTGAGTTTTTTCTGTTGGAAAAAGAGAGGATGTATAAAATTACTTACAATATAAGACATGCAATTAGGCTTGACCCTTGGGCCTTTATTGTTCAAATTTCAAAGTAGCAGGAAACTAAAGTAACCCATTGAGATATGAAAACGCTCTTACAGCTTGAACCCAAGTCCGAAAATATATACATTGAGACCATTAATAGTCAGACCAGTGCATAGAGGTCTACCCTAGCATGAAGTTAAGAAATACAACACAGTGGTGGTTTTGGGTAACAACCATGTTGTAATAAAATATTTCCTAAAACAGTTGTACCCTAAGCATATATCGTAATTGCTCATGGGTAGGCGTAAACCCATTAAAACAACGGCTTAGGCAGAAGCCTCACCTGCCAGGAATTCAAACGAAATTCCAGTTAATTCGATCAGAGGAAAGAACTGTATAGTAATACAAATAAACTATAAACTAAAACATTCATTACGTGAGAAATATTCGAACTTCCAATGCCCCTCCCTTGGAGTCTGCAAAGAACGAAGAAGGGTTGTAAACCCTTGAACTCTTACATAACCTTATGAGCATATCTGGCGAAAAAGGGTAATAAAATACCTTGATCCGCGAGCATAGTCGCACCGCCCTCAATACTGGCCTAAAACTTAGAATAATTTTATTTGCATAATCCTACTATAACTAGTATATTTTGTGAGGAGTTTGAAAGCCATGGCAGCCTACAATATTGAACTATCATAAGATCCAGCTAAAACTTATCGGAAAGAGTTACAAAGGTTGGGTTAGTGGAATTTTTCACCTCGGTGCAGAGCACCTCCATCCCAAAAGTAGCGCAAGAATGAACACCCAGTTCAGGATTTAGGTTAGGTCGCTACCTCAACAGCTCCATCGAAATCTCGACCGTTGGATCAAACCTTTGATTGCATGATGTGGAGGCTAACAAGTGCCCAAGAGTGAGAATGTTGTTGAGGTAACATGGGGACACCTCCCGCTGGCACAACCTAGAAGCGTATATGCACGTGGATCTCGTGGATGGTGGACAAATCGAGGACGGGAAGGACTTTAGTTCACCCACACCCAATAATCTGTCGCCACATAACAAGATATAATTAGTATTTATGGAACCTTCAATAACATGTTATCAATATTATAATTCAGGTCAATGTCGTAGTGCTTCTGCGAATCAACAGTGAATATGGAGGCATGTAAGTCCACCCACCATGGATCAATTCACACCTAAGACACAAATAAGTGGTTGGGGATAGGGGCAAGTCCTAGGTGACTTTAACATGCAGCTTAGAAGAACAGGCAGTGCTTGTGTTAAATGGTTTGGTCTTCAAGGGTTATTTTGTCCACATAATTTAGGAGGCTAGAAGAAAAACCAAAACTTCACAATTAAACGAAGGTTATATAATTTTTTAGTGAAGACTTCTGTGATTTTCCCTCACTGCTCACGTGTCAACTGAAAACACTAAAGTGGATAGACATTTCAAACTTCAACCTAGTGAAGAATATCCAAATGTGACCACCATCACTAGAGCACACATCTTAGGGTTGGATTCTGACTAGAAATTTATTAAGTATTCATTTGAGAAAGAGCTCATATTGAATACCTTTTACAAATAAATGTGTATAGAGAGAGATCAAATTCAAATGGAACAAGATTTCCCAAGAAATCTTCAACAATTTAAAAATAGCATTCGCATACATATCATTTTCTATGATTCCTTATTTAAATGAACCATTTTTTGTTATCAATAATTAGTAAAACTGTGTTTTTACACTCTTGGAACTCCATGTCCGTTGTGGCAAATTTTCTCTCTGTTCGTTAAACTATTGAAACAAGATAATTACAATCTCAATATTCTCAATATGTGCTACTGGGTTGGTTTCTCGCATATCAGTAGCAGAGAGAACTATCACATGTAAAGCTCTATTTCAATAATAAAATGGAAAAACTTTCACAAAAAAATAATTAGTAAAACTGTAATAGGAGCAACCATCATGCAAAAGATAAAAGTATTTACATATGATAGAAAATAGGTAAAATTTGGCCTATGTATGAGCAATCTGTGTTAGAAATCTTACATGCAATAAAGAAGTGAAAACATTTTCTTGGTGCATGTTCACGATAGAAACAAATCATTGCAGCTTTAAGATGTTTGATCACACAAACTTACCATGGAAAAAAAATGAAAAAAGATATTTCATATTAGAACTATGAAATGGATGAGATTTGCAGTCATGCATTCTAGAAGTAAGGCAAATCCCATGTCCAATGCCCTTCCTAAACTCTCTTTCGTCATTTACATGAAATTCTCCCAGTTATGTCAACTCAAACTTACCACTGAAAAAAATGAAAAAAAAATATGAGAACCATGCAATGGATAAGATTTGCAGTCATGCAAGCTAGAAGTAAGGCAGATCGCATGTTTGATGCCCCTCCTAGGCCCTCTTTCATCATTTACATGCAATTTTTCCAACTATACCAACTCAAGCTAGGAAAATGCCAGAGTATGGAAGGGAAAAACAAAACAAAAACATCATAGCAATGCAAGAGAATAGTGTCATTTGGAATTAGGTGTAGAGTATAATACACTTTGATACAAACACTCAGAATTAAGAGACCATATTGAAAGAAGGAAAATTCCCAACAATTTATCACATGGGCTTTACTAAGGCATATTTGACATATGAAGGCACTTCCATTAGATGAAGATCAAGATTCAAAACTGGAATTATAATATTGATAACATGTTACTGAAGGTTCCAGAAATACCCTCTATTCATCATGTTGTTCATTCCTGGTATTTGAAAATTATCTCTGTTATTTTCACCATTAAAAATTTTTGTGTGTGTACGGAAACATGTTTCTCTCATTCTGTATCAAAGATCACTTCTTCTCAATATGGGCATGTTCGTGGTAGAGTGACCTCTTATATTATAGTTGT
Organism: Pinus albicaulis; assembly: GCA_034641835.2. Taxonomy (NCBI): domain Eukaryota; kingdom Viridiplantae; phylum Streptophyta; class Pinopsida; order Pinales; family Pinaceae; genus Pinus; species Pinus albicaulis. The sequence goes on along the minus strand of CM076575.1, from coordinate 752,420,815 downwards.
CTTGAACCTGCTCGTAATTTTCTACCTTTTGGCAGGTTTCAACAGCCAATAACAAATGATAAAGACAAGTGAGTTGGGAAAGAAATATGTTGAATGATCCTCACCTCCTTGTCTAGGCATTCTTGTATTCAATAATTTTAGAAGCACATCATGGAAGTCACTCATACCACCTGGATTATCCACGTTTTCATTTGTTTCAACTTGGTAATGGTATAACTCTGTTGTTAAACCATGTATGCCAAAAGCCTTTTACATGTCAAATTATTTCATTCATGTTATGAAAGTCTCTTGTATTTACAAATCATGCCTCCCCCTATGCATAAGTATTATGTACTAACTTTTAATGTCTTCTAGTTTCAGTAACCATTCTTGGAACTAGATTGCATGGTAAATAAATCCTTTCACTAGAGTTACACGTGCATAAAATTCATTCACACATGATTATAATTTGGTCCAACCCTTATTTTACCTTCCCAACTTCAGCACAAATCCAAAGATAGTCCTTGATGAAAGTCCCTGGCAACCATTATTTGAGTTTTTCCTGTTGGAAAAAGAGAGGATGTATAAAAGTACTTACGATATAAGACGTGCAATTAAGCTTGACCCTTGGGCCTTTATTGTTCAAATTTCAAAGTAGCAGGAAACTAATGTAACCCATTGAGATAGGAAAATGCTCTTACAGCTTGAACCCACTTCCGAAAATATATACATTGAGACCATTAATAGTTCAGAGTAGCGCATAGAGGTCTACCCTAGCATGAAGTTAAGAAATACAACACAGTGGTGGTTTGGGGTAGCAACCATGTTGTATAAAAATATTGCCTAAAACAGTTTTACCCTAAGCAGATATCGTAATTGCTAATGGATAGGCGTAAACCCATTAAAACAACGGCTTAGGCAGAAGCCTCACCTGCTAGGAATTCAAACGAAATTCCAGTTAATTCGATTAGAGGAAAGAACTGTACAGTAATACAAATAAACTATAAACTAAAACAATCATTACGTGAGCAATATTCAAACTTGCAATGCCCCTCGCTTGGAGTCTGCCAAGAACGAAGCAGGATTGTAAACCCTTGAACTCTCACATAACCTTATGAGCATATCTGGCGAAAAAGGGTAAGAAAATACCTTGATCCGCGAGCATAGTCGCCCTACCCTCAATACTAGCCTAAAACTTAGAATAATTTTATTTTCATAATCCTACTATAACCAGTAAATTTTGTGAGGAGTTTGAAAGCCATGGCAGCCTACAATATTGAACTATCATAAGATCCAGCTAAAACTTATCGGTAAGAGTTGCAAAGTCTGGGGTAGTAGAATTCCTCACCTCAGTGCAGAGCACCTCCATCCCAAAAGCAGCGCAAGAATGAACTCCCAATTCAAGATTTAGTTTAGGTCGTTACCTCAACAGCTCCACCGAAATCTTGACCATTGGATCAAACCTTTGATTACACGATGTGGAGGCTAACAAGTGCCCAGGAGCGGGAATGTTGTTGAGGTAACACGGGGACACCTCCCGCTGGCACAACCTGGAAGCATATATGCACGCGGATCTCGTGGATGGTGGAGAAATCGAGGACGGACAGGACTTTAATTCACCCACACCCAATACTCTGTCGCCACATGTCAAGATATAATTAGTATCTCTGGAACCTTTAGTAACATGTTATCAATATTATAATTCAGGTCAATGTCATAGTGCTAATGTGAATCAACAGTGAAGATGGAGGCATGTCAGTCCACCCACCATGGATCAATTCACCCCTGAGACACAAATAAGTGGTTGGGGATAGGGGCAAGTCCTAGGTGACTTTAACAGGCAACTTAGAAGAACAGGCAGTGCTTGTGTTAAATGGTTTGATCTTCAAGGGTTATTTTGTCCACATAATTCAGGAGGCTAGAAAAAAAACAAAAACTTCACAATTAAGCGAAGGTTATATAATTTTTTTGTGAAGACTTCTGTGATTTGCCTCACTGCTCACGTGTCAACTGAAAACACTAAAGTGGATAGACATTTCAAACTTCAACCTAGTGAAGAATAGCCAAATGTGACCACCATCACTAGAGCACACATTTTAGGGTTGGATTCTGACTAGCAATTTATTAAGTATTCATTTGAGAAAGAGCTCATATTGAATACCTTTTACAAGTAAATGTGTATAGAGAGAGATAAAATTCACATGGAACAAGATTTCCCAAGAAAGCTTCAACAAATTAAAAATAGCATTCGCATACATATCATTTTCTATGATTCCTTATTTAAATCAACCATTTGTTGTTTATTTAAATCAACCATTTGTTGTTGTCAATAATTAGTAAAACTGTGTTTTTGCACTCTTGGAACTCCATGTCTGTTGTGGCAACTTTTTTCTCTGTTCGTTAAACTGTTGAAACAAGATAATTACAATCTCAATATTCTCAATATGTGCTACTGGGCTAGTTTCCTACATATCAGTGGCAGAGAGAACTATCACATGTAAAGCTCTATTTCGGTAATAAAATGGCAAAACTTTCACAAAAATATAATTAGTAAAACTGTAATAGGAGCAACCATCATGAAAAAGATAAGTAAAATTTGGCCTATGTATGAGCAATCTGTGTTAGCAATCTTACATGCAATAAAGAAGTGAAAACATTTGCTTGGTGCATGTTCATGATAGAAACAAATCATTGCAGCTTTAAGATGTTTGATCACACAAACTTACCATGGAAAAAATTGAAAAAAATATTTCATATTAGAACTATGAAATGGATAAGATTTGCAGTCATGCATGCTAGAAGTAAGGAAAATCCCATGTCCAATGCCCTTCCTAAACTCTCTTTCGTCATTTACATGAAATTCTCCCCGTTATGTCAACTCAAACTTACCATGGAAAAAAATGAAAAAAAAAAAATTAGAACCATGCAATGGATAAGATTTGCAGTCATGCAGGCTAAAAGTAAGGCAGATCGCATGTTTGACGCCCCTCCTAAGCCCTCTTTCATCATTTACATGCAATTTGTCCAATTATACCAACTCAAGCTAGGAAACTGCCATAGTATGGAAAACATTAAAAAAAAAAGAAAAAACATCATAGCAATGCAAGAGAATAGCGTCATTTGGAATTAGGTGCAGAGTATAATACACGTTGATACAAACACTCAGAATTAAGAGACCATCTTTAAAGAAGGAAAATTCCCAACAATTTATCACATGGGATTTACTAAGGCATATTTGATATATGAAGGCACTTCCATTGGATGAAGATCAAGATTCAAAACTGAAATCAAACTTGGCAGTTCAAAATTCTGTCATGTTAAATAATGAGCTTGAAACATTTCAAATTTTCCTGTTTTCAATTTTCTTCTTTGGTCGCAGTAATACCGGGAACCTTATAAGCATAGGATGTTTTAATTCATGCATTCCCACAACTTGTTAGGAAGTGCTTCCTGTTGTTTGTGAGGCAGAACTGTTTGGTTAGTTTTCAGACTGAAACTTGCAAAGAATTAATTTGTATTGTTTGCGATCCCAACGCAATTGAAATAAAAAAAAATTAAGATGGAATTGAATTTATTTGAATTTTGGAGTGTAATCTTGTGTGTTTTTAGTGTTGTTTCCTGAATTTAACCTTTGTATGGTTATGCTGAAAATGTCATTCAAGTTTAAGTTTTCAGGAAAGCTGCTACCCACAAATACCTTAAGGCTCTATAATATACTCATAAGACCAATGCTAACTCTGGTTTTTTCTGAGCTCAATTGAGAAAGGACAAACCTTGTCCAGGGACTCCTAAGATTTAGATTTGGACGCTCATGTTGTTCTTTCACCTCTTTTCAGATAGCCAAAACAACTGAATTTTTATTCCCTTATATTGTCAGCTTGGAGAGACTGTATATTTGGGCTATCTAGATGGCAAGGAAGCCATTTTTCACTATCAAAAAGGAAGAGGTGAAGCTTCATTGATTGTCCAATGTCATTCGTCCATTTATTATCTTCTGCCAGGAATTAATTGGTTGCCCCAATATAAATGACAATGTATCTTTGGATGTGAAAATTTCGGGGAATTGGGTTTTGCATGTTGGTTAGTTTGTAGCCTGTCTTTTGGCTCAATATCAATTCCAGCAATTTTGTTTGGGGTTCCTATGTACTCTCTTCCACGCTCTTTTCGCTGGGGCATGTGAAATAATCATGCGTTAACTAAAATAAAAATCATCTACCTTACAACATATATTTCATGTGACCGCTTTTCCCCCCTCGACTTGCCATTGTCGCTACTAGCAACGCTTCCTTGTACTTCTCTTTTAACCCCAATGGATAAAGAAAGCGAACTTGTCTGGTAGGTATAAAGCATTTCCGCTAAGTATAGAATATCGTTCAAACTCATGGGTTGCATGATACACAACATGTTACATCTAAATGTGCAAACCATGGACCCTTTCCCTCTAGCCCTATGTCACCCCAAGACAAAAGAAAAAAAAACCATCTATCTATTTGCAACAAAAAGCACTAAAGGATGCAACACATATGTTAAGAAAATAAAAAGAAAGACAACAAAAATTTGGTTGGAGTGCAAGCAAATTGCAGTAGAGTTTTGGTCATCATTCGTGGTAAATTTGGGAATGCTAGAAAATTACATTAACAAATAAAGATGTGTGCAAAAGAAAAATATTCTCCATGGAAGATGCATCCCCACTCCCGGGTGTTACCTTGCACCTCTCGGTGCAAATGCTAGTTATAAATAGGTGAGGGCAGCCCCTTGAAGGTTTCGTGTTGTGGATTGGCCGTAGCGACCATTGTATCACGTGCCTTGCCCCTCAAAGGTGCAGTGATGCGGATTGGCCGTTTTGGTTATTATATCGGACACTCTGCGCCCCAGAGGTGTAATGTTGTGGATTAGGCTTTTTGGTGATGGTATCATATGCCCTGCGCCCCAAAGTTCTAAGCGTTGCGGATTGGCCATCTCGCTGGTCATATCATATGACCAGGGACGCGGGTCCTTAGTTTACTTTTTCAAATATAAATAAAGTGGTCATATATTCGTATTTTCTAGTGTAATATTAGTGGTTTTGGTTTATGAATTTTTCTAAACAATGGCAGATTGGCTCGATGATGAATATATGTCTAAACCACACCAAAATAGGGGTTGGCCGAAGCTATTGTGGTTAAACCCTCATCCTCGCGAAGTTGGAAGATCCTTTTTGGTAAATTCTTAATGAGTGTCGTGTTTACCAGGGACGTGATAACCTAGCGTACGTGAGGATTTTGGTGCAAACTGGTGACGCTCTAACTTCCTCTATGCTGACAAATTGGTCATGTCTGAGAGCCCTTCCACTCAAAATAATTCTTCCTTTGACTGATTTTATTTTTACCCCCTTTCTTTGGTTCCGAATTCGAAGACTCCTACTTGGCAATTAGCTATATTCTAGGGGTAGTTATATCTGACGTCTTTAAAGGTTTGGATTTTAGCTTTTTTTAAGATGATGTGGGTGAGGGTTTGTATATGTCCATTGTCAACCTCTAATATATGCGATCTCATAATAACATTTATTTTCTAGGTTTTTAACAATTTATCTGAAGGGGTAATAGGTACTCGGGTAGTTAGGTACTAGGGGTAGTTAGATATGGCGTCTTTCAACGTTAATAGGTTTTTCGTATGATGTGGGTGAGGGTTTGTCTATGTGACCCTTCAATATTTGATCTTAGAAAAAAAAAAAAACTTTTGTTTACAAGTTTCGAAGCGCTGAAGTATGCATCAATAGTATTAGATGTTGCTTTCATACTTGTGTGGTTATAGTGTTTCATATTTTTTTGGGGGTTTTGATTTTTGGTTATGTACATCAACAAATGGGCTATTATGCTTCGTATTTGTGGGTGGCTAAATCACGGGAGAAACTCTCCATATATAAATGTCAATACTTAACTGCAGCGTCCCTCAACTTAAGCAACAAGACAGCTAGGCCTAAGAGCAGAATTGATTGAATGCCGATAGCAAACTTGTGCTCGAAATGAACCACGAGATGTTTTAAATGCATCGTATTCAATATTAAGGGCTCCACAGGAAGTTTCCTCAAACACCCCATATAATTGTCTCTGCGCATATTCAAATAAGAACAATTTCATACTTGATTTAACCCGCTTCCCAACAGAAGCCTGAGAAATTGGAAGGCCAAATAACTCTAAGTTGAAACACTATTTTTTTTTGTCTGTCGGTTAGACATGAAAATCATTCCCTCAAAGGGCCCTCTCCAGTAACATAGTTGTGATCATAATACTCAACTAGAAATGTTGGGACACAACCTCCATTTACGGTATTCCCAAAGACCCGATCGTCAAACTCATTTACTCCACTTGACATGCCTAATTCCTCGGGTTCCATTTCATAAATATAGACTTATAGACTTATTATTATAGCCGCCCACCAATTCACGATACATGATATCAGCCACCTATATTAGGAAGAGTACCAAGACAAAATTAACCTTTAACAAAAGTAATTAAAAGACTTAGTAGGAATTTATTCCAACTAAGACTAAGACTAGGATTTTTAACAGCAAACAAAAGAAAAATCACTCAATGCAGACCCAATTGTATGTATAATAAAAATACAAATATACAAATATAAAGTAAACCATACTATAAATCTCAGGTTTAAATAATATCAACTGGCTACGTACCTGGAACTCACTCTGCATTGCTTCTCAGAATTATATTGAATTAGCAAAAAAAACGTTGTAAAAATATCCTCAACGGCGTTGCAAAATGTCGTTGGAAAAAACTCAGCCAATGACGTCCCAAAAACATAAATTATTGTTTAAGAAAACACTTTATCACAAACAAAAAAACGCCCAAGAGATCAGACCGTAAAAGAAGGCTCAGGTCTCCAAAAAAATATTGCAAATAACAAAATATCGATTCACATTTTAAAAAAAACAAAATTGGGTTCTTTAAATAGCGAAAGTAATGCCTCGGGAGCCCTCAAAACGAAGGGAAACCCCAAATTGTCATATAGAAACACTGAATTGAGAAGAAAAATCAACGAGGATGATTCCTTTCTCTTTGTTTTAACCAGCCTAGATTCATCTTAACTACGAATGTATCAAGCGCCGAGAGGGATCAAATCTCTCGAGGTGCAAACTTTTCTTCAAGTTTTGCATTCTAAAAAGAGGATGCAATGATGGTATTTGCAAGGCATGACACTATATTTTGTTCACAGAAATGAGCCTCGAATGTGAGGGATGGGGATTACAGGGATAGGGACAAAATGTTGTGTAACACTCTCTAAACTCTTTCCCTTCCTTTCTCTCTCTTCCTCTCTCTCTCTCTTTTCTCTCTCTCTCTCTTCACCTTCTAACTTTGTCACTATATACCTCTCTCTCTCCTTCTCTCCCCCATTCTCTTCATCTCTTCTTCTTTGTCTCTTTATCTCACCCCAAAACATACACACGCTCTCTACATATCTCAATTGTCACTCCCTCTTTCCCTCCACTTGTTACTCTCCATGTATTTCTTCTTCCCTTCCTCTCTCCCCATCCACCTCCATCTCTCTCTCCCCCTCCAACTCCATGTCTCTATGCCTCCGTCTCTCCCCATCCAGCTCCATCTCTCTATCCCTACCTCTCTACACTCGTTCCCTTCCTTTATCTGCCACCTCTCTCTCTCTCTCTCTTCTAAATTTGTCATTATATGTGCCTCTCTCTCCTTATCTCCCCCAATCTCTTCATCTCTTTTTCTTTTTCTCTTTATCTCACCCCAAAACATACACACTCTCTCTCCATATATCTCTTGTCACTCTCTCTCTCCCTCCACTTGTTACTCTCTATGTATTTATTCTTCCCTCCCTCTCTCCCCATCCAGCTCCATCTCTCTATCCCTTCGTTTCTCCCCCTCCAACTCCATCTCTCTATCCTTCCCTCTCTCCTCTTCACTCTCAAGTCCCCTCTCTTTTCCTTCCTCTCTCTCCCTTTCTCTCCTACCTCCCTCTCTCTTCCCCCATCTCTCTCTCTCTCTCTCTCCCCTACAATTCTCTATATTACCCCAATCACTCTCTTCCTCTCTCTCAATTCCTCTCTCTCTCGTCCTTCCTCTATCTCCCTTTATCGCCTCCCTCCCTCTATATTCACCCTCTCTCTCTCTCTCTCTCTCTGCCTTCAAATCCTCTCTCTCCCCCCATCACTCTATCTCTCTCTCCTACTATGTCACTATATCACTCTCTTTCTTCTTCTCTCTCCTTCTCTCCCCCCTTGTCTCCATCACTTTGTTTATGTCTCTTTATCTCACCCCTTAATATACACACTCTCTCTTTATCTCTCCATTGTCACTCCCTCTATCTCCACTTCTCACTCTCTATGTCTTTATTCTTTTCACCGGCTCCAACTCCGTCTCTTTATCCCTCCCACTCTCCTCCTCTCATCCTCTCTCTCTCTCTCTCTCTACCCTCCAATCCTTTCTCCTTCTCCCTCCCTCTCTCCTTCTCTCTCTCCCACCTCCATATTTATATCTCTTTCTCCCTCTCTTACCCTTCTCTACCTCTCCCTCTCTCCTCTCCCTCTCTTTCTCTTCCTTCCTCCCCTGCCCTCATATCTCCCTTATCACTCTCTCTATTTCTCCACCTCTATCATATGTCTTTGTTCTTCCCTCCCACACACACACACACATATATATAACAAATTTAATATTATATTAATAAAGTTATTAAATTTAATAATTTTAATATTATAATATATAAATATCAATAATATATTTAGTAATAATAATAATATTAATAGTTTAATGTTAATGTTAGGGTTAATAATGTTTTTTTTGGCATGGTATTATTATTAATTTGTTCCATGGTATTTGGTCCATAGGCTTCAAATATAATTAGATGTTGATTTCTGCTCCTATTTGATATATTTTTATTTATTTACCTTACTTTTTTATACCTTTTTTTATAAATATGGTATTTGGCTTGTGGTATTCAGCCCATGGTATTAATAATAATGTGTCTCATGGTATTTGGCCCATAATAATAATTGTAAATATAAAGAGGTTTATGGAGTAAATATAAAAATAGGTTTTATTTATTTACCATACTTCTAGTTTATTTATATTTGTATTTATTTACTATGAGTAAGTATAAAAAGAGGTTTTATTTATTTACCATACTTCTGGTTTATTTATATTTTTATTTATTTACCATATCTCTTTTTCTGAGTGTTTGTAAAACTCTTCATGTTTTAAATTTATATTGTTTAAATTTATTTTTAATTGTTTATTTATATGGTTATGTAAGTTATTTTTAAAGTCGACATTATTTATATTTTATTTAAACAAAAAAATAAGTTTTTTATACTTACACATAGGAGTCGTACCAAGTTGTAGAATGGGCCTCTCGACGCAATAAACCAACTTCCAATAGAATAGGAAATCCCCTTCCTTTATTTTTATATACATTTTAATAATAAAATTTGATATGCATTTTAATAATAAAATTTGATAAGGATGTAAATTTTGTGATTTTTTCCTTGTTATTATGCATTTTGCATCAAAATTTGATGTCCAGTGAAGGTTATCCAAATTCACCAAAGTTTTCCATTAATAATTTATACATCTTGCATGTCTTTGCATGTCTTTGGTTGCAGATGTAGAAAGTGTCATTTGAAAACTGTCTCACTTTATTTTGCACTCCACATTTGACATGTGATGTGGAAAGTGTCATTTGAAAACTATCTCACTTTATTTTGCACTCCCATAACCTTTCTTTGGTATCATTCTTTTTGCTTTTGCTTCAGTTTTTTGATGTAGGCATGGAGGTTGCTCATTGTGGATTTCTACATGATTTATGAAAGTGGCAACCTAAGTAGTAGACAAATCTTTTAACATATTTAAAGTACATTTCAAAGTGGCCAAGGATGTTAATAGTCATTATAGACATTAAAATTTACTTGTACAAGATATGATTAATTGAAGTTTGCAAGAGTATGAAGAGGAAGATTAGCTAGTGCATCCATTTTAAGGACCACTTTATGTTTTCGGAGGTTGGTTATGCAACATTATCCTAGAAGGAATGGGTTGTTGTTATGGTTCTCATGCACCTTGGAGGGCACACTTTGTGAGCTCTTCTAGGTGGACCTTTGAGCACACCCTCCTAAATTCAAGAATATTTTATAGTAGTTCACTTGTATCATTTCTTGGAAGATGAATTCTATGTGGGCCCATTAAGTATTTGACTTGGTTTCATCACCTATTTTTACATGAAGGTGATCTCTCTTGAGGAGTCTAGCATCGACATTTTGATTATCAACCATGAATCTAACAATTCCAATAAATCACTAATTGTTGAATTATCATTGATTTAATTAGAAAGATAATATTTTGTTATATGGGACATCACTCACTCTATATAAAGAGTTTCTCTCCATTCCATTATCCTCTTTATATTTTTTGATAAGTGACATTTTCTAGGGCCCTCCAAGATTTATTTTCATGTAATTTCTAGCAAGTACTTTAAGGATTATTGTAAAAAACTAGTCAATTTTCCTTGATTGCACATAATTGGAATGGGGAATATAGCAAGCAACCTTTTATCCATGTTGGTTGGAGGTGGAAAAAACAATGTTTCATCGAGTTAACTCATTCGTTGAAATTGTTGTGATATAATAAATTAGTCCCTCCATTTAATAACATCTCATGACTCCATTATCCTATGATTAATAGGCATTAGTTTCCTTGCATCTCTTTTCATTCCTTTATCCACAATTTTTTTATCTTATATTTATCTCATTTCCATTAAATTTGATATATTACAACAAATAGACATCTTATTAGGGCTTGCTCTTACCATATAACCTAAGACTCCACTTTGTAACATTAGCAATTTTATTTTGAAATAGTTCTATTGAATTGGAGAAGAACTAAGCACAAAAGATGAGAAAAAGATCCAATAATGTGAAAATGGGTAGTCTTCTTGTTCTTGAGTTATACAAGCCTAGCTGGCCTAGCTTCTTAGTACCTCGAACTTTACATCATTTAGAGTGTTATGTATAAATCCCTTCTCCTCTTTAGACATTCCTTTACAACTTTCGATGCAATTGCTGATTATAATATTGCTTGCCTTTGACTTGCAGCATACCAGTGGCATCAGATTTTTCGTTTACCAATCCGACCGACAAAATCATAACCATACACCTCGCTCCGATTATCCTTTTCAAATGAAGTCCAAACTACCAACCCACCAAAACCAATTGTGCGACTGTCCACCTCCCAAATCAACTCCATCCTGCATCTTTGTTTCATAGTTGTTGTCTGGATTATGCGAAGCCTTTGTTCTTTTTTCTTTAATAAATCTAAGCAATCCAAAGACAGGACAAACTGCCTCAGGAATCAAACCCCAGCCTAATTAACTTCTCCTCCCCAGTGTCCCAAGACTTCAACTTCAGGAACGTAAACCACAACCTCCCCCTCATTCAAAACGTTCTGATCATTTCAAGAATGGTGAAGATACTGTTTAATCGCGTTTTAAAATGGAAATGGAGGGCCTAAAGCGTGTTGGAAAATTAATGTCAACGACCTCATTTAACGACTGACAGCATCCAATCTCACAAAGTACGAAAGCATATTTAGCATATTTTGTGTATCAGTTGGAGGAATGTCAGTTTAATGTTTTGCAGGCCTGAGGACGCAAAGTTGGTGGTTATTAATCGTAGGATTTTACTTTGCCTTCATGTTTTTGTCAATTAATGAAAAAGTTAATCACACATCTCATGAAGTTTCCAGATTTTTTTGAGTTAATATAATGACACGAGTACATACCAGAGTATTGTTAAAGTGTGTAATTTTTTGTGTCTTTCATATCACTGAATGAGCTGAAGTATACATACCCGAGGACGGAACAAAATGAACCGTGAGAAGGGCAAACTTGTTTTCGATAATCCCTTTTTCTCCCCTACTCAGGGATCCGAAGGTAATATCTATGAACTGTTTGCAAGGTTCCGAGGTGATGCACCTACTCCTGAAAAAAAAAAGCACAACACCGGTCCAGGACAGTCCAGAAATGAAAGAAATCGAAGAAAAGTTAAATGAAGACATGCCACAAAACAAGTTTTCTTCACTTGGAGGCAATGAAGATGCAACTGCGGCTGAGAATGTAACAGAATTAGCCGAAAATGCTGAATTGGACGATAAAGGAGACAATAGAACAGCGCATATAGCATTGAACCAGCTGCAGCGCCCCATACAGAAGGACTGAAAACTGTGGAAACAGATCATAAAATTGCCACTAATTATCTGAACTGGAAAGACACTCGGACCCATTTTACAATCAGAAAACGTGGGCGTGTGATTTACACAGCCTTACTACTCATAGTCATCTTCCTTTCGTTACCCATAATTTCCACAGGCAATTCCTTTACGACTAACTATAATCCCATCGAGAATCAGCAAACCTGTTCAATTGGTACAATTCAAACATTAGGAATGAACTTAACGGATTTCAAACAGTATTTAAAATGGTTTCAAGAACCCTCAGTGGCTACTATGAAGTCTTTTTCCAGTGAGATATACTCTACTCTTGCATAATTAAATGTCATATAAAGGTATTTCAATAATGTAATTCTATACTTATAATTATGTTTTCTTGATCAGGGATCTCGAAGAAAAGAACACATGGAGACCACCCGAGGAGATCCTTGCGGATCCGTCATGGAAGGTTTACCAATTTTCACTAGTCTATTACAGTGAATATAACATGTACACATCTCTTTTGGCGCTTCTTATATCATTGCTTTCAGTCAATGTGAGGGATATTAAATTCTGAATTTTGTCTTTAGATCTTCGTCCAAAGAATGTTAATGATGGTACAAAGATTACTGGTTTTTGTTTATTTATAAAATAAACACCTATATTACAATATCTTGGGCTGAGGATTGGTGAAGACTCACTTAGTATCGATATATATGGTTTAGTGAAACTCATTGGTTCAAAGAACTGGCCACTTGTAATTTTGTGGTCATGAGAATATTTATAGCATGTCTTCTTTCATTTATTCCATATTAAAGGACGATATGCTTGAAAAGCTTACAGCAAAACGCCGGCTCACATAAAAATTGATACCCGAAAATATTAGCGATCAATTTTTTATTATTTTGTTTTGAATCATTTTCCTATATATTTTTTCAAAGTATATATATATTTTTAAATATTTTCTTGTGCTATTCAGAATATAATCCTGATACATTACATGAGATTCTTAGAGAATGGACATATTAGACCTGTCACAACTAATAATTTGAAACCGGGTAAAACAATTGACAACAATGTCTCCACTCAACCAAATATAATATATTATTGTTCTGAAGGTTGATGTGAACCTTACAAGTTTGTTCACTGCGCAAATTTAACGTGGTCAAGGGTAATTTTCCAAACAAGAATATGGAATATGTTAAGAAAACACACCATTCAACATATCCATCAGAAGTGCCTCATAAAGCAATCGTGATTTTGAAAAGATGCTCTTGAGGAGCAAGTGTATTTATAACAGAAAAACATGGAGACTGGTGCATGACATGCCTGTCTTCACATGAAAGATAAACAACTCAGGATTATAAATACGTTTTCAAAATCATGATTATAAATATGTTTTAAAAATTTTGGTTTGAAAAATTTTATTAAATTTTTAAGAATAAAAAAGATAAATAAATCAAATAATTTATGTCATATTTGATTTCTTTCATTTCCAACAAAATTTGAAATATTTCAAAAATTTATAATCAACTAACTTTAATGCTATTTTCATATAATAAGCATTCCATTTTTAGAACTTTCCTATTGAAGTTGTCTATCGAGGCAACAGAATAGCCAGGACGACAGGTTTTTGCCGGAATCGGGTTCAGTAAAATTCAAAAAATGAGGTAGTTGCAGTGTTTGGAATACATTTTTGAGAGTTGAAATGGATTCAGCACTATCAAAAACCCTTAGGACACCCAAAATACTGAAGTTTAACAATTGTAAACAAGATTTTGATAAAATCTTTGCCAGATTTTTTCAAAATCTCTGCCAGATTCTTGGTCACCCTGTTACCTTTTTAGACTACAGCTTTTCCTATTTAATATTTTCATGTAAAGAACATTCCATTTTTAGAACTTTCCTATTTAATATTTTCTTGTAAAGAACATTCCATTTTTAAAACTTTATACTACTAGTGGTTTTCATGTAAAAAGCACTCTATTTTTAAAAATATCATATTTACATGTAGATAGGCAATCAAAGCTTGGAACTTTCATATTTAATGTTGGAGTTGTCTAACCAGACGAAAGAATTGCTTGGACTGTTAAAATTGGCCGGAATTCAAGCCAAAAAAAATTAAGAAATCTTACATAACAGTGTTTGAATCATGATTTTGATGGTGGAAATGGATTCAGCACAATCAAAAACCTCTAGGACACCTTGTCTTTTTTCAGAAAGAAAAAAAAGATGTTTTATATCATGATAATAATAAAAACAGTACATATTACAGCATAAGAAGTGTAGTGAAAAATCACTTCCGAAAATATGCAACATTGCCCCTAAAACAAAAAATAATGTGATCTGGCAAAACATACCCATCACATGAGACTCATAATCAAGCAGAGAATCACTGATAATGTGTAAAAGGATCCCCCAAAAGCCAATTGGAAAAAATGTAGCAACAAGTAGCATGGAGAGAAATGAAAAACATATACAAATCATAGTGATAGTCCAGCACTGTAGAAGTGAACCCCTATCCGCCAAATCGAAGAACAGAAATGGAGAATCAACCTTATCCGTAGATATGACCCCACAGTTCATACACTACACTCGTGACATCAGGAACCACTCCATCGATAAGCCAGACGTCCCACGGCCTTTACCGTAGCAGCATATGAACTGGGGCATATAGATGACCCATAAAAAAACATGATAAAATCATATAAAGTCTTCTGCAAATAAAAACTATTCACCCATTCCACTTGAGTTGAAGGAGAGGGTGAAAATCATTTGGAGACCCCAGGAGGGACACAATCTCTATCCACCCTGGGATCATCAACTGAAAAAATAGGAACCTCCCTGAGGTCAAAGAGTTCATCCCTGAAGAGGGATTTTGTTTTCGGCCTCCCTCTTAAGTCTCTGGATGCAGACTTCGTTTTTTTCCTCACCGTAATATTGCAACCCGAAGCCGACAAGATGACAATATCAGGATTCCTAGGGATATTCTCAAATATAGTGAGGGCAGCCAAGTCAAGGTTCGGGTTGTTTAAAAGGGATTCGACATCACATCCAACAGTGTTTATAGGTGAGTCCGATAAGTCCCCATTCGCATTATTATGTGGAGAGGGAGGAGAGTGGGGAGGGGATGCACATTCCAGGAGATGCATGGACGGAGATGTATATAAGGAAGCAATTGTGGGGCAGGTTTGATGGTGGTCAGCAAAAGCAATAGAGACATTAGGTGAGTCTGATAAGTCCACCTTTTCGATATTATGCGGAGAGGGAGGAGAGGGAGGAGAAGGGGAAGGGGATGCGTCTTCTAGGGGCGGCATGGATGGGGAGATATATAATGGCGCATAGATGGGACAGGTTTGATGGTGGTCAGCAAGAGTAGTAGAGGCATGCGGCATTTTATCCTTCCTCATGATTGTCGATCCAAGGTTTACTTCAGATTCTAATTGCATGGGTGAACCGGAATTCACCAGGGGAGTAAAAACATTGTTGTTTTTAGAAGCAGTAGGAGCCATCAACTACTTGAATGGTGGAGATAACTCCGCATATTGTGCACTAACATTAGCAGATAAATCAATAGCAAAATCCGCAAGAGTATAAATACCTGTTGGGAGGACATTTCGATGTTCATTTGAAGGCAGCTCGCAATTAGCACCATCAGACCAATGATTGCCCCCACGGGGCCTCCAATGCCTCCGGGGACAGTTGCCCTTCAAATTTACAGTGCTGTGACAAACCAAGCAGCGGAAAGGTATGCCCCAATAATCCACCCTTTGCCTATGTCTTCTCGAACCCCAAACGAGGTCAACATCCCCGGGAAAACCGCCAGAGAAGACCAATTCGACTAATATCAAGGCAATGCGTTTGTCACTGGCACCAAGAATACTAGGGTCGATGTATTTCGTGCATCCAATGGAGTTTCCAATGGCCCTTAATGCTTTGTCCGTTCAGAACTCCAACGGAAGGCCCGGGAGCTTTACCCACACAGACCTATTCTTTGGAGCCTCCAATATTGGATTAAAACCGAGGTATTAGGGCAGAAGTTGCAAGAAACTCTTTCCACGAACCCATGGCTTGTTAACAATCAAGGCAACATCTTTTTCGTTCATAAAATGAATACTATACCAATTATTTAGGAGCCAGCTGACCTTCGGAGCAACAATTGGACTCCAAACATTCTTTGCCCATTCCATCATGTCAATCACATGACCATCGGAAAACATCCAGCGCCCGATTAATGCACGCTTTTGCAGAGAAATGACTCATCCCCAAAGGTCCTCATGTTCCAGCACCACCTCTTTGATGTCCACAGCAGGCTTGAAGCAGGCCAGTCGATCCTTTTTCTGCTTGTGCCTGCCTCTGCGAGTCGACCCACCATTGGAGGCGCAAATAAAACCTGGAGGCGCAAATATGGATTGAGCAATAATAGTAGCATATGATGCTGAAATAATAGACAACCCTAAATAATAGAAAACACCTTGTCAAAATGCTGAAATAATAGACAACACCTGGTCAATATAGTTGAGAATATTAAAATTTATTTTATCGCAAATAAAACACTGGAATTTTTAAAATCTATTTTATCAAAAATAAAAAGCCACTGGAATTGAAAATTCACAAAACATTTTTTATTTTTATTTTTGATATTAAATATTTAATTATTATTTCAATGTAATGAATTAAACAAAGCAATCTCAATGGAATGATTTATAATCATGATGGAAAGTGTGAATGTGATGCTGGGTAGTATGGTTTATTAGAAAGTTTGCAGCTAATATAATAATGTTTTACCCACTGGCTTTTCTGCTCTGAAGTGGAGTGGAAGACCAGCTGAGGGAAGTCCAGAATTGCGTCAATATTCGTCCCCTACTGAAAGGTTAAAAGCTTTCCTTCATCTAATTTAATGTATTGTTTCTTTGGTTATGAATCAAATATGCCTTACGTATTTTCATTTTCTTTACTAAATCAACAAACGAAATTCAAAATTTGCAATTGAAAATTTAGACGGATTTTTAATATTAACTCCACATTTAATATATATGTTTATCATCATAAAAATCGGTTAATTATCTTACATTTATCTCATATAGTGAATAAATTACGAAGTTTATTTTAAATTTTAAAATATAAAAACAAAAATTACCAAGTTTAATTTAAATTTTAAAATATAAAAACAAAAATACCAAGTTTATTATCTTACATTTACCTAATATAGCGAATAAATTACCACTATTAATCCAATGACAATTAGGTTTATGAAATTAAGAAACACATGGCATGGGTTAATAAATATATTTTGTATCGAGATATTTCTGATTACATTGTGATTTATCTAAATTTACGAGTTTAGCTAAATTAATTAGTATAATCATATAAATTAAATGGCCTCTAAAAATTGATAGCCATTAATCTAGATAGATAATTAAAACAAACACTTATTTCATGATACATCTTACATTGTCAATATTAAAAAATCATTAAAATTAAATATGGATAGTCATCCCACTTAATATGGATATTCACCTTCACTTTGTGATCAAGATTCTTAATCTATAAATAGAATGTGTTATAATAAAATGTAACACCTTGTTTAATTCTAGTCTTAAATACTTGTCATGATATACTTTGAACAAGTAAAGAATTAGAGTATTAGTTAACAGTATTTTAATATATTATCTTTGGTATTTTCAAAGAGAGTTAATGAATAATTTATTTTGAGTGAAAGAAAGAAGTAATTGATTGGTAAATGATTCCAATATACTAGGGTAAAAAGGTGGAAACAATTTTGACAGTTACCATTCCAAAGAAAGGATTTATGGGACAAATCTTGGGAAGGAATGGGGTTTTGTGCAGAAATGATGAAGGGTGAAGCAACTAGAGGTTGCCATGAGTAATACAGAGCTGGTAGAGAGACTAGTGGAGCTCAATTAATACCCAAAAAAAGAAAAAGACTGGATTTATTCCTGAGGTCTAACTTCTTGTCTCATTGAAACATCTAGACCCTGGTGAGGAGCAAGGGGGGAGCTCAGGACGTAATTGCCTCGCTCATGGTTGGGAGGACCATCAGAGTTCAAAAGAAATTCATGCGGAATCAAGTACTGTTGTATCTTAGAGTTCTGGTTTATGTTACCTTTTTCAAAGTAGGAAATATGTATTCACTGTTATTTGTTACAGCATAAGTAAATTTGAATTTGAAAACTTGTGCTAGAATAATTTAGTAGGGTAAACTATGTGAACACCGCTTAAGACTGAATTTATATGTATTTATGAAGAAGACAAGTATGCACATACACTATCAGGAAATAATTACAGAAGGGTTACTGTAAGTAGGAAGAGACCAAAAACTTATATTTATAACATATAATGAGAAACTACATTTACAGTCTAAAAATTGTGTAGAACAAAAAATAGGAAGTATTTCCACCACTATTAAGAATATAGTGATTACAATTCTTTCCACGCATATAATTTTATGTAACTCGAAGATGAATCATTCACATAACACCACCCATGGGGTATAAACTTAATATATAAGTAAGCTCAAGGGCTACGCCTGAGGGTTTAGAACCCAAACCCCAAATTAAGTGTTAGGGTTCTCGTCCCAAAGGGTGGAAAACCCAAATAGAGAAGAAAACAGAGAGGGAATACCCATGCATGGGGTAACCCCTGAAATCACTACTGAAAACAATTACTAAGAACATAATAGTGAAATGTAATTGTGTACCCATATGCAGGAAGAAAGAAATAGTTAAACAGACTCTAGAGGAATATAACAGAATTGAATGATGAATACAATATTAATAATTCAGAAGGCTGACAGAAAATATAAACTATCCAGATAGCACAATTGTAACAAAAGATTTAAATACATATGGTAATTGACCAAACCCAGTAAACAGTGTTTCGATAAACATTGCCAAGAGCCAAGTTCCAGGGTCAACATTCCATTACATAATTACTAAGGACAGATTAACTGCAAACCAAGACTGTACTAAATCATTTCTGGGTAACATGCAAAGGGTGGTTTCGGACAGAACACAAGATTGGGGGGCGAGCTTCGCTCAAACCCTCAACCACAGACAGGAAGAACAAAATTATGGCGAGACGGAGAGTAAATCTCTCGCCAGACATTAACGTGCAGAGATAGAGAGTAGGCTGAATTCAATGACAGCGCAAGAGTTTAACCATAAACCCTTTGCCAAAATATTAAACGGTACATACCGTGACGACGAAGTGCGAGAGGTGGAACTCCAGGTAGCTCGTGTTATCGGCTAGGGCTAGGCCACCAACCTGTCGACAATACAACCAAAGAAAACGAGTCAATGGCCACGATACAGGCATTTCACTTTACCACAAGACTGTAAAAAAATTACGTACAATAGAGTCCTAATTATTCCCTGGAGGCATGGCCAGAGGAAGTCTAGGAGATTTCATGTTCTTCGATAGAGCATTTCCGCAAACCTGTAGGTAATACCTGCATGGTACCAAGATACTCACTCTGCAGAGGCCGAAAACCCCAAACCAATCTCAAAGGAAAAATTAAATTGAGTATTGAGAGATAAACTAAAAACTATGTATAAAAACACTGAACCTGTAAACCCAAACTGAGGAAATGTCGTGGAAGCCGTGGAAGGGGTTAAAGAAAACTGACATCGGCAATGAGAGAAACAACTGGTAAGGCTTAAATAACGGCATATCGAACCAGAGCATGTCCCTGTGAGCATCATCGCAGATTGACAAGGAAAAGTTATAGAGCGCGGAGGAGGACCCAAGTGGCGGAACAAATGAGAGACTAAACTGAAGGGTGGGGTGGGTGGTTACCCTAACCATCCCACCCCTCATTCACCACCTTAAATCTCATGGATTAGGTATGGACGACCCAGATGGAGCCACGACTGATGATGAACAAGTGTTATCACATCAAACTTATTCCCATGCAGGTGATTGCTATTAATAAGTCAGAATAATAGTGGTACCAAAATCTAAGATTTAATTAAATGTTTTGTGCGGCAAGATCTGTCGTGGATATCCTTCATAGTAGTCAATAATACCATATCCAAACCATAGTCATGTCAAAGGTAAAGCCCAACTGGATTGGTGGCATAGCACGAGTCAAATAAAATGCATGTCAACCCTTTGATATGTAATGATATTGTATAATCTATTTATTAAATCATAATCATGTATGTAAACTTTAGAATATTGTTCCTGATCTATAGTGCAATAAGAAGTTAATGCTAGAGTTAAAAGATGATTAATATTTTTTTTATATAGGTATCGTTTAGAAGTGTATAGATGTTACAAGTGGAATCAGAGTGTGGTTATACGCTGGGCCCAGTTGGGCCAACACAATAACATGATAGGTCATCATTTTGATTTTGTTTTTTCTTTGATGAAGTTTAAATGTTAGAATTGTGCAAAGTACAAGAACAGATTTGCGCGAAAATACTATGAGGAGGGGATCTAGCCAACAGACACCCAGAAACACAGGAGAGACCCATCCTGTGACCAACCTTAAGGTCAATCTTGAAATGTGGATGAAGTTAAGCATAGACCAGCACTAGCAAACAAGCAGAATGTTGGCAGATCAACAACAACAGACAAACAAGTTGCTTGAAACTGTGCAACAACTCCAAACAGAGATGCTCAAGGTTCAGGGTGACCATGAAAGATTGATGAGATAATAGGAAAGGATATTAAGAATCCTTTTTGACCGACATAATCATACCGATTTGAAATAGAGTTCTGAGAGGGACACTCAGGAGGAAGGAGAACAACGACAAGCCCTACATGATAATATAGAAGGCAGTAGAATGCCACGAAGTAATAAGAGTCAAACTTACAATGAGGTTGAATCACGAAATATTTTAGAACAACAAGAGTTGAAGAAACAAAAAGTGGAATTATAGGGTGAATTTTGGAATATTAAGCCTCCCACCTTTAACAGAGAGGATGAGGAAATGGCAGAAGCGTGGATCATAAACATGAACAAGTACTTTCAGGTGTACGAATATAACAGCAAACTGAAAGCTCGCTTAGCCATTTATCAACTACGGAAGAAAGCCACATTGTGGTGGGAGGATGTTAAGAATGTGCATGGAATAGAAGACCAAAATGTAACTTGGGATGAGTTCCAACAATACTTCAAGGATAAGTATCCGACTGAATATTTCTACGATGAAAAGTCCCGAGAGTTCCATGATCTGAAATTGGGGAAAATTTCTATGGATGAGTTTGTCATGAAATTTACTTCACTATTACGATATGTACCATATTTGCACGATGAGAAGGTGACAGTGCAGCGATTCCTGAGCAGTTTTCCATTGCATATGAAAGATAAGATTTAATTCATGAACCCAAAAACTATGGATGAGGAGATAAGGAAAGCATGGATGTGCTATCAGCAATCCAAAGTTAAAGGATTTTCTAGGAAAAGTTGGCCACCCCGAAAAGGGCAGAAAAATTTCACTAATAACAAAAATAACAGATCTAGAAACTATAGGAACGTTGCAAGGAAAATCCGCTGAGTAAACAAAATGGAAAAGGTCAATCAAAGACCAAGTGTGCTGGTGAGGAGCGGCATACCGAAGCCTCTAGCAAACCTGACATGGGGTAGTCTCAAAAACCCTCGTTACAATGTTGAGGTTGTGGGGAGGCGCATTAATTCAATAATTTTCCTCATCGAGGAAGAAATGAGGTGACAACAAACCTGAAAGAGGCATCAACTGTGGAGATGTAACTCGAAACATACCCAGAATCAACGCAACTCTAAAATATCGACAAGCAGACTTCCAGCGAACCATGATAGAGTTAGAAGCTGGGTACAGGGGCAAGAAGGTGGGTCAATGCCAAAGTACCAAATTGTGAGTTGAGTGTTGGGAATCAACACATTACTGTAGAACTTAACATTCTTCCCCTGGGATCTTACGATATATTATTGGGGATGGATTGGCTGGAGAGACATTAGTCACTGGTGCACTGTAAGGATAAAGTTATCTATTTCAAATCAAAGGATGGAACAAGATAAGAATTGCAAGGCATCATTAAGAAATTGTTTCAGTTACGACCCATTATAACGTCTCAATTAAGTAAATGCATCAGAAAAGGATGCCAACTCTATGCCATTCAAGTGGGATTCACCAACTCCAAGGATAATACCCTTATGCTAGAAAACATCCCTATTGTGCAAGAATTCCAGGATGTATTTCCTGAGGAAATACCGGGGCTACCACCAAAAAAGGATAGACTTTACCATAGAGCTAATACCCAGAGTAGCACCTGTGTCCCGAAATCTTTATAGAATGAGTGTACCGGAACTAACAGAGTTAAAAATGCAGCTACAGGAATTGACGGATAAAGGCTACATTCGTCCAAGTGTGTCCCCATAGAGAGCACCATTTCTATTCGTGAGAAAGAAAGATGGCACTATGTGCATGTGCATGGACTACCGACAACTCAATAAGTTCACTGTTAAAAATAAATACCCATTACCGCGCATAGATGACTTGTTCGACCAAGTCAAAGGAGCTACAGTGTTTTCCAAGATTGACTTAAGGTCAAGTTACCACCAAATCCGTATTAGAGACGAAGATATAATAAAAACAACATTCCATACCCAATATGGCCATTATGAATTTGTGGTGTTACCTTTTGAGTTAACCAACATACCAGCGACTTTTATGAGCTTAATGCATGGAAATTTTCACCCATAACTAGAAAAATTCATTTTGATTTTTATTGATGACATATTAATCTACTCCAAGAATATGGAAAAGCACAAGGAGCATCTGCGTATTGTGCTGAAAATGTTAAGGGAACGTCAGCTCTATGCTAAGTTTAGTAATTGTGACTACTTTAAAGAATAGATTCAATATTTGGGACACGTGATTTCTGCTGAAGCGATTGTGGTGGACTTGGAAAAGATAAAGACCATCATGGAATGGAACGTTCCAAAGAACGTAGCAGAGATACATTCATTTATGGGTTTCATTGGCTATTATCAACGATTTATCAATGGATACTCTAAAATATCTTTTTCCATTACCTCCTTGCAACAAAAGGGACGAGTCTTTAAGTGGACTCAGGAATGTCAGAACAGTTTTGAGTTATTGAAAGAGTTGTTAACTATTGCTTCCGTTCTAGGGGTAGCAGACCCGAGTAAAGAGTTTGAGGTCTGTACCGATGCTTGTAAGGAGGGTGTAGGAGAAGTTTGACTCAATAGGGGAGAGTCATAGCATATGAATCCAGAAAGATAAATAAACATGAGCATAGTTATTCAACCTATGATTTGAAATTAACTGCAGTGGTACATGCATTACGGATATGGAGGCATTACCTGTTGGGAAAAAAGTTTGTGTTGAGAAATAACCACAACAGTCTAACTAGTGATTTTAAACAAGTTGATCTGAATGCGCGCCAAGCTAGGTGGAATACTTCCCTAAGAGAGTTCGATTTTGACATTCAGTGTGTGAAGGGTAAAGAGAACCGAGTGGCGGATGCACTAAGAAGGAAACTGCATGGCATCTACGAACTCTACTTTAATCAGATTGAATTCAAATTCCAAGAAAAGATATTAGAAGTAGCTAGAAAGGGCCCTGAATACCAGTTTCTATGGCAGCAGACAAAAGCATACAAAGTGCAAGGGAAATAGTCATAATTTGTACTCAATGATAAACAGTTCTTGGTCTACTGGAAAAGAATATATATTCCAAATAAAAACAATACGAAAAGAATTATTTTGGATGAATATCACTGGAGTTCATATATAGGACATCCAGGATACCAGAATGGACGTGGGACGTCATCTCCTTTGACTTCATCACTTGGCTACCAAAGAATAAAAAGCATAACGATTCGATTATGATGGTAGTTGATAGACTCAGTAAGCATTTTATTCTTGTCCAGTCTACTTACAAGACAGTACAAATTGTTGATATTTTCATGAGAGAAATTTTTAGATTACATGGTATCCCCCGAGCAGTTATTTAAGATCATGATGTGAAATTTACTTCGGCATTCTAGAAGACGCTATTTAGTGGCTTGGGGACACAAATACAATTTAGTACTGCTTAGCATCTGCAAACGGATGGGCAAACGGAGAGGGTGAATCAGATCTTGGGAGATGTTGCGCATGTATGTAATGCAACAACCAACGAAGTGGGAAGAGTATCTTAATTTGATCGAGTTTTCTTACAACAATGGATACCAGAAATCCCTTAAGATGAGCCCATTTGAGGCATTGTATGGAAGACAATGTTGGACTCCTATGAACTGGAGCAGTCCAGAAAATAAGATGATGCTTGGGTCGGATATGCTAGAAGAAATTGAGGGATAGGTAAAGAAAATTAGGCTAACTGGAAGGCTACTCAAGACCGGCAACAAGTGTACGCTATAAGAAAATAACTTCTCAGGAATTTGTGATAGGGGATCACCTTTATGTGAGAATAAAACCGAAGAAAAGCACACTGCAATGGAATAATTGTGCCAAGTTAGCCCCTAGATATTGTGGACCATTTGAAGTTTTGGAAAGGATAGGACTAGTGGCCTACCGACTAGCTCTACCAAGCCATATATTGGTACATAACGTGTTTCATGTATCATTACTGAAATGTTATGTACATGATCCCAAACATGTGATACAATGGCAGGGTATACATGTAAGTTAACAATGCATTACAATTATGACAAAAATAATTTTTTTGATTTAAACTAATGATAATAATTGTGATATCCAGGTAGAACTGGACAACGAGTTGCTGGTAGAACCAGAACATATTCTAGATCGGAGAGAAATAATGTTCCGGAGGTGAGTCATCTCCCAAGTTAAAGTGTAGTGTAAGAACTTTGGCCTGGAGGAGGTTACTTGGGAGGACGAACATATTATTCAACAAGCCTATCCGGAGTTGTTCATCCTGATTAAATAACTCTGAGGACGGTTTTTGTTTCAGCGGGGGAAGATGTAACACCCTGTTTAATTGAATTATGGACTTAAATACTTGTCATGATATATTTTTAAAAAGTAATGAATTAGAGTATTCGTTAACAGTATTTTAATAAATCATCTTTGGTATTTTCAAAGAGAGCTAATGAATAATTTATTTGGAGTGAAAGAAAGAAGTAATTGATTGGTAAATGATTCCAAGATACCAGGGTAAAAATGTGGAGACAGTTCTCACAGTTACCATTCCAAAGAAAGGATTTATGGGAAAAATCCTGGGACGGAATGGGGTTCTGTGCAGAAAGGATGAAGGGTGAAGCAACGAGAGGTTTCCATGAGTAATCTAGAGCTGGTAGAGAGACCAGTGGAGCTCAATTAATACCCAAAATAAGAAAAAGACTAGATTTATTCCTGAGGTCTAACTTCTTGTCTCATTGAAACACCTAGACCCTGGTGAGCAAGGGGGGAGCTCAGAACGTAATCGTCTCACTCACGGTTGGGAGGACCATCAAAGTTTGGAAGAAATTCACCCGGAATTAGGTGCTGTTGTATCTTAGAGTTCTGGTTTATGATTCATTTTTCAAAGTAAGAAATATTTATAGTTAATGTTATTTATTACAGCATAAGTAGATTTGAATTTGAAAACTTGTGCTAGAAGAATTTAGCAGGATAAACTATGTGAAAAATGCTTAAGACTAAATTTATATGTATTTCTGAAGAAAACAAGTATGCACATACATTATCAGGAAAGAATTACAGAAGGGTTACTATAATTAGGAAGAGACCAAAAACTTCTATCTATAACAAATAACGAGAAATTGCATTTACAGTCTAAAATTGTGTAGAACAGAAAATATGAAGTATTTCCACCACTGTTAAGAATACAGTAATTACAATTCTTCCCACGCATATAATTTTACAGAACTCGAAGATGAATCATTCACATAACACCACCCATGGGGTATAAACTTAATATATAAGTAAGCTCAAGGGCTACGCCTGAGGGTTTAGAACCCAGACCCCATATTAAGGGTTAGGGTTTCCGTCCCAAAGGGTAGAAAACCCAAATAGAGAAGAAAATAGAGACGAAATACCCATGCATGCAGGTAACCCCTGAAATCACTACTGAAAACAATTACTAAGAACATAATAACGAAATGTAACCATGTACCCATATGTAGGAAGAAAGAAATAGTTAAACAGTCTCTAGATGGGTATAAGAGAACTGAATGTTGAATACAATATTAATAATTCGGAAGGCTGGCAGTAAATCGAAATTAGCCAGATAGCACAATTGTAGTAGAAGAATTAAATACATATGGTAATTGACCAGACAAAGTAAACAGTGTTTTGATAAACATTGCCAAGAGCCAAGTTCCAGGCTCAACATTCCATTACATAATTAATAAGGACAGATTAATTGTAAACCAAGACTGTACTAGATCATTTCTGGGTAACATGCAAAGGGTGGTTCAGGATGGAACACAAGATTAGAGGGCAAGCTTCGCTCAAGCACTCAACCACAGATGGAAAGAACAGAATTACGGCGAGACACAAAGTAAACCTCTTGCCAGACATTAACGTGCAGAGATAGAGAGTACAAGAGTTTAACCATAAACCCTTTGCCAAAAGCTTAAACGGTACATACCATGACAGCGAAGTGTGAGAGGTGGAACTCTAGGTAGCTCAGGCTATCGGCTAGGGCTGGGCCACCAACATGTCAACAATACAACCAAAGAAAACGAGTCACCGGCCACGATACAAGCATTCAACTTTAGCACAAGACTGTAAACAAAATATGTACAATAAAGTCCTGAATTATAACCTAGATGTGTGGCCAGAGAAAGTCTTGGAGATTTCGTGTTCTCCGACAGAGCATTTCTGCAAACTTGTAGGTAATACCTGCATGGTACCAAGATAGTTACTCTATGGAGGCCGAAAACCCCAAACCCATCTCAAAGGAAAACTGAAATTGAGTACTGAGAGATAAACTAAAAACTATGCATAAAAAGATTAAACCTGTAAACCCAAACCGAGCAGATGTCGTGAAAGTCGTGGAAGGGGTTAAAGAAAACTGACCTCGATGACGGGAGAAACAACTGGTAAGGCTTCAATAACGGCATATTGAACTGGAGCAGGTCCCTGTGAGCACCGACGCGGATTGACAAGGAAAAGTTGCAGAACCCGGAGGCGAACCCAAGCAACAGAACAAATGAGAGACTAAACTGAAGGGTGGGGTAGGTGGTTACCCTAACCATCCCACCCCTCATTCACTACCGTCGATCTCGTGGATTAGGTATGGACGACTGAGATGGAGCCACGACTGATGACGGACAAGTGTTATCACATCAAACTTATTCGCATGTAGTGATTACTATTAATAAGTCAGAATAATAGTGGTACCAAAATTTAAGATTTAATTAAATGTTTTGTGTGGTAAGATGTGCCGCAGATATCCTTTATAGCAATCAATAATACCATATCCAAACTATAGTCATGTAAGAAGTAAATCAAATAAAATGCACGCAAACCCTTTGATATGTAACGATGATGTATAATCTATTTATTAAATCATGATAATGTATGTAAACTTTAGAATATTGTCACTGATCTATAGTGCAATAAAAAGTTAATGCTAGAGTTAAAAGATGATTAGTATTTTTTTTATTATATATGTATACTTTAGAAGTGTATATAAATGTTGCATAAAATGAGCCAATATTAAAGCTTATCAATATCATATACTCAAAAAGCCATAACTCATTTCATAGTAAAAACAATTTACATATTATTTTATTATACATAATTTGTTATAATAACATGGGCCAATTTTAACGCTTATCAATATCATATTCTCAAAAAATCATAACTCATTTTATAATAAATTTTTTTACATATTATTTTATTATACTTGTAGCATAACTTATGAAGTTTTAAATTAACTTTATATTAATTTAATTTTAACTAAAAATTTATATATTTTAACAATAGTTTAATTTTACCTTTTATTATTATTTATTTTTTACTATTATTTAAGTATATCTTTCTCACATCTAATTGATTGTTATAATTAACATCTTATCTCTGAATGATAACCCTATGGGACTTTCGTACTAATGCAATGCCGCAGCAGTTACAACATACGAGCACAAAATGTCACGAGTAGTACAGTCCGCAAAGTCAGAATCTTGATGACTGACTAGCAAAATAATCTCAGCCATTTATAACTTTTCTGAAATAAAGCAGCGAAGTGCACTATTTGCTTTCATCGGAGGCCCGGTGAGAGAGGAGATTAGTGAATCATATTTGGGGAATGTTCAAACCAAACTGATTGAACAGAGAAAACCAGCAGAACTTACAAGCCCAGCAACGTCAGATGCCATTGAGAACTTTGGTGTTCTGTGTTATTGTGATTGTGTTGGGCATATATTATGCATTCACCCGTTAATGGTTGCATTATACCATAAATGTTGTAAAGGTTGACTTTTACATAGTTGGATTTCAAAAGTTTTAAAGCCAATTATTTAGATCCTAGTGTAAGAGTCGAATATGTATCTTAATCTCTATAACATTTATTAGGAGTGAATATTGATAGTAGATGGTGTAATTTTATTAATCTCTCAACTTTTTAAATTACAATAATTTATAATGGTTGTTTTTTATATTTTTAAACATAAATATAAAATCTTATTTATCCAGTTTACATTATATTATTCTACATGGTTTATCTTAAAAAAGTTACTTTCAGATCAATTTAAGAGGGTGTCTCTGGTCTATGTAGACTAACTAAATTTAATGGTGTTACTTCGTTTTCTTGTACAGGTCTTCGTAGCATCTCTCATTCTAAGTGGATTCGGGTGAAGCTACATTGGCTGGTCTATGTAGACTGACTAAATTTAATGGTGTTACTTTGTTTTCTTGTACAAGTTTTCATAGCATCTCTCACTCTAAGAGGATTCGGGTGAACCTACATTGGCTGGGAGATCAACGTCAATAATGAAAGAGCGGGTAGGAAAATAACTTGTTGGAAAAAGAGAAGGGAATGACAAAGCAAAGGAAGTAGTGGGGACACCTAGTCAGGTAAAATCCTTAAGGGAATGATAAAGCAAAGGAAGTAGTGGGGACACCTAGTCAGGGAAAATCCTTGATTTCTTGATGAAAACATGACCTTAAAACTAAAGTGGAGGAAGATATCTTGAAGGAACATTGTTCTTGTATTCATCTTTATTGGATGATGAAGTGTTTAATGGCAAAGGTCATTATAGTTGTTCAAGAGGTAGGAGGAGACCAGAAGGAAACCTCTATATTGGCAGCAATGCTAAAAAATATTCAAGAAATTTACCTCTAGCAACATCATCAAAATGTCCACCTTGATCCAATAGAATGGCAACTCCAAAGTATGAATCAAGTTGATATGCCCAGGTAAATTGTGAAGGATCTCAAGGATTCTGCACCCATTGAATCGTCACATAAATGATTTGAGAAATTTATTGTTTTTTGTTTGATACTCTAAGAGCAGATAACATTTACTTTATTTATATGTCAATATATATAATAGATAATATACCTCATAAGGTATCTAAAGACAGATTTACACTGTTCCAATTTTGGTTGGCTTATAACTCTTTGAGGGATCTAGTTTTGTAAAAACAGATTGACACTACCAAATATATAATCTAATAATGTAACCTGTTATTTTGGTTAGATAAATAAATAAAGTAATACTTAGAAATTAAAAAAAAAATAATAATAATAATAAAATAAAATATTACCACTTTAATTTTCTTTCTATACAAATATTTTGACAGAAAATCTTTATCCCATCAAAATTCCAGTCAACTTTTATATGTCAGGTCCTCTTCTTAAATTCAACCATTCAGAGCATATTTTCAAGTATGTGTCGAGAAAGGCACTAGCAACTGCAGCCTGTCCACGTACTGTACGCTAGGTTATCCTTCAACCATCCAACAAAGGAAAGAGCGGCTGCAGCTTGTACACGTACTGTACGCTAGGTTATCCTTCAACCATCACGGTAATGAATTAATTTTAATGATCAAATCAAAATTTAATGGTGGTACATGGCCGTACGTGAGTATGATTGCAAAATAAGATCCTCGACAAATTATTTTCCGTTTATAATGTTAATATGTTAATCTTATACAGGGTAATTTTATTACTGTGTTTAACTGATTAATTAATTAATTTAAGGGAAATTTATTTAATTAATGTGTTATAAGATTAATTAAATAAATATTTATTAGCGCGTTTAACTGATTAATTAATTAATTTAAAGTCAATTTAATTAATTAATGTGTTATAAGATTAATAGTATAAATATTTATTGAATTACTTACCATTTCTTTATCAAATATCTCAGTTTCAAGAATTTTTAAATTTAATTTTTTTCTTTTTTCTTTTTACATATTAAGTTCTCTATTTTACTTATCATTTTCTTATCAAATATTTTAGTTTCAAGATCTTTTTATTTTGATTATTTCTTTTTCTTTATCTACTAGGTTCTCCATCTCATTTCTTTATCCTAATTATATGGCATAATCTTAACCAACTCTATAATTAGAGATGTCAAAATAGTAGATGTGATAGATGAATAATAACTATTTAAAAAACAACTTTTCAAATGAAATTGTAACTTCTTTTACAACCAATAAAGTATAAAGTTAATAGATGTACATATACATTTATAAAATTATTGAAAGTTAGAATTGTATGATAAAAGATAGGGGGATAAGTCTCTTCTCTCAGCCACCTATCAACATAAAGCGGATAATGTGCAACTGCAAAATGCCATAAATTGTTAGAATTGTATGATAAAAGATATGAGGATAAGTCTCTTCTCTCAGCCACTCATCAACATAAAGCGGGTAATGTGCAACTACAAAATGCCATAATCTTAACAAACTCTGTAATTGGAGATGTCAAAGTAGTAAACGGGGTTGATTAAAAATAACTTTTTAAAAAACAACTTTTCAAATGATATTGGGACTTGTTTCACAACCAATAAAGTATAAAGTTGACGAAAAGCAGAAAGAACAAATTAGTGGATCGATGTACATATAAATTTATAAAATTATTAATTATTAAATGAAGATTTTACAAATATCTTTAAATTCAACCCAAAAACAGATAGTCACGCAAACTGTTTGATGGATGTCGAAGATGGCTAGAAGCCTTTGTGGTTCTGTCAACGAAATTTAAAATCAACTACTGTCTCAATTTCGTTTTGAATGGAATGCATAAGAATATTCAATTCTCAATACCCAGTCATATAAATAAGATTTATATGAGTTATATGGTGATCAGACTTCCACGTTGCTTCAGTATCTGTCCAACTCTGCGCCAGAGCAATACCGCCATAGCACGCACTGGACTATCAGGAATGGGCGACTCTTACAGCTCTCGCCTTCTCAGAATTCCCATGCCTTCGAAGTTTAACTCCTTTACATTCTTCCTTCGAAGGAGATCGGACAATTTTAACAGTATGGGATTTTTTTGACAATTTCATTGGATCCGAGTTACCAAAAAAATGGGAAGTGCATGGTTCCCTATTGAGTTTTGTTGTTGTTGTTGTTGTTCCAGTCAGAAAAAAAACGTTGATGTATATTAATCAGTTCATTTGCAGAAGACATATTCTCAGCTGTGAAGCGATAGAGGCAACACATATCCTCCATCAGTATACATTGCCTATCTAAGAAAGAGAGGCACCGATTACAGTAGGAAACATATTACATGCGAGGCAAAAACCACATCCCATCAAGATCAGAATCCATACATCCTTGTAGAAAAACGAACTATAGAGACATAGCAAAAAAGAAATACACCAGCCAGTTAGACATAAAATAAAACATATAAGAGTTCAGGAAAATATATAAGCAAACAAATGGGAAAGAAAATAGCCTGTAGATACGGTACGACAACAGCGCATGGCTAGCCATAGAAAACTGTGGGAACGCAGACAGTGTTGTAGCAGGCTCGCCTGATATATTAAAAAATGGAGACATAGGCCCCCAGAAAAACAAAAAATCAGTAGTCTCCGTCTGTGCATCTCACCTATGGAATCGGGATGGAAGTTTGCCAGATTTGGTTTCCATCTCTGAAGTGAAGCACCTGCATTAAACCAAAATCTGAGTTGATGCCTTTTTTGGAGAGCCCATCAGCCTTGGTGTTCTTTTCCCTGTAGATATAGCTGATGGGAGGCCTATTGAGCATTGTCCACAATCTGCGAGTTCTGTGCACCTAGCCCAGTAAAGCCGGGCACATCATAGCCGAAGTGTTTGTCACCCAACCAATAACCACCTGAGAGTCCTCGTATACATGTTCTTCCTGTAGCTATAAATTGGAGGCCGCCAGAAGGCCACCCCAGAGAGCGATGATCTCTGCTTTGTTATTGGATCCCGGACCCCCGTTCGAGTATATGTGAATCCTCTCCCTCTGTGATAATTTGATCCAGGCACCGCATCCCATAACACCATCCACACATGCACCATCAAAGTATATACTGGGATGGCCATCTCGTGAGGCCGAATGCGAATGGAGCCATCCGAAATGGACAGAGTAGGGGAGGGACGATCATCCATCCACCTCATGATAGCAGAGAAAATACGTGGAATCTGAAAAGGAACATCATCAAAAATCAACTTATTCCGTCCCAACCATACCTCCCATATGAAGAAGAAAGGCAGCGATCTGTATTTTCCCCGCAGCTTGTCCCATGCCAAAGCGAAGGAGATGAAATCATTTGGGAACCACGCAGGGTCCATGAAATGTGAATTAAAGAGCCTCCATAAACCCACAATAGCAGGACATTGAAAGAATAGATGTAAGATGGACTCGAAATCCCCATAGCATATGACACATCTGAACAACCCACAATATCCTATTTTGATCAGGTTTTCCCCAGTCAGTATCTTACCCTTCCATACCAGCCATCCAAAGAGAACAATCTTTGTAGGGATTTTCCTCTGCCAGAAAGATAGAAAAGTCATGGACATCTGTCCCTGGTAAGAAGAGGCATTAAGACCTCTGCATATATCTTTAACTATTAATCCGCCATCATTCATAGGGCCGTCCCATACGATGACATCACCTCCAACATCCCAACAAAGCCCAACACCGTGTAGATCATCCCGCAATTGTTCCCATTCTGATGCTGTCGGTTCCCCCAGCCCCAGTTGAAGAGCACTTTTAAATTCTGGAGCCCTGAAAGACCAGCAGCGAATTCTCTGAGCAAGATAAAGAATTCCCTTGTGTGCCAACCTAAATTGCAGATCCGGTGATGGTCTCACGTTTGGAGGGAAGACAATAAGCTTATTGAAGTTCAATGGAATACAACCACCATCCCTGAAGAGCCATGCCAATCGTGCCGCCACATAGACCAGAATCTTTTTGAAACTCCACCAGATAGTAGATATAGACCGGGGGAAAGAGAATTGCATACATAAGAGTCGATGAAGAATATCACCTTGAAAATCAATGTGTGTTTTCTCATTCATTCTCAATAATTAGATTTACAATTCCACTCTTTCAAAGTTTATAATTTGTCCAAAAACATAAAAAATCAAATAGTTGAAATCGTTGAATTAAATTGTGATAGACAAATTCAGCTTCATTAATGGATTTTTAAGCAGTTTAGAAATAATTTGGTAAAGGTAGAAGAGCAAAGGCACAAATTACACAAATAATTCACACACTAGTTGTGGTTCTTCTATTGATCACACAACTTCAATCTTCAATCTTAATATATTGAACCCAGTGAAGGATATTTATACATTTTCTACTAAAGATTCTTTTAATATAACTTGACATGTACACACTTATCAAATTCATCTACCACTTATCTCGAATTGACTCAACGTTCACTTAAATAAATCTTTAAATATAGTTAAATCTCCATGGGGGAGTTAATTAGATATTTTAACACTCCCCATTAATTAGATATAGCTAGGCTTACAACACCCAAGTTTCTTTTGTGAAACTCAAACACATCTTTTGCTAATGGCTTTGTAAATATATCAACCAATTGATCACTCGATTTACAAGACTTCAAGTAAAGTTATCCTTTGTTCACAAGTTCTCCAATAAAATGATATCTAGTATATATATGCTTTCTTTTTTGATGAAACACATTATTCTTGGCACTACAAGGAAAAGACCTTCTAGCGGAGATATAAAGGAGGTTTTTAGTGTTATAAAATTGGCCAAAATTGTCAAAAACACATTTGCTACAATATCCGTTTATGGTTACGGAGGTTTTGGCGGAGCTTTTAACAAAATTTCAATACAACTAAAAAAACTGGGCAGTCTGAGGTTATTACAGATGTTTTTTTCATCGGTGCACTACGAAGGTGTCAACGCACCAGTGTGTGTCATCTAGAAGGTGGCCCGGGGCGGTCGAAGGTGCATGCACCGGGCCGTCAAGGTATAAAACCACACCGGGGCACAGTGTTGGTGATACAACACGTGGGGTCATTCTAATTGATCTTGGGATTTGCGCGGTACCCATTGGTTGTCTAAATGCACCGGTACGTCGAGTTATAGCAAAGCACCGGTGCGCAGTATCCGACAAACACACCATTTGCTGTAATTCGTATTGGTATTTGTGCGGTGCCCATAGGTCGTACAAATTCCCCGGTGCATAGACTCACATAAACACACCAGTGCGCAGTATCTCACAAACGCACTGATATTAAAAAATGGTATTGGTATTTGTGCAGTGCATATAGGTCGTAGAAACGCACCGGTGCTTTGTATCATACAAATGCACCGGTGTACAGTAACTGACATGCATCGGTGTTCATTTTGCATTTTTTAAAAACTTCGATATGTGACAGTGCAATTATTGTGATTTTTAAAATTCATTATTCATCAAAAGTCGACACATCTTATAACAATATTCATATTAATTAAATTTTTATTAATGCATTTGAATGTGATGTTTGGATTAATTTGTTATATCATATCATAATTATTGTGATTTTTTAAAATTCATTATTCATCAAAAGATGACACATATCTTATAATAGTATTCATATGAATTAAATTTTTATTAGTGCATTTGAATGTAATGTTTGGATTAATTTGTTATATCATATCATCAAATTTCACATCTCTTCATTATAATATTTAATCATCCATAAATTTAATCAGTGGTGTTACATTTCACAGCGACAATGGAGAACGCAATAGAATAAATTAAAACATATTTTATATATATATATATATATATATATATATATATATATATATATATATGAATACGACAGTCTTTTTCATACAAAATGGGACAGTTATTGGTATCCCTTTGTCTTTCAATTGGGGCACTGTGTCCATTACATTAAAAAAAATGTCTGATTTCACTGACAAATATTTCATAAAATACAATGTCTTGCTTTAATATCCAAACATAGTGATCATCATTCTTCGCTTGAGTTGTTGTCACTGTTAGAGCTACTTCCATGACTTGAGTTATTTTCAGGAATGTTTTGTTCACGATGTTGATTTCTTTCTTGATCTTCTTCACCTTCCATCTATAAACATAAAAATAAATTGTAATGAGTGTATATACATTAGTGAGAATAATGAAAATTGCAATATTAAATAATATACATCAATGTAAATAAAAAAGAAATGACGTACCATAGCAACAATTGACTCATGAACTATACACATTCTTTCAAAACTATGTAGTATGCCATCTTTCAAGATTTCATCTGTTGGCACAATTCCATACTTTGTTTCCTGCAAGTTTTTTACTCCATAACAAATCATATATTTAATATAACATATTTTTTTGTTCTATTAATTATAGACGGAAATAAGTAAAACAAGATTGATAGATGCTTACAAATTCCACAATTAATTTCTGATATGTCAACATATACTCACAAGCCATATTTAATCTAATGTCAATCAATTCGTTTGATGGCTCTTCTTTGTATGTTAGCACCTGTTTGAAGACATTCAATGATGTTTTTTTTTTTTAAACTTAAAAAAATACACAAATGGCATCTAGTTAAGTTGTTATAAGGAAGTAACAATTATTCACAAACTTAGATATCAACCATTTTCTTCCTTGTCGTCATGTTTTATGCGCTGAATGGATTCCATTTTCTTTTCTTTTATGCAAGAAAATACTTGAAAATTAATATTTAATGCTAAATTGTTTATTTATTGTACCTAATGATAAAAAAATTCAATGATTATATAATATATTTGAAGCACGTTTTTGTTGAGATGGCCGCTCATGCGATGTAATTTTGTCCATTTCTTTGACCATCTCCTTGTACACTTTTTAGACATTCCTACTGGCATATTTCTAATATCAGCTCATTCATGTTTTGAAATTTTCATAATCTTCCTGAAAATGTAACATGACAATAAACTAGTAATTTTTATATTGATATATGAAAATTAAATATAACAAAAGTGATATTTATAAATAATTCTGGACAAACATTTAAAGGAATATTATTTTTTCATTCCTTTTTTGTTTTGTTTTACGTTTTTGCTATTAAAAGTCTGACATGTCTCATTGACCAATTCTTTGAAAACTCTTCTTGTAGTTTAGATAAAATTTGGTTCTTAGAATCATTGGATTGATTTTTGTATTGTAAGTAGAAAGAATGTCTATACATTTGTTCCACTAGATCCCTCAAACTTTTGTAAAAGTTTTTCCCCCTTTCGTTAACTTTGAGCACCACTCCAGATGAGCTAAGGAGCAATTCATTTTCATTTGCATGTTCTACTTTTTTTCTTTTCTTAGAATAATATTCATTTTATGAGTTGTTGGTCCCTATAGAACATTAAACATATGTGAATAAATATATTGTTTTTCACATGTTATCTAATAATTTTAAATATTATTAATGAAAATTAAAAAAAGAAACTCATATTGGATCGATAGTATTTTTTCATTCACCTCATTCATATTTTTGCAATTTTTCCATCAAGCTTTTACGCTCTTTTGGTACTAGATCAGAAAAAATCTTATCGAGTTTCGTCATTTTGTGGCTTTGCATGATACACAGTAAACAATACATATTAGTTAAACTTACATATAGTTCAAAAACAATTTTTTTTGTAAATAATTTACAAAGAACTTGTCTTTTTTGTTTTTCTTGATGTGTTATCAGTGTTTTTGTTACTTGATTTCTTGTCATTCATTTCTTTATCAATATGAAACATGTACCATATCGTTTATTAATATATTTTATAAATAAATTGTCAACTTTTCTAGTAAAAAAAAAAAAAAATCTCAAGAAATCGATGCGCCGTTCATGGTGTACACCAACGTCGGTGCGTGGGTGTCTTATAAAGGCACCGCACAAATAGTATAATAAATCATACGGTGTTGTATGTCAACAAGAAGTACCGGTGCGTTACATGTTCACCACCGCACCGATTAACACAGAGAAAATAATAAAAATTATCCAGTGTTAGTTTTTGTAGCATAAAAATTTCGCGCAAACAAGGGACCACCATACGGTGCTCTTTGTCAACTAGGATACCCGATACAATGCGTTATATGTTACATGGTGTACCGATTTACGTAAGGGACGACATGGATTAGGATCCGACTATGCAAGTCGTCCCGTGGGTTGGATGTCTTAGGCCTATATATAGCAATAAAAAAACCCTATAAATCTAAAATTAAAAGCCCTAATTCTGAAATCACAGAAACATGGAGAAGGAAGGGCAGAAACAAAAATAATGTAGGGTTTAGGGTAAAAATGGATTTTTTTTTTTTTAATTTTTTTTTTTTGTTTCTGAAAATGAAATTTTTTTCTTACTACGTAAAAAAAACTGCAAAAAAAGTAAAAAAAACAATAAACTTTAATCACGATATCGTTTGAAATTCTATGCTACAGGGTTTGAATCACCAGAGGTTTGGAGTTCTAATTGTCTGAATACTTCTGTTCGAACGTATTTCGCTGCTCCACAATGCTCTCGTGCTCTGTTGCTCCAGGTATGTCTCTTGAAAATCTTTGGCTAAATTTTTTTGCAAAAATAGTGAAATAATGAAAAGTATTTAGTATTTAAAGAATTTTTTTATGAAATTAGATTTTCGAAAATATTTTTCCGCCCATTTTTCAATTTACCGTTTTTTTTTCACTTAAAGAAAATAGAGTTGCATTTTTTTATTTACGGTTATTCGTCATCGGTGCGTCACTTAATATCACCGCACCGGTGTGTCCGTTTAT
Source organism: Pinus albicaulis (assembly GCA_034641835.2). Classification (NCBI taxonomy): domain Eukaryota; kingdom Viridiplantae; phylum Streptophyta; class Pinopsida; order Pinales; family Pinaceae; genus Pinus; species Pinus albicaulis. The sequence goes on along the minus strand of CM076575.1, from coordinate 752,382,470 downwards.
ATCATAGCACCGGTGAGCATCAACAAAAACGCAGCGATGTGGTGATCTGTATATTAACACCGAAAACAAGAAGTCCAATTTTAATTCACCGAAATTACTTTTAGGTGTATGCACCAAAATTTATTGTTGATTTTTCTCAAATGCAGGGAGAAAATATCATAATTATATCGAATGGAAAATTCTTCAAAATCTAGCTCGTTCCATAATATTTCTCAAAGTCCATCGCGAAGTTCTCCCTATTCATCTTGAGACGTAATATTTACTTCAAATTTTATTTATATTTTCATTATCTAATTGAATTTATGTTTTTTTATCCATGTCAATCAATCACAACTTTATTAAATTTATAATGTATACAAATTTGCAAGTTCACGCAGATTCAGAATCGAGTTCACATGCACAAAATATTCAAACGTCAACTCCAAAACGTCGGAAGCTCTTATCAGGGGCAACATACCGCAAGGCGCATTTGGTAGATGAAAATGGACAGCCGCTTCACCTTGTCAATTGTAACAATATTTCATCTTCTAGCCACAATATTGAGACATTAATGATGATAATAATTATAATTGTTTGGTATATTGATTAATTTAATTATTTCAACGTCAAACCAATTAATCATGCAATATTTTCAATGTGGTTACTAATTTATATTATATATTTTGTACTAATCATGTTCAAATTTTTTTTTTTAAAGTATTAGGATTCTAGTGATGATGAGTGACCTACCTACCATCTTCCTTTGCACCCCACGGCAATGTAAAATCGAGGGAAGACTGAATTAAGAGAAAAAATTGGAGATGAACGATACCAAGAATGGTTGAATCAACCACCGATTCAATTCCCTCTATGTCCAGATTCACCAATTAGGAATGACTACAACAATAGTAGTTTTTCACAAGCTGGCAATGGAGGAAATCAAATAGAGGTTGGTATGGATGATTACTTAAGGGATACGACTGCCATGGAGACAATGTTGTTAGATGCATTCCAAAACGATAATCAGCTAGGGGATGATGCTCATATCGCTGACACCTTTTTCGAAAGCCTTAAATTTGCTTCCACCACCTGTCTCTTTGGACCTGGCAGTCAGTCAAAGTCTACCCAGTTGGGGACAACGATGTTACTGTACAACTTGAAATCAAAGTTTGGCTTGTCGAATGCATGTTTCTCAGAAATTTTGAGGTAAGTTACCATAAAGTCCTCCCTTATATAATTTTGAGAAATATAATCAGTACAGTACAATGAACATTACAAATGGTAAATTTTATGAACATTAATAATTATATCGGCTACCTTAATGTACATTTATTAATATATTTTTCCATGATCACCAACTATAGTTTATTTAAAGATAAGGTTCTTCCAAGTGATAATGTCTTGCCCGGTAGCTGCGAAGAGGAAAATAAATTGTTGAAAAATGTTAGGTGTTGAGTACATATCATATCATGCATGTCCAAATGATTGTATTCTATATATAGGAGAATATGCAGACAAAGAGATATGTCCGAAATGTGGGCATGACAGGTATGATAAATAAAAAAAGAAGGGTAAATCACGTACTGGTCCTCCTTTTAAGATATTGAGGCACATTCCTCTAATCCCAAGGATTCAAAGGCTCTTCCGTTGCAAAGAATTAGCTATGTTGTAGGGATGGCATGCCTCACACAGAAGTGAGTTGGGGTTATGCGAATCCCAACTGATTCAATAGCCATGAAGCATATAGAGGATACATGGCCCGAAAAATTCAAGGATGAAGTACAAAGTCTACGACTCAGCATAGCCATGGATGGCATCAACCTATATTCCCTCCAGAACACCAACTATTCTATTTGACCTATAGTAGTGATCAATAATAATATCTCCCCATGGTTGTCCGTGAAGAATGAACATCTTATTTTGGCTCTCATAGTCCCTGGTAGAAGACAAGTGAAGAATATAGATGTCTAATTACAACCATTGGTAGATGAATTAAAGGAATTATGGGATGGAATAAATATATACGATGTATCAAGACCCATCACAGTAGAGAGGAATTTTACATTGTATGGCATATGTGCTTACACGACACATGATTATCCAGGCTTAGGAGTTTTCTCTGGTAAATTACATGTTTAATTTTATAATAGGTGCATTTTTTCCCATCTATGTGGGCATATGGACACCATTTTCGTACAGAAAATGCCAATGCTAGAAACATCACACAAGACCATGGAGTGGAAGTCGAGTTCGATCAATCTAGTCGATCTAGCCACTGTGATCAAAACCTAGTATTAGAGATGTTAGTTTACGTCGAAAAGATACAAGAGATCATTGAAGTGGATTTCTCTAGATTTATTATTTTACAATTATTTAAAATTTTACAAAGTTACAAATTTAAAAATTTTAATAAAATCATTTCACATTAATACAATCAAAAGTTTATAAATATTTTACATACAATTACAATTACACTTACACTTATAATTACAATTTTACACTTTCACATACAATTACAATCATTTCACAATAAATTAAATATTACAATTACAATTAAAATTTTACAAATATTTAACATACAATTACAATTTTAGAATTTTACATACAATTAGAATTACAAATATTAGAATTTTACAATATCATGATCATTTAATATTAAATTAATTAATAAACATCACGTTCATGATAACCATCGTACAAACATCATATTTGACTAAAAAACACATTCAAATTCGCTAACATCATCGTGATCATGATCATCTAACAAAACACAATTAACATTATATAACATCATCACAACACAAACATCAAATATACAACCCTACATGTCAAATAACTGCTATCACATACACATCTATCTGCAAGTTGCACATTAAATTAACATATCTAACATGACCTAACAATATACACATCATGATGATCACCAACATGTAAATTAAGTACAACTGCAACATGAACATAAAATACATGGACCATATATATATATATATATATATATATAACTGAATAATGTAAAAAATATACAACTGTAATATAAATGTCATGGATCAGTTGGTGGTACAACATCAATATCAGTACTAGTCGAGGCATGCTTAGTCAATGGTGCAGCCTCAACGGTTGATGGTCCAGCCTGCTCATGATCATGAGTACTGCTGGATGCTGCAGGCTGCTGACTGGACGTGGCCGATGGTCCAACCTGCTCTCCATGATGACTACTACTAGATGCTAGTGGAGGTTTCTCATTTGGTGCGGTGCGAGGTAAACGATCATCAAATGATGAGTCACTGCTCGCAGACTATCGATCACATGTTGCGTCTTGACCACGCCTATAATGTGCAACAGTCCTCCTTAACCGCGTAACTAAGGTCGTTGCTCCTATGACATGCCGCATCAGGCTATACATGTCACGTGGCATGCTTCTCCACATATGTAACAGCCTACCATCGGCCTGTATGTCTCTCATATTATCGGGCCTGATGCCCACCTAAACAATCAATGTAGTGAGTTGGTCGCCCAACTCCATCCTGTATTTTCTATCAAGCCGACCGCGCCTAGAAAAAGACGGTACCAGCGCACCAACAGGAGAAAGTCTCTCTGCACCGGACTCCTGATGATCCTCGGCATCTGACATACCCTGATCATCATCGGGATCCACACCTAGATCATGTGGTGGTGCCAGAATATCCTCTCCATCAAAAGACCCAATGTCTGCAAAATATATACAAGTACACAACAATAATTAGACAATTTCATTACACAATTTAATAAAAACAAGTTAAAGAACATGTTAGAATAAATTTAAATAAAATAGTAATATTACATTTATCATCCGGCGGCTCATCATCTATGAAGAGGATGTTGGCACACCCTCGCCAATCCAAACCCACATAAGTATAAGGGACCATAATGAAGGGATGCTCGTCAACATTGGCTAGCAACTCTAGTGCATCATGCGAAATCCTCGCTGGAAACATAGTCTCACCCCTCTTGGGCATCATCTACCCCCACATGTGCATTCGTGCCTTGAACATCGGCCTACGAGGCTGCCGAACAAAAGTAGGCCTCGTCTCTAGAAGTCTCTCAAAAAATAAACAAAAAAGCTCTGAAGCAAAAGGGAAGTTGACCCTCCCTTATGCATGAGCACGACATCTATCTAAGGCTGTACAGAACTGCCGCAAAAAAATGGCAGACCACCTAACAAGTCGTGGCTCCTCTACTAAAGAATCAACATAATATAGAAGGGAGCAACTAATGCTTTGCCCGTCATTGGTGTTGTGTGAAAAGGTCAAAATCAGAAGTGAGAGGCATCTCACCTCCTGAATACCAAATGCACCAATACGTAACTGACCTCTTGAGACCTAAAAATCTGAAGGAGACATTATATCTGTGCTAATGTATCTCTGGGAGTACACCAACTGACTCCCTACTGCATAGCCAACTGGAACCTCTAGGAACGAGGGAAAATCCACCTCTCTCCTCATTATCCCTGTAATGAAATATATGTCCTTCTCAGTAGGCATGTACCACTGGTTAGGACCAACCCGGAAAGCCTGTAGGTGGGCATTCCACCTGCAAATAAGATCCCTCAAAAACAGACCATGGCCCTTTAGGGAAGTAGCCTCCTCATAGAACTTGAGGAGGCCTACCTGCCTTAGGAGCCCCTGGGTAGCTGCTGTAATAGGGTGAGGGTACGCATCTCTCTCCCGCTCTCGTGCCTCCCACAGGTGAACCATGTTATACTGGTCCGCCTGTTGTTGTTGTTGTTCTCCCTCTTCTCTCCTTTCACGTCTCTGAATGATTGACATATTAAATACAATTTTTTTATTAAATGATACATGTATTTAGGAATATACATATATAATTTAAAAACAAAAAAAACAAAAACAAAACAGTCGGTGCGCCACAAGAAACAGGCATGCACCAGTTTTGGTGCGTCTATTTTTTTGTCGTGCACCAGCGACAGTGCACTAGATGATATTAAATGCATCGATGGTGATGCACCTGAATATTTTCAGTGCACCGTTGACTATGTACAATGTCAGGAGTGCGGTGCGTTGACTAAACTCTACGCCCCGGGGCATAGAGTTTAGTCAGCGCACCGACCTCCTGACATCATTACATAGTCAATGGTGTGGTACTTTACCAGTACGCACCGTTGACCCTGTCGAAATGTGGAGTGTGGTGTGCTGACAAAAATATTGGCACTGGGGAGGATATTTAATTCAATGCACCGCATTGACGCTATTCCACATGGTCAACGGTCATTAGAAAATTTGGCCCAATTTTCGACGGCCACTTCGTCACTATTCCGACACATAGTCATCGCAAGAGAAACAGTTTGAGGCCAGACAAAACATGGTTAGGCATTACGTCGCAATTCCAACGCTTTTCCAAAGTGTCGCAATACTGACACTTTTTCCAATGTTTTTCAAAGTGTCGCTATTCCGACGTTTTATAAGCGTTGGTCTTTCGACGAACCAAAATTGTCGGTCTTCCAACGATCACAAATTTTCGATCTTCCGACACTTTTCATGTTTTCAAAAAACGTCGCAATTCCGACGTTATGGCTTCCAACGTTTCATTCCGACGTTTTACAAACCGTCGCAATTCCGACGAAATATCATCTGACGTTTAGAACGTCGTGCGTCCAACGCTTATGTAACGTCACTTTACCGACGAAAAAGCTAAAAATATTTTTAAAAAAAGCATCGCTTTTCCAACGATCGAGGCATCGGTCTTCTGATGAAAAAGTAAAAATATTAAAAAAATAACGTCGCTCTTCCGATGATCGAGGCGTCGATCTTCCGAAAAAAATTTGAAAATATTAAAAAAATATAACGTTGCTCTTCCGAAGATCGAGGCGTCGGTCTTCTGACGAAAATGTAAAATATTAAAAAAAATAACGTCGCTCTTCCAACGTCTAAGGTGTCGGTCTTCCGATGCTTGGTTAAAAATATTGAAAAAAAAATTCCGCCAAATGTGCTAGTTTTAAGTAATATTTTCCATATACAAATAAGTAATATTAATTTTTGCTCTTCGTCTCAACTTGTGTAAGCCTCCAGTTGTCACCACTTCAAGTTTTACTGTTGATTTTTCATGCCTCCAATATCATCGAGCCCTCCACAGTTGAATCTTTAATCCTCCACAAATTTGTCTTACTTGAGCTTCAAATAAACACTGGTATAAACTTCTACATATGTGCTCTATCTAAACTCCAAGGAAGCACTAATTTACCCTTCAAATATACTCCACATATGTGTTATCACCACTCTACTTCCACAAAGGTAAGTCTGAGGTGTTCTTGGGCTCAATTCCACAGGACCGAGCTTTACAAGCTAGATTGGTATACGAAACATAAGTCACTGAGTCTTATCACAGTCTTGTAACTTAACACTGAGCTCATAAATAAAAATAGGTGACTTAGCTAATTCGAAAGTTCTGTCCAAGAATTAGTAAATAGGAGATAATCTGAGATTTTAATAGATGTTCACCGCATAGAATATGTCAAAATCCTGTAGCTATATCCTTGGCCTGAGACTGCAATGAAGAGGTTCAAAGTATGGCGGCTTCAATAGAACCAAGCCTCGATATAGGATTACAGTAGGTTCGAGGGTTTAACTGATTCAAGTCTTAATAAAAGGCTACAACACAGAACCGAGCTCTTATGGTATATCTCTGTCCTCCAATAATGACAAACATTAAATTCTCTTGAGCATGGTAATAGAACTAAATTTGTTTACAATAGTCCACAAGATATCCATTCATTTCTAGAAATTCTGCAAGAAGAAAATGAAAGTCATGTGTAACAAAGTATTATGAAAGGACTTCAAGAAACCAGAACTTAGTGGGGATTGATTGTATCACCCCTAAATTCCATTGATTATTCAAAACCATACACCAGACATGGGAATTCTTATTCAGGCCGCAGCTGCTAGCATCCTTTCATTCCTTCATTTCTTGTTCTACAACTGAAACATTAGAAATACCTACCATTGTCTCAAACTAGAACAAAGTGCATAAATTCCATGCCAACCTCCCTAATACAGAGAATATGTCAGGGATTAAGGCTCAGGCTTTATAGTTGTTCTAGCACCAAGAAAACATGTAGAATGTAGCACTCATTAATGTTATATTTGACCTTATTAGGTGCATAATAGAGATACGATATTATGTCAATTACAGGAAGCATAAAACCAACTTATTCAAGTCTATGAGGCGGTTTCATCCACAACAAAGAAATGTAAAGTTTATTTAAACCTGATTTTTTGATAAAAGGAAATACATACCCAGAAATATGGTATACATTACTGAAGACTTGGAGAAAGACACCATATAAAATAAGCAGGTCAATAAGTACTAGAGAGGAATAAATCATCAGTGTTACTACTCAAAATTTTCAGCAGAGCAAGAAAAAAATTTCTCCAATTCAAAGATTTTTTCCTCTACATAAACTAACATATTTTTCATATTGTTTATTGTAAGAGTGCATCTAACACAATCACAACCTGTCCATAATATTGTATTGTTTTTATGTCTATTCCTTATTCAAATATTTATACACATTTTTTGTGTAAATTCCTTCCAGTTTAGGGAGCGACCTCCTTATTGCATCAAGAGAAGCTAGCACACCATGCATTTAGGGTGGGAACGGGCGTGAGGGTGATGGATCAAAACAATTATTGTGTGCATGTGTGTAAAGGTATATTGAATCTAGAGAGTGAATTCGTTGCAACAAAAGCACATCTAAATCAATATCTGATGTCGGAGACTACAAATTATCAGTGTATTAAATATTGGATCGCACCTAGGGTGAGATGGGTTTTTTCTATTAGCTATAGATCACTACTATCCTAAAGATGGTATTTTTTCTTTGCAGTAATGAGTATTATGACTTGTCACTTCAGGGCTTGAATATCCATCCTTCCATGCCCAAAGTCTTGCATAATATTATTATAATTAGGTGGTTCTATATTTCATTTTTCATGAATGAGAATGTATTTTTTCAGATCCTATTATGATTTCAATTTTCTGTTAGAAAGGCTCTGAGATCCAATTGTATGTCATTCCCACCTTGGCTTAGGAGCTCAACACCACTCACATCCAAATTTTTAATGCCACAGTTCATCCCATTTTTCATCCCATTTGTGTCCCTGCAACTATGATTATACTCATCTACGAGTTGAAGGAAAGAAATTTCAAATGAAGTACCTTTTTCATGGTAGCATCTCAAATAAATAGGGTTTTGGATCTTGAAACAACAGAGATTCAAGAGAAAGTCATGTATTCCAAGAAAAGGTATGATCTTCATAAAGATTGTAGCCAGGATGATTCAAGAAATCAATCTTCTACAAGAAATCAAGAAAGAAAAAGAATGATGGAGGACCAATATGGAGCATTAATGGAGATGGTGAAGAGTCCACTCAATGAAAAATCAGGTGGAGAACGAAAGAAGAGACAATGAACAAGTTACAAGCTATACCGGGAAGGAATATTAGAGAGAAAGACAAAGAAAAGGTGAACATTTCATTATTAGGGCAACATATAACAAGTTTTGAACAAGATGGAGGTATGGTGATCCATCTAAAACCTATGTATCGGCTTGAAGGACCTTTGAAAAACCATAAGGGAGACGAAAATTGACCCAAGTATGAAGAAAACTTGGAAAAAGAAAATGGAGTTCTAGGATGGAGTCTGGACTATGCAGGTATGGAGCTTGAAGACCAAGAATACCATATTAAGTACTAGATGAGAGTATGAAGGATGTCATCTCAGTTCAAACTAGAAGGAAAATAGAGTAATGAAGACTTTCAATATCTCATAAAGTATGACAACAAATCTAAAGAAATGATGGCCAAGGAGCAAAGTTTAGTTTATCTTCGTTCCATGATCACAATCTTGAAGAGGAATATACAAGCATTTAAGTAATCAGCTTGAAGGTATGAGATGTTTATCATACATTTTCTTATTTAATCTCAATGAGAAACTAATAGCCTATGAGGGGGAAAGACTCTTAAAACAATGTTTGTTCAAGGTATTTGACAAGTTTTTAAGTTGGTAAAAGAAGTTGCATTTGTGGGTCTTACAAATTCATGAAAAGAGGCATAGTGAAACTTGAAAGTGGAGGGGTCTTAACATTCCTCAATGTCAAAATTCTGTTATGGAAATGTCAAATGTATAGAGATCTAGCCTAGTACAAGTCTTTTATGAACTATGGATGCATGTACAGAGAGAAATTGAAGAAGCATCTCTGATTTGTAATAATGATCTCAGGTTTCAATATGAAGACGAGATAAAGCAAATGAATGACAAGTCTAATATGAAATGGTGTATAACATACTTGGAAAAGAAACATACAAGAAAACATCAATATGGACAAAAAACCTACTTAAGAACAATAATATACAAGGATGTCAAATAAATGAAGGCCAAAACAGGGGACATGGAGCCGAATTCCAAAGAATTTTTTGAATTTTCAAAAGCTGCAGGTCAAGAACAGGGTAAAAGACTCATTGATAAGCTTCAAGAAGGATCTAGGAAGTATAAGACAAAGCAAGGGAAAAGGAAGTTGCTTGAGGATGTTCTTAGAGACAAGATGCTTGAAGAAAAAAATAGTATCTTGGAATCAAGAAAAGATGAAGAGGAAGGAGTAAGTGGCAAGCCAAGAAAAGGTTAAGAATGGGCATCTTGAATTCCATTATAATAATAGACATTGTGAGAACACCAAAGAATGTAGCAACGAAAAGGAATGGTGTAAAGAGAGTGATGAAGAAATGTTTTCTTTGAAGTGTTTATTGCATGTGTAAGTACAAGTAAAGAAGGTTTATATCAATAAGGATGGAAATTGCTCACTTAAAGAGCATGCTAACACAAAACAAACCTTAACACTCCTAGGAATACCATGAGATTCAAATTTGGGAACAAATCTCAATTGAAATTCAGATGGACAAACTAAGGTGGTCAATAAAAGCCTCAATGACAACCTAAGAAGTCTAGTGAGTGAACATCCCAAACAGTGGGATCAAGTACTTTATCAAACATAGTTTTACTACAATGATTCACCAAACAGAAGCATAGATCTTAGCCCATTTTAGATTATGTATGGCATCCATCTAAGGGGTGTTTATGAGCTGAGACAGTTGGGTAAGAAAGAGATGAGGAGTGTTGATGGAGAAGAGTTTGCAACAACCATGCAAGAGATGCATGAGAAAGTCAAACAATAGCTTGAAGTTAATACAAGCAAGTACACAAAAAGAGCAGATGTAAAGAAGAAAGAGGTCATTTGTGAGGTTGAAGACTTGGTGTTTGCACATTTGCTGAAGGAAAGGTTTCCCAAAAGGGACTATAACAAACAAAAATAGAAGAAAATTGGACCTTGTAAAGTCTTGAGGAAATTTTCTTCAAATGTCCATGAGATAGAGCTTCCAAGCAATGTTGGAATCTCTCCTATATTTCAAATTTCAGACTTGTATCCTTTCAAACGAGGAGAAAACTCAGCAAATGTACCTGAACCTGATGTTGATCAGACTATAAAATGGTAACTACAACTGCTTAAAGCATGATTAAATGGATTTGAATCAATCTTGGACAAGAAGATAATGAAGATCAGAAGAAATATTGAATCACCTCTTCATGGTGTAATTTAAGCCTACAAAATCTAGTGTAAACAGTAAATGAGGGGCTGATACTATGAGCCTATACTGTGTGAGAGAGAAGTAGAGTGATATTAATGTTTGCAGGTCTATATGTGTTGGGGGAAGGAATGAATACAAGTTTAAGTGTTTGAGGATTTAAAGAGTTTTATACATCAACTTATACTTTTTCCAAAACTTGTGGTACCTGGTCGTTATTGCGTATGATTAGTTTTATCAAGTACTCTGTGTTCTCATCCAAAACACGTGTAAACCCTTGCAGAAAGACTATTTTTCGAGTGCTCTATTTTACATCAAGAGTTACAATCATGAAGAGTTCTGTCTCAGATGACAGAGGATCGTTTGGAGCTGTTGGCTACTTGGATTAGGCAGAGGACAGTTTGAGCAATCTTTTACAACTATTTTCGAGGTGTGAAACACTCTGAAACTCATGTACTTATGTGATTTTATGATCTTAAGTCTAGTAAACTGTGTAAAGCAAAATCTAGGTTTCACACATGGCCTGTCATCTTTAAGCGATACAATTTTCTCAGAATTGGAGGGTGAGTGTGCGTGATTTTCGTCTCCAAGATTTGATAGCAGTGACCTGTACAAAGTACAAAACCAAGACTGTGCAACCTGTAACTAGCCCTTAAAAGGGGTATTTATTGTGGTTGTATTTTCTTCAACTAGAATGTTTCTTGAGCTTGTGATAGAGGGATTGAGTGCATTTGAGGTTATTAAAGATGCCTAAACTGTTGTATCCTCTTTCATGACTGCATAACCCCTAAGAACTGCAATCAAAGGCCTAGTTCAAGTCTGAACAGTGAAAACAGAGCAGTAAAGGACTGTCTTATGTTTTCTTCAAAGTGAATGGTTCCTTAAGTTTGTGATAGGGTGGATGAGTGTATCTGATAATTTTTTTACCAATTCTAGTATAAGTGCTATCAAACTCTAAAGAAAAAAGATATGTATTAAGAGAACTAAATATTAAATTATTGTTTTGCAAGGAATTGTATTACAAGCCCTACGCATAGGGTTTCTAAAATAAATGAGCCTTCTATACTATATCTGTTTTGCAATCCTAGATATTCACAAATTTGAACACAGTAAGAGCTTTCTGTCCTAATAAAATAAAAAAAATTGTTTGATTTTAAATAAAAACGTCATACATACCTCAAGATTACAGACCTTTAAACTTTCATGTTCGATTGAGGTTCTTTTTCTTTATAGAAAACTGAAAACACATTGTTATATTACAAAAACGTAAAAAATACTTACTTGAGTTACAATTTTTTCTTCAACTGGATGGTTCAAGGTGTTATATGGTCCTTCTCACTCTAGTGAAATATTTAATGTCAAATATTTCTATACAATGTTGCCTTATTTTAAATACAGTTATTGATATTTCTTAACAATTTATAACCAATTTTCAACTGCTAGTAAGATGTAGAAGCTACTACAAGTCCTTTTATTTTGACTTCTCTTTACACTAACATAGATTGCTCCTTCATAAGGACTGTGGACCTTAAATTGTTTCAACTTTCCTCAAATTACAAGATGGATGGGCTTTAAATGTCTCACAGAATTAGATTTCTCAAAATTGTTCTTATAATGTCAAACACATGAGATCATTCAAGGTTGGATTTTATATAACTATTCAGGCTTGGAACTCTTTTATATATATATATATATATATACTCATATTCTCATCCTTTTTGATTGGGGTGCTGTCTCCATTGATTGTGAGGTGACTATAGCTTTACTAAGGTCTTACAATTATTGTTAATAATGACTCTATGTTTCTTGGTCTTGGTTCCTTTCTTCAAGGTGCTCTCCACTAGATATTTTGACATAACTAGTCTTTTAAGTATTGGATTTGGTCACCCTTTAATCTCATGTCAATCTGCTTACTTTTCCTTAGGTTTTTCAGATGCCCTTAAAAGGGATCTTTGTATCTTGCAAAATAAGGCACATCTTTTTAAGGCTGAGGAAGAAATATGGCGCTTAAAAAGTAGCGCCATTTGGATCTCAGAGGGTGATGAGAACACAATTTTTTCACAAGTTTGATTCTCACAGGAGAAATAGAAATGCCATTTGAGATCTACAGGACTAGGATGGAAACCATATTTGTTCTCAGTAGGACCTTGGGAATGCTACTATAACACATTTCTCTGGCATTTTTAAAGGCCCTGGTGATAGTTCATTACTGGAATAATTCAAGGTCTTGCAATGTTTCCCTCGATATTTTTCTCCGAAGGAATCCTCCAAGATTGGGGGTCCAATTTCACGAATATGGTATCTACTATCATCTATGTCCAAGGCTGTAAAGTCCGCACAGAACTTAGCAACTCCAGTCACTAAGATAGACTAGAAAAATCAGGCGATCGACCTAGTGGAGCCAGGTCTCAATAAATCTTGTATGGTCTGCCAAGTATTAGTAGTTTCTCTCTCTCCTCGCCCTGGTAATCTGATGGTGTAAAGGCCATAAGCTCTGACTCTAAAGACTCGATCTTCCCTCATGTAACCAGATGGAGCTATTAGAGGACAAGGGCATATCATTTTCCTGCAGGGTCGAGATATGCATAGTACTACACCATATCATGATCCAAAGGCATGCCTTGGTTCTGTTCACGCCTAAGATATAAAATACACTGTCTGGGAAACTGGATCGAGATCGCAGTTGGGTATTGTTTCCCTGGAGAGGCAGATCCAAGGAAAAGACACCTGGATCAGGCTTATAAGCTCCCAGAGAGGCCACTGTGCATTTTTTTCATCATATCGGGTTAGTAATGGGTTGCAGTCTCAATAGAACAAATTACAAGCAGACCCATGAGACAAGATCTTGAAAAAGAAGCTAAAACGCCAACCAAAATTCTTGTTGTATTGAAGAATAAGAGTACATATTTTTGGAGTTGTGGAGTTGAGAGCAATGCATAGATCCTCATATTGTCCATGGTGCCAGGCTCCAGATCCATGAGCAAGGCTCGGGGTTCAAATCTCCCGCATCCTTCCTCCAAACTTGCAATAGTATGGCTGCATCCTTCCTCAAAACCAGCGACAGTATGGCCGCATCCTCCCTCCTTCCCTAGACAAACCATGCAACCGGAGGGAAATGAACGAGGGAAATTAAAACATTTGATATTTGAAATTTTTTGACATTTTGAAATGAAACACGTGTGTTTTTTTAAGGCCACTCAAATTAATTTAAAAATATATATTTTTTAATAATTATAATAATTTAAAAAAAAATAAAATATTTTCTACATAATTAAATGTTTGTTTATTTTGATTGTTTAAATTATATATTTTTTCTTTATAATTTATGTATTATTTTTTTCCTTATTTTTAAGAATTACTTTAAAAGTGAAATTTACATTTTTTTTCTTTAATGATAGTAATCTATGTATTCATTCATTCAAATTAGATACATTTTCTATAATAAATAATAGTGTAGTCTAATTAATAGATGAAATGGTTTTTTTGATTAAAACCTGACAATATCAAGACTGTGATTTCTTATTGTTTATAATCAATTTTTGAATACATAAATGAATTAAACACTTTAAAAATCTCTTTAGAAATTAAAACTTAATAAATTAAATAATTTAAATTGGTTTGGGTAAATAAGTGGTATTGTTGATTATAAATAATTATTAATGAGATTAAATCTAAGACATTTATTTAAATTATTAATTATATAAAATTGTTGAATTTTTATTTCATAAACTAAAGATTTTGGTTGATTTTTTAATCTAATTATGTGATATTAAAGATGAATTATGGTAACTTAAAAATAAGTTTTATGTGGTTAAAAGGGAAGTAGTAATGTTATGGTATGAATGATATCCTCAGGTATCATATTCTGCTCCATACACTCCAAAAGAGGGGCATCCCTATTGGTAACAGAGCTACAATATTGTTTGGTACTTACACTAAAATTCTTGGGATTTAAAGACTGATATGATTCCAAAATTGGCTTGTTTTACAGTTCACATAATGGAAGTTATGGCAGATTGTATGTCACAGGCTATGTACCCCATGAACAATGGCATTAACCCTTGCTACAGTTCAGGCTTATACCTAAGCTTTGTAATCTAGATATCAAAATGTGGTTTAAAATTTAAATTATCCTCCTATAGGTAACTGACCAAACTACATGTCTAATAGGGAAGCTTTTGTAATCATTCAATCTTTAAAAGACTTGGCATGAGTCAATTTGGGGAATTGAAGCTAGTATGAACCCCCCTCTTCTCAAACCGGAGAAAAAATCATGGAGGTCAAGGGTGATGGCAAGAAGAGAAAGTTGGACGAGGAAGCCAATGGCGCCGCTTTTCAACTCTCGAAGGACGATATGCACTCGCTATTGGAGCCACTGAGCAAAGAGCAGTTGATCTCTTTGATGGTAAATGCAGGTTCTTCATACCCTGCAATTTCAAAAGAAATGAAAGATGTTGCAAGCAAGGACCTTGCTCATCGGAAGCTGTTTGTGCATGGATTGGCTTGGGAGACTTCTTCACAGACCCTATGTGATGCATTTGAATAGTATGGGGAGATTGAAGAAGGCGCTGTTATTATGGATAAGACATCAGGAAAGTCACGAGGATTTGGCTTTGTCACATTTAAGCATATGGATTCTGCTCAAAGGGCATTGAAGGAGCCTAGCAAGACTATTGATGGGAGGATTACTGTAAGCAATCTGGCAGTGGCAAGCACAGGTCCTGGTAAAAGTAGAGATCAGGCTCAAAGGAAACCTTACATTGGTGGTCTTTCATATGACACGACCAATGATAAGCTTTTAGAATTTTTTTCCAAATATGGAGAGATAGAAGAAGGTTCGGTTGCATATGATAAGAATAACAAAAAATCTAGGGGATTTGCATTTGTGACTTTCAAGACTGTGGAGGCTACAAAGCGGGATCTTAAAGAGGTTAGGGGTTTAGATGTTTATGGTTTAGGGGGTTAAATGGGTTAGGGGTTAAGGGGTTATAGGTTTAGGGTTTAGGGGGTTAAATGGGTTAGGGGTTTAAGGGATTTAGCAGTTAAGGATTTTAGGGGTTAGAAGTTAGGGGATAATTGGGTTAGGTTTTAGGGGGTTAGATGGGTTAGGGGTCAGGAATTAGGGTTTAAGGGGTTAGGGTTAAGGGTTTATAGGTTTAGGTTTTAGGGGGTTAAATGGGTTAGGGGTTGGGAATTAGTGTTTAAGGGGTTAGGGGTTAAGATGATAGTTTCATTTGTCTATGTTTGTGCACATTAGTTGCTTATTCTTTGCATCTCAACTCAGTGAAACTGATACGGGCGCCTTTGAACGAAACGGCCCGACCCGACCCGAACGCGCCTGGTTGGGCGACCTCACACGGCGCGACACGACACGCTCGACCGAATGATGCCACAAGGGATAAAATGACAAACGGGCCGCCCGAACGTGCACAAGGCACCCGGGTGGTCACAACTTAGCAAAACTGATACGGGCGCGCTTGAATGAAACGGCCCGACCCGAATGCGCCCGGTCAGGCGACATCGCATATCGCGACATGGCATGCTCAACCGAACGATGCCACAAGGGAGAAAATGGAAAACCGGTCGCCTGAAGGTGCACAAGGCACCCGGGCGGTCACAACTTAGCAAAACTGATACAAGCGCTCTCAAACGAAATGGCCCGAACCGAACGCGCCTGGTCAGGCGACCTCACACGGCGCGCCCGATCGAACGATGCCATTAGGGATAAAACAACAAATGGGCTACCCAAACATTCACAAGGCACCCAGGCGGTCACAAATTAGCAAAACTGATACGAGCACCCTCGAACGAAACGACCCGACCCAAACGCGTCCGGTCGGGCGATCTCACACGACGCGACACGGCGTGCCCGACCGAACGATGCCACAAGCTGGGAGAAAACGGAAAACGGGCCATACGAACGTGCACAAGGCACCCAGGCGGTCACAACTTAGCAAAACTGATATGGGCACCCTCGAACGAAACAACCCGACCTGAACGCGCTCGGTCGGGCGACCTGATCACACGGCGCGACATGGCACGCCCGACCGAATAATGCCACAAGGGAGAAAATGGAAAACAGGCTGCCCAGACATGCACAAGGGACCCGGGCGGTCACAACTTAGCAAAACTGATACGGGCGCCCTCGAACGAAATGGCCTGACCTGACCTGAACGCGCCCGGTCGGGCGACCTCACATGGCGCGACACGACGCGCCTGAACGAACGATGCCACAAGGGAGAAAATGGAAAACGGACCACCCGAATGTGCACAAGGCACCCAGGCGGTCACAACTTAGCAAAATTGATACGGGCGCCCTCGAACAAAATGGCCCGACCTGAACGCACCCGGTCGAGTGACCTCACACGACGCGACATGACACGCCCGACCGAATGATGCCACAAGGGAGAAAACGATAACAGGCCGCTCGAATGTGCACAAGGCACCCGGGAGGTCATAACTTAGCAAAACTGATACGGGCGCCCTCGAACGAAACGACCCGACCTGACCCGAACGCACCCAGTCGGGCGACCTCACACGGCACGACACGACGCACCCGAATGAATGATGCCACAAGGGAGAAAATGGAAAATGGGCCACCCAAATGTGCACAAGGCACCCGGGCGGTCACAACTTAGCAAAAATGATACAGGTGCCCTCGAACGAAACGACCTGACCTGAATGCGCCCGGTCGGGCGATCTCATAAGGCGCGACACGACGCGCCTGAATGAACGATGCCACAAGGGAGAAAACGGAAAACGGGCCACCCGAACGTCGACAAGGCACCCGGGCAGTCACAACTTAGCAAAAATGATACGAGCGCCCTCGAACGAAACGGCCGGACTCGACCCGAACGCGCCTGGTTGGACGACCTCACATGGCGTGACACGACGCGCCCGAACGAACGATGCCACAAGGGAGAAAATGGCAAACGGGCCACCCGAACGTGCACAAGGCACCCAGGCGGTCACAACTTAGCAAAACTGATACGAGCGCCCTCGAACGAAATGGCCTGACCTGATCCAAACGTGCTCGGTCGGGCGACCTCACACGGCGCGACACAACTCGCCCGACTGAACGACGCCACAAGGGAGCAAACAGAAAAAGGGTTGCCTGAACGTGCACAAGGCACCCGGGCAGTCACAACTTAGCAAAACTGATACGGGTGCCCTCAAACAAAACGGCCTGACCAGACCCGAACGCGCCCGGTTGGGCGACCTCACACAACGCGACATGATGCGCCCGACCGAACGATGCCATAAGGGAGAAAACGGCAAACGGGTCGCTCTAATGTGCACAAGGGACCTGGGTTGTCACAACTTAGAAAAATTGATACGGGCGCCCTCGAACGAAACGGCCCGACCCGAACGCGCCTGGTCGGGCGACCTCACACGGCACGACACGGCGCGCCCGAACGAACGATGCCACAAGGGAGAAAATGGAAAATGGGCCACCTGGACGTGCACAAGGCACCCGGGCGCCCTCGAACGAAACGGCCCGACCTGACCCGAACACACCCGGTTGGGTGACCTCACACGACGCAACACGACGCGCCTGAATGAACGATGCAACAAGGGAGAAAACAGGAAATGGGCCACCCGAACATGTACAAGGCACCCAGGTAGTCACAACTTAGCAAAACTGATACGAGCGCCCTCGAATGAAATGGCCCGACCCGACTCGAATGCGTCGGTCGGGCAACCTGGCGCTAACAAAACTGAAATCGGACCCCTAAGGAGAGATGGTATTGTTGTAGTCATGGCTCTGTTAGCTTTCCCTCCTCAAACCCCGTTCTTTGAACTCCATGTGGTCTTATTTCTCTTCTTAATTTATTTATCAATTTCAAAGAAATAGACAAATAAATCTATTCACAACTTTTGCAATTTATTTATATTTCCCGGTATATATATTTACCTCTGAACCTTAGGACTAAGGTTATAATCCTTTGCACTTATACACATTCAATCGCGGGAATTCAAATTATCTATGTGCGCCATACCTTATAATCAATGTTTAACTTCCGAAACTTTGTATTTATACTCTATGCATTTTAAAAAGATGACTTAAACAAACCCTTGGCTCCGGCCCCACCTCTACAATCAATAGACCAATCAAACGCATGCACCGTACCTCGTTTATCGTTCGCACATCTACAGCAAGCGACCACCGTTCGATGGCCCTTTCCCAACTCAACTGCTCTCGGCAATATCACTCGACATCCTGGTACGAATGTTAACGTGTGATGGCGCGCTTTAAACGGTGGTTTTCTGGGGGTCCACCTCGCCACGCGTCAACAGGTCTATGGAATCGCTCCACAACCGGAAAATACTGCTTACACACCAAAAGCGGTGCGATATGGGCAATCCGCCTTTGTAAATCCACTCGCGGGTTTGGTACAGTGCTTGACCATGGGTGTACGTCTGGTTTGCGCTATTCTTTTATCCGCTCCGTTTGTTAACTCAGGTCCTGACCCTGGTTAAGAATTTCCAATTAACAACAAACAAACGTAAATTTATTTATTGAGCGGGGTTTCTATTACCATTAAACAGAGTTCACGACCATGGTTTATCCAAACAATTACAGGGAAATAGACAGAGAAATGCGGACTCATACAACCATCACATCCAACGATTCCACATGGAACCAACGTACAATCGTCTCACAATTAAACAATTTCTTCACAATTAACGGTTCGAGAAAATACAATGGAAAATAGGCTCTAAAATCATTTAACTAGAAACAATTGTTAACACACAGAGTTTATTGCGGAAATCTCTCTTCCTCTCCTCTTTTCGATACATCCGAGGATTCAATTTATATACATTATAGTGTGACTCTTCGGTTCCTCTACGAGGACCATTTTAGAAATCCAAAATCTTAATTACAATTATTCAACTAACTGAAATGTGACAGATGGATCGAACTGAACTATTCGAATTCTACAAATCTAACTAATCTAAATGATACAGTCAGCTGAGGTATTGACACCTAGCTGTTACAACTCGAATGTTTTGAACCCTCCTAGCCACAACATGTGGACAAACTTCCTACATTGTTGGCTAGTGTCTAATGCCCCTGCATAAAAACCTCACACGACATGACACGACGTGCCCGACCGAATGATGCCATAAGGGAGAAAACAAAAAACGGGCCACTCGAACGTGCACAAGGCACCCGGGCGGTCACAACTTAGCAAAAAATATATGGGCGCCCTCGAAAAAAACGGCCTGACCCGACCCGAATGCGCCCGGTCGGGTGACCTCACACGGTGCGAAACGATGCACCCAAATGAACGATGCCACAAGGGAGAAAATGGCAAACGGGCCACCCGAACATGCACAAGGCACTCGGGCGGTCACAACTTAGCAAAACTGATACGGGCGCCCTCGAACGAAATGGCCTGACCCAACCCGAACGCGCTCGGTCGGGCGACCTCACACGACGTGACACGACGCGCCCGACCGAACGATGCCACAAGGGAGCAAATGGAAAACGGGCTTCCCGAACGTGCACAAGGCACCCCAGCGGTCACAACTTAGCAAAACTGATACGGGCGTCCTCGAACAAAACGACCTGACCCAAACGCACCCGGTCGGGCGACCTCACATGGCTCGACACGGCGCGCCCAAACGAACGATGCCACAAGGGAGAAAATGGAAAACAGACCGCCCGAACGTGCACAAGGCACCAGGGCAGTCACAACTTAGCAAAACTGATACGGGCGCCCTCGAACGAAACGGCCCGACCCGACCCGAACGCGCCCGGTCAAGTGACCTCACACGGCGCGACACAACGCGCCCGAACGAACGATTCCATAAGGGAGAAAACGGAAAACGGGCCACCCAAATGTGCACAAGGCACCCGTGCGGTCACAACTTAGCAAAAGTGATACAAGCGCCCTCGAACGAAACAACCTGACCCGACCCGAACGCGCCCGATCGGGCGACCTCACATGGCGTGACACGACGCGCCCGGCCGAACTATGCCATAAGGGAGAAAATGGGAAACGGGCCGCCCAAACGTGCACAAGGGACCCGGGCAGTCACAACTTAGCAAAAATGATACGGGCGCCCTCGAAAGAAACGGCCCGACCTGAACGTGCCCGGTTGGGCGACCTCACACAGCGCGACACGACGCGCCCAACCGAACGATGCCACAAGGGAGAAAATGGCAAATGGGCCACCTGAACATGCACAAGGCACCCGGGTGGTCACAACTTAGCAAAACTGATACAGGCGCCCTTGAATGAAACAACCCAACCTAAATGCACCCAGTCGGGCAACCTCACACGACGCGACACGATGCACCCGACCGAAAGATGCCACAAGGGAGAAAATGGAAAACGGGCTGCCCGAACGTGAACAAGGCACTCGAGTGGTCACAACTTAGCAAAACTGATACAGGCGCTCTCGAACGAAACGGCCCGACCCGACCTGAATGCGCTTGGTCGGGAAACCTCACACGGTGCAACATGACGCGCCCGACCGAACAATGCCACAAGGGAGCAAACGGAAAATGGGCTGCTCGAACGTGCACAAGGCACCCGGGCGGTCACAACTTAGCAAAACTGATACGGGCGCCCTCGAACGAAACGTCCCGACCCGAACGCGCCCTGTCGAGCGACCTCACACGGTGTGATACAACGCGCCTGAACGAACGATGCCACAAGGGAGAAAACGGCAAACAGGCCACCCGAACGTGCACAAGGTACCCGGGCGGTCACAACTTAGCAAAACTGATACAGGCGCCCTTGAACAAAATGGCTTGACCTGAACACTCCTGGTCGGGCGACCTCACACTGCGCGACACGGTGCGACTGACCGTGGTTGGGGGCACACATTAAAAGTGAACCAAGGAGTGAGCGCATCACATCTTTAATATTTTATGAAACTCCTTAGAAGTCCCATCATAACCACCTTCCATCTTCATCACAATGTGATATGTCAACTAAAGATATCTTATTATGTTGCTCCAACCATTCAAAAAGGGGCCCAAGTTAGATTATTATTTATTAAAGGAGAGGCCAAAGAAATTAATTTCCAAACTGTTGCAATAGCAACGCTTTCATACAATCATCGCAAGAGTGACACTTAGCCCCAAATGTCGCAATAACGACGTTTTTGCCTAAACAATCGCAATAGCGACGCTTTTGTCCAAATTGTCGCAATAGCAACGCTTTCCTCAAACGTCGCAATAGCGACACTTAGCTCTATTCTGTCATAATTCCGACGCATGTGCCCAAACTATCGCAATTCCGACGCTTTGCTACAAACGTCGCAAGACCGACACTAACTTCTAAATGTTGCAATATCGACACTTGTCTCCAAACGTCGGTATAGCGACAATTGTGGTCAGGATTTGAAAAATTGAAAAAATTTGGGGAAATTTCCGACATTTGGTCAAAAGTGTCGAAACCAAAGTGTCAGGATTTCCAGCAAATGTACTATTGGGTGCGGCCGGGTAACCGACCGCACCACAATTTTCTTTTAAATTTTAAAATAACACAGTGCGCCTTTCGGTACCTCCCTAGAACCGGTGCGGATATCGTTAGCACCAGTTGTTGTGTGCCCTGTAAATTTACAGGCAGCACCAGAAACCGGTGCAAGTCGAACGGCTTGAGCGCACCGCGTGACAATTTTTTTCTTTCTTTTAAATGGTTAATTTTAAGGTTATTTGAAATTATAATATGCTAAAAGGCTTAATTATGGAAAAACAAGAAAAATACATGTACATTTTTCCGTCAAGGAGGCATACTAGCTGTAGAATTTGCAAAAGAAAATTTGCCCACCATTTTACAAAATTCAAACTGGAAATTGGTGGGCAATGCACAACAGCAGTGCGTGTAATGGGTGCAATAGGAGCATCGATGTCAGGGCGGCTCAGACAAGGATAAATTGAACCTATGCTTGAGAGCTTTGGAGTGCTGAGAAAAGTGAAAAATGTGGTTTTTTGGCTGTAATTTTTTTTTATTTAACCCTGTTCCAGTGCACAGGGTTTTATGGGCGTACTGGTTCGGTCGATTAAGACCACACCGGGTGGTTTCTGTTTTGTCGCGGTGTTTTATGACGCACCAGTGTGCTACAGTAATAAGACGCACCGGGCGGGGCTATACGGAGCACACGGTGTCCAATGTTCCAATGTTTTGTGCACACCAATGCTTTATCTTGTTGAATGCATCAGTGCGGTTTATGATGATAAGCGCACCGGATGAAAAAATCTGCAAAAACCTCCACCCGCCAACCTCCTCTAGCAACCTCCGCTATAAACGGATGTCTGGGGTATTTTTATAAGGGGTTCCTCAAAAAAATCCGCTAGAGGGTCTTTTCCTTGTAGTGTGGATAGTGCAATCGTTGAGGTGTTGTCACAATATATTGTTGTTGATCCTTGTTGTTTCTTCTTGAGTCCATATAATACTCTTCTTAACCACACTGCTTGACATGTTGTTGATGTTGCTGCTACATATTCTGCTTTTGCTGATGATAGTGTCACAGTAGGTTTCTTCTTGGATGCCCATGTAATCACACATGAACCAAGATGGAATACATAACTGGAAGTGCTCTTCATATCATCCAAACTACTTGGAAAATCACCATCTGTGTATCCAATCAAATAATTTTTTTTTGTACTTGCATACATTATGCCACAATCTCTAGTTCTTGCAATGTATCTCATAATTCCTTTTCTTCTCTCCAATGTGTGTCTTTTGGAGTCTCCATAAATCTGTAAATCAAACTCACTCATTGCATAATATCGAGTCTTCTAGTTGTGAGATAGATGAGGTTTTCAACCAATATTTTGAATAGAGTTGGATTGAATAGAGTTGGATTGCAACTAGTGTATGTACATTTTTGCAATTATTCATCTTGAATCTTTTCAGCAAATCTATAGCATATTTATTTTGGCAAATAAAAATTCATTTTTCAGATTGCTCAATTTCTATGCCAAGAAAATATTTCATGAGACCAAGATATGTCATCTCAAATTCTTTCATCAAGGCTGTTTTAAATTCATCTAACTCAATATTACCTGTAAAAATCATGTCATCAAAATATAAGAAAACAATCAATATATGTCCATTCTCATTTACTTTTGTGTATAAGGTAGGCTTAATGTTGCTTCTACAAAATCCATTCTTGATCATGTCGTGGTCAATTCTGCTATACCAAGCTCTAGATGCTTGCTTCAGTCCTTAAAGAAATTTCTTCAACCTGTAAACTTTATCTTCTTTACCTTCAAATTCATAACCTGGAGGTTTTTGCACATAAATTTCTTCTTCTAGAATTTCATTCAAGAAGGTTGATTTCACATCCATCTAATAAACTTTCCACTTGTTCTAAGATGTTGTGGCTATAACTTCTCTCACAGTATCCAATCTGGCTACTGGAGCAAAATTTTCTCCAAAGTCTATTCTCGTTTATTGTCAGAATCCTTTTGCTAGAAGTCTTGCTTTAAATATGTCAACTTCACCTTTCTCATTCAACTTTTCCTTGTACACCCACTTCAGACCAATGAGGTTTGTATCCTTTGGAAAATTTACCAAATCCCATGTATCATTATTTTCAATAGCTTCAATTTCTTTATCCATGGCTTGCACCCAATTTTCATCCCTAATTTCTTCTTCATACGAAGAAGGCTGGAATGATAACAATGCAAAATTTGAACTAACATCCAAATCATCATAAATATTTTTCAAACTTTTCATCTTTCTCTTACCATTTCTTGATTCATCACCTTATTTTTTGCTGGGAGAACTTTGGTTTGTTGATCTTCTTGAAGATCCATGTTGCTCCGAAAATATTGGAGTCATTGTTGGTGTCTTCTCTTTTGATTCTTGCTCCTCCTTCTCTGCTACATCATATTATTCCATCAGTGGTGCTTGTGCATCGATTGTTTTTTCTATAGACCGATTCCACGTCTCTTGTTATTTGAACACAACATCTCTGGTAATTATGGTCTTCTTGGTGATAGGATTATACAATTTGTGAGCTTTTGATTGCTCACTATAACCAGTAAATATGAATTTTTCACTTTTATCATCCAATTTTCCTCTTATCTGCTTAGGTACATGTGCATAGGCTACACATCCAAAAAATATGAGAAGAGATATGCTGCATGACATACCTAACCATGCTTCTTCTGGTAATATGTTCATCACACTCTTTGTAGGTGATATGTTTATCACATAAACATCACATGCAACTGATTCTGCCAAATACTCTTTAGGCAAGTTTCTTCCTTTTAACATGCTCCTTATCATGTTCATAATTGTTTAGTTATTTCTCTTTGTTACACCATTCTGTTGTGTCTATACCTATTTGTAAATTGTCTCTTGATTCCATGTTGTTTGTAGTAATCATGGAATGCCTTTGAATCATATTCCCCACCACGATCTGACCTCAATACCTTGATCCATCGATCACTTTGGTTCTCTGTTAAGGCTTTGAATTCCTTGAACTTTGTAAAATTTTCAGACTTCTTCTTCAAGAAGTAAACCCAAGCCGTTATAATCATCAACAAAATTGAGGAAGTGATAACTTCCACCAATCGACTGTGTCCGCATAGGTCCACACAAGTCTGTATTCACTAGCTCAAGTGGCTTATTTGCTCTGTATGAAACTCCCTTTGGAAAATTTTCACGATGTTGTTTTCCCAATATGAAACACTCACAAGTACTAGCAGGTTCTTCGATGGGAGGTAAATCTCTGACCATCTGTTTTTGCTACAACAATCTTAAACCAAAAAAGTGCAAGTGTCCAAACTGAAAGTTCTATAACCAGTAATCATTAGAACATGCAACTATAAAAGAACTAACATGATCACTGTAATTCATAATTAGAGGAAAGAGTATGTTCCTCATCATCTGCACATTTTATATCAGCTTCTTGCTTGGGGGCTTGTCATAAATAACACACTTTTGTCCCTGAAAGATAACTTTATATGATTTCGGCGTCAATTGGCCAACCCTTATCAATTTTTTTTGAGACTAGGAACATAATATACTTCTGAGATAGTCTTTGGCTCCCCTTTCTTGGTAAGAATGTTGACCACTCCTTTGCCATCTACATCATCAGTCTTGTAAGTCCACAAATTCACCTATGTCTTCACAAATTGATCCATATTTGCAACCAAACTCTTGTTTCCTGTCATGTGGTTACTGCAACTGTTACACAGTAATTTGTCACCGTCCCTACCAATCCCTGTCCCATGCATTGGAGAGCCCATTTTGTGACCTGTGAGCAATGTCATGCCTTGAAACCACTATCATTGCATTCCTCTAAATATGAGCTTCAATTGCCTTGAAGACATCTCCTTGCAAAAAACCATAAAAACATCTCTTTTTGCACTGGCGCGGGTATTCAGCTCAACACTCGCGCCAATGAGGAAAATCCTACAAAGAGGCCGCCCCAACTGGCGCTCTGTCCCGGAGTTGTAGTCGCGCCAGCCAATTTAAGGAGTGTTTTTAAAATAAGATGGCGGAATTTTCGTTTCAACATACTCAGAAACTGCTATCTATCTTGAGTTGGGAGGTTTGGCTCCGGGAGTTCCATGAAAGGGAAGTGGTTTGCCACCTCTCATGGAAGCTTCCTTGAAGATAGGGCCACTCCCACAATTATAGGGATCCCAACTCCCCTTCCTCCATCTATAAAAGCTAGCTCATTGCGATTGCAAGCTAGTCTTGAAGTGCCTAAGCCTTGAATCTCCAAGTTCTCAAATTCCCAAGAGCCTTCATGCTGCAAGAGCCCTCATTTTTCCCTTAAGGCCAAACTCGAGCAAGGAGACTATCGTCGAGAGACTCTAAGAAAGGCTTTTCCCATCCCTGGCAGGCTTTGCGAGACGTGCACGACTGGAGACCCCTCCGAAGGAGACCTCAGCGTCAGAACATTGGTTGTACTCTCTTTCGATTACTTATTAATGAATGACTACTGGTTATGGTTCCACTCTGTTTTTCACTTATGATAATGATGAGTTATATCCTTTCTGACTGATATATAGTTGCGTATTCTGGATTTTATGCTTGTATTCGTGTTGTTTCTTGCATGTGTAGGTGTCCATTCACGGAGATCGTGGGGATCGTGATCTGTCGAGGCTGAGGAACGGGAACGCTGTCTCTTCTACGAATCATAGCACTAGACTCCAGGTAGGCCTCCATCGTTGGTCTGTTTATTCGCAATTAGGAACTTGCGCTGTAGCATTTGATGATTGTTGCTAGACCCGTGCTGGGCTAGTAGGGATCGCCTCTGTCCGCAGAGGGGATTTACCTCCTCAACAATTTGGCGACTCCGTTGGGGATCGTCTAGTTTTAATTGTCTCGTTTTGATTGTCTTGTTTTGATTGTTTCGTGGTTTTCCTTGCTTGGTTGGCCTTCTGGGCTGGGTTCTTTTGCTGTTTTTTGCTTCTTGGTTTGCTTGAATATCATTGATCTGCTTCTGGAGTAGTTCTTTTTTATTTTTGGCGGAGGAACTCGGTTGGCGCGCTTTTTAGCTCGACAGTCGCGCCAATTGGCACATGTTTCCTTTGTATTGCCTGCGCCAATTGCTTTCTGGTGCCAGTTACAACCTCACAGTCGCGCCACTCCTGTGAGGCATTAGGGTTTGCTCAGTTTTGAGCTCTCTAGGTCTGGTCAGTGTTTTTCTTTTTTGTTTTTCGGCTACCTGTGTGTGTTGGAGTCCTGTTTGACTGGGAATTTGCCTTCGTCCTTTAGTTGTTTGCTTTTCTCCATCGATTTCATGTTTTAAGCCCTAGGGCATCTAGTGGCTTTGTGTATCGAGCCCTCCTTGGGAGTTTTGGTGTTTTGTTAGTCCAGTCAATTCTCTGATTGCTCCTCCGCATTCTCTTAGTGGCTGTTCACCTTTTCGTTGCAATTTTGGGGTGATTACTCTTCTCTTCATTCAAACTTCGTTTGGTCTTGCTTTGGACCTAGATTACACGGTCCATTGGAACCTTTGAGATTTTTTTTTTTTTTTTTTGGGTTTTGAGAGACTTTGGTCGATTTGAGATCTGATTGTTTGTGTCATCGAGTGAAACTTGTTTGTTTTTTCTCTCTTAATATCGTTTCTCGAATTTCTTCTCTTTTGTTTTCAGTTTGTTTAGTGCATCTAGCCATCAAACATTGAAAAAAAAATAAAAAAATCTCTTTTGCTTTTGGTTGATTAGTGCAAATTGAAATCTTTTCGATTTTACTAGTAATTAGTGATTTGAATGAAAAGTTTTCGATTTCATTAGTTGCATTAGAGATATCATTGATTGTCTTCCGATCATTTTGTTTGTGTAAAAACTCTCAACTCTTCTGTAGCTAGTTTTCATCGAACGAAATGATGTACTGTGGCATGTAATTTTTCATTTAGGAGATTTTTGAGACAACACATTCGTTAGGGCCTGAAAACTGAAACGTAATTGAAGATCAACTTTAAAATCTACTCAATTTACACTAAGGCAGCATTGGAATCTAACGAAACATATTTAGAGGTCTAGGCTAGAGACGTGTTCCGGCGTCTTTAAACCTAGTAGCTGTCGTTCGCCTTTTGGCTTTAGACAGCGCTAGTACGGACTTGTGCTCCCCGTACCGTCACGTATATAAAGGGAGACCCCTCTAGGTTTCAAACCTTTATCCATAGGAAGCCGAGTCTGCCGCCCTATACCCGTGATAATTTAACATGTGATTTGTGGGGAGATTTCCCCGCACGTATGGAAAGTCCTTGGTCGATTTCTTTTTCATTATTGAAACCAATGTGTATATTGCAGTTCACGGTTATTTGGTACACCCTTTTGCCTAGTATTCCTGAGCAGCCATTTGATCTTTTCTAACTCCCTAAATTTGAAAAGATCGCCAAGCACTTGTCCTTTCACGCTTGTGTCAAATCTGAAAGAGATAGAGTCACCTTTTTATCGTTTCTCGGCTCTTAAAACATGAAATGGTGAAGTTTCTTATTTTTCAATGTGGTAAAATTAATCACCCACGATTACACGCCCTCTTAGATTTTTCTTGTTGACTGTTTGATCGTGTGTCTTGACTCTTTTTCAGCCTGTGTGTGTGTTTTGAGTTTTGATGGCAACTTTTTCGGGAGTTTGCAAACCAAGGAATCCCCCTTTAAGGAATCCCGGCCGGCTTCTCCTTTTAGGAACAAGGACACAATTATATGGAAACGTTGTCCTTTCCTGGGTTAACTGTTTGGTTGCCTGTTTCGTTGTTTTCAACCTCTGTGGTCCCAAATGTCTCAGCTACTGTTCAATTAGTTCCTCTGCCTGAGCAACATCATGTTGATTCCAAGGTGGACCTCTCCCCTTCTTCGCCTTTTTCTGCATCTTCCTCTTCTACTTTTCTTGGTGAAAGTCTAGATTTGGGTAACCAGGTGGCTAAGAAGAAGAAGAAGAAGACAAAGAAGAATAATTCCGATAAGAGAGAGGTTAAAGTATTACAGGAGGTTCGTTTCGAAATATTCTCTGATATACCTCCCAACCCTCCACGGAAAGTTTGAAAGTTCCCCCCATGTTGTGCACGGGAGACCATCTTCTTCGAGACTCCATTTCCGGCATCCCCAAGTTGCTCGAAGCATGGTTCGACGGCCGTCCGTCGCTGTCTTTGACTTCCGGGAGCCAGGTTGGGGGCATGTCTTCAACTGGGGGTGATAAGACTCCTAAGATGCAGGGTAAGATCACCAATCCCTGTAAGTTGTGTGAAGGGCACCATGCCGTTCACCTTTGTCCTTATATGGACAAAGCCAAACGAGTTTTGGACAACCTGACCAGTTCTACACCATGCCTTCCATATGGTTATAATCGGATTTATTTGAGTCTTTCGCCAGATGATCCTACGATTGGTCAAGAGTCATCCTTGGTCGATCCCACTCCCCCAGAAATTCAAATTCACGAATCCGTCCTTGACCAACCATTGGTCGTAGGATCGGTTGAACTGGCCCCGTCCGCGGTGCACCAGGTCTTGTCTGTCAAGAGTGGATCTCACACCCCCCCATGTCCTTCTGATTTCTTCAGATTCTTCAGACTTGGAGAAAGATTCTCCTATCCCTGTACTTCAAGAAGCTCCTCCTCCACCTCCCATGATGGAGGCTCCGAAGGATATCCCTACCTCCTTCGAGATGGAGGTTATGGGGGATGCTCCTTCTTCCGTAACACCAGGGGAAGACCTTCTCGATTCAATGGTATCCCCTCCGAGTAGTCTGGTTGCCTCCTTTGATTGGAGTCGATTTGCAGGATTCTGCCTTCCGTCTTACGTGCCTTTCGAGATCACAGTATAGGCTCTTGGTCTGGTCGTACCCAGCACCATTATAGATGAAGGTGCCTCTGTTAGTATTCTTGACTCCGTTAGTATTCTATTCTCAACTATGCCCGCATTTGTTCGCCGCCGCTTGCGCTCGTTACGCAAAATCTGTTGACTTTTAATGTATGACGAGTCAACCGTTGGGGATCCTTCCAAGGTTACCTGTTACTTTGGGGAGTAAAACCGTCCATATGGACGTGATGGTCATTCCTGTGCCCTTGGATTTCAATCTGCTTTTAGGGCGCGATTACACCTATGCCATGGGAGCACTTGTCTCCTCCCTTTTTCGTGTGGCCTGTTTTCCGCATGAAGGACGGATCGTGACCATTGATCAGCTCTCGTTCTTTGGTCCTACTATGGCAACTAGTCTGCCATCACCCCCTCTTGGTTTTTATTCACCCGTTGTATCTGCTCCACCGCAGGTCAACTATGTGTCTACCTACCCTGTGCCCGCACTCAGTGAAGATGCCGTCGTGCATAGTGTGCTGGGGGCATTGGGTCCTGACTTCCAGGATGTTCTCCTTCCACCGGGAGTGGAACTCTTGGAAGCACTGCCTTCTTGTTCATTTTGATGTAAGTCGGTTAGAGCACGGTTTCCTCCTTGTGTCAAGCTCTTTAAAAAATGAAACCAGGTTCTCGGAGCATAGTTCCTCCACTTATGTCGAGCTCCTAAAAACAATGAAACAAGCTGTTCGAGGATAGTTCTTTTAAGTGTGTCAACCTCGTTAAAATAATGAAACACGAGCATGTTCAATTCGCCTTTTTGTTTTGAACCTTCACTCCATTTTCAATGGACTGAAGCTTGGGGGGCATGTTCCTCGAATTGAGACATCATGCTAGGGGGCATGCCCGTTTCCTTATTTCAAGCATAGTTTGCATATGTGTGTTCATGTGTGCTTTTAAGCTTGCGTAAAAATGAAATGTATAAGTAGATACATCATATGAATACATTTCGTATCGTCGCTTGTCATGTAACCGATACATTAGATTACATTTGTATTAGACATTTGCATGACATAGAAAACATCCTCACATGTAAAAGATCCATCCGTAAATAGATATGTATACATATAGATATCGAAGTGTTTGCATAGTGTGCATCACATAAGATCAAAAAATATACATGTTCGTCTTATTACATCCAGAGACGACACATCTCTCAAAAATATGCATGAAATAAAACCCTAAGAGGCTAGTCTGCGTGGTGCTCATGATAAAAAGTCAGTGCACGCACTAGGCATATCAGTAGATGGTGGAGGCAACTAGGCACTCCTACTGTATGTCTCTGATATGCTAACAGTACATCCGCTAGCCAGGCATAGTCCGAAATCCCTCGGGCAATCCCCTCGAGGTTCTGAACCAACTCTCCTCCTTCTGCGCCCTCCTCGTGAGGATCGACTGCAAGCTGAGTTCTCCGTGTGATAGGAGACATCTCGGCTAGTCTCTCTGGGCCAACATCTGCATACACATGTAACTGCTGTCAGAACGAAAATGTATTAACAAAAAAAATCATAAAACATAAAAAATAAAAACAGATCATACCCAGCTCTTCGTCCCAATCCTCTCCCTCCAGCAGTGGGAGATCTGGGTCTCCAGTAAAGTCTGTCCTGGCATAAGGCCAGTCCTCAACTACAATCAACTGGCACCGCAACCACCCAAAAAACTCTGGCCTCCAGGACATCTGTTGGCCTCCTCTTGCTCTGGGCATCAGTGCTGCCCAGCGAGCCATTCTCAGCTCTCATGGTATCGGCTCCGCTACAATGGCCCCTTAGCCCTGGAAGATTGGCAATCGTTCCAGAATGAACGATACCAGGATGGACCCATAGCGAAACTGTTTCATCTTGGCTTGTTTGCATCTCGTCAGCTATCTCTTGATGTTGATCGTTACTGATGTGGCCCAGTCAAACAATATGGGACTCATGCACTCTGAAGCCAGTAAGAGTTGGGCTTTCGTCACTTCGTGCGGTTCCTGCGATCCTGCAGCCCGCGTGATGGTATGCAGCACTACTCGTAGTGCCAGATCGGGGATAGTGTGGATAGCCACCCTTTTACTCCCTGATCCCATTTGTGCCCGTGGGCACACTCGTGCCATCACTTCCTCCATTTTTTCACCCAACGGTCTGCTCCCTGTCACTATGGGTACCGGACCTCTACGCGACAGTCCGGTTATGAAGTACACATCAGAAACGTCCAGTTCTAACACCTGGTCTCGTAACTTGAATACTTGTTCTTGTTCATCCCAAATGCTCACCAAGTACTGAAGTAGCTCAGGTTGAGCGCACAAACAAGGTGTCAGGAAGAATTTCTTGAGCCCACAGTTTCTGAGGGCATTCATGCAGGCCTCATTTTCCATGGCCATTTCGTCTTCTTCCCCATGCTCTCTTTCTTTCCACTCAATCACCATTTTTCTCGGTTTCCTGCATCAACATGGTCACAAACCTTCAATTAGATCTCTGTTGAGCTTCAAATTTCATTCAAATTGATCAGAATGTTGAATTTTTAGGCGGAAAATTGGGTTCGGCCGCTGGCACGATTGTTTTAGGAACAGTCGTACCAGTTGGCGCAATCCCTTTGCATATAAAATCCCATTGGCGCGGGTCCATGCCCGATACTCACGCCAATGAGCGGAGCCCTAAAAATTCAAAAATTTGCCACAGAAGTCTATTGCATGATGGAAAACTATTAAAAATGGACTGAAATGAAGGATGAGGAAGCGCCTTTTACCTGGAACTGACAGAACTCTGAATGGTGGCCCGGATCGGTCGTAATCGCCGCCAGAAGTTTGCATGGTAAATGGACCAATGTTGCTCTTCACTCAGGTAAAAAGTAAAAGTAATTTCAATTTTTACCATTTAGACCTATTTATAACTTTTTTGAGCTCTATTTTAAGTTTAAAAAGTCATTTTTCATTGAAACTTCGTATGTTTTGTCGAAAATGGATTTTACACTTGCCTTTCTGTGCAGCAACAGGTTTTTATGCAACGTAAACAGCGAAACGAATTGTATTTTATAATTTTTTGGACTCGGTAAAAACATGAAAAAGTCACTTTGGAGTCATCTTTCAGCTCTTTTCTGACTCTCTAAACATGAAAAGATTGTCGAGGCCCTTGTCGTTTCGATCTTGTTAAAGTGGATGTGAAACGACATCTACCCAGTATACGTTTACCCATTTTTCGGGCTGGGATGGATTATTTACGAAAAAGGAATACCCTAGCCTATCACGACTAGGAGGTTTTCCTGGATATTGTTTTCCACCTTTTCAGATCTGGGGAACTATTGACGAAAAGGAACCTTTGGAGTTTACTTTTCTGCTGTCTTTTCAAACTCTCTAAACATGAAAAGACGCCGAGTTCTTCCTTTGTCACACTCGTTAAACCCTGATGACATCGGATTCAGTCGAAATGACGTTCTCCGAGTTCCTCCTTCCTAGGGCTCGTTAAATTTACTAGGGTGGATTCGTCTGAAGGGCGGACTTATATTACAAACATATGCTATCCCCTTCAAGCTTGCTATCAAAAATAATTGGGGTAATCACCAGAAATGGTGGGGGAAAATGGAACCATCATCATTGTCGTGTCGGCAGTATGTTGCTCTTGAACATGGCACTTGTCTGCATTCGTGTCAGGTTGGGGACATCTCATCTCGTTTTTCACTTGCTTCCATGGGTTTGGGTAATCCTTTTTGACCTCTCCTCTGCTCATTGCCTCGTCACCATGACCTCTGATCCATTGATGTCAAATACTGCCAAAACCACTATTTGTGCCGTTATATGTTCAAGAGAAGTTTACCTCTGCAAATATCAACCTTCCTCTGATTCTCATATGGTCTTGATTCACAACAAAAACATCATGTTCCTTTGTCTCGTGTCGACGATGTGGGAAACATTATGGCCCACCTTCGATCAAGGTCACTTCCTGTCGACTTCAGCTCATTATCCAGGAAGCTGATCTAGAGACTCCCTTATGATACCTTGGAGCCTGCATGCCTCAATGGCAGGTTCGTCGCATTCGACGTCAGGTTTTCATCATTGACCTCCGATTGAGTGATTCTATGGGTGTTCGACGCCAGCTCATTGATTCACATGTCGTAGATTGTACCTGTAGTACCTTGAGGGCCATCGTCATTATTGGTGGTTCCTCTGGCGTCTGTTAATAGCTCTTATCACTGGCCGGTAATCAGGTGATGTTCTTGCATGTTCGACCTCAGCTCACATATTCCCATGCTTGAACTTGTACTTTTTTCGGGTTGAGATGGAGCACAAGACCCTGGATTGTGTCTGTTGTAATCCAGGCCGCGATTTTGTGGATTATTATTTACATGACTTATTCACTGGATGGCTGCGACCATACCTGAGTCTATTTGTCGATCCTCACTGGATGGCTGCGACCATACCTTGGATCTGGATTATTGTATAATATGTTTTGAATGGTTGCGTCCATACCACATATGCATCATGTGCTTGAGATATCAGTTGTATTTCTCCACGCAGGTTTTCCGACGGCGGAGCTTCAGTTGGACACGTTCTCGTAAATCATTTCACCCCTCTCTCTCTCTCGGGCCTCATGCTTTAGGGGGCATCTGTTACACATTAATTTGTCACTGTCCCTACCATTCCCCGTCTCGCACATTGGAGGGCCCATTATGTGACCTGTGAGCAATGTCATGCCTTGAAACCATTATCATTGCATTCCTCTAAACATGAGCTTCAATTGCCCTAAAGACATCTCCTTGCAAAAAACCATAAAAACATCCCTTTTTTCATTGGTGCGGGTAGCCAGTTCATCACTCATGCCAATGAGGAAAA
The DNA here is from genome assembly GCA_034641835.2 of Pinus albicaulis. Classification (NCBI taxonomy): domain Eukaryota; kingdom Viridiplantae; phylum Streptophyta; class Pinopsida; order Pinales; family Pinaceae; genus Pinus; species Pinus albicaulis. The sequence continues at coordinate 752,347,782 of CM076575.1, read as the reverse complement.
TCCTACAAAGAGGCCGCGCCAACTGGTGCTCTGTCCCAGAGTCGCAGTCGCGCCAACGAATTTAAGGAGTGTTTTTTAAATAAGGATGGCGGAAGTTTCATTTCAACAGACTTAGGAACTGCTATCTATCTTGAGTTGGGAGGTTTGGCTCCGGGAGTTCCATGAAAGGGAAGTGGTTTGCCACCTCTCATGGAAGCTTCCTTGAAGATAGGGACAATCCCACGATTATAGGGATCCCAACTCCCCTTCCTCCATCTATAAAAGCTATCTCATTGCCATTGCAAGCTAGTCTTGAAGTGCCTAAGCTTTGAATCTCCAAATTCCCAAGAGCCTTCATGCTGCAAGAGCCCTCATTCTTCCCTTAAGGCAAAACTCGAGCAAGGAGACTATCATCGAGAGACTCTAAGAGAGGCTTGTCCCATCCCTGGCAGGCTTTGCAAGACGTGCACGACTGGAGACCCCTCCGAAGGAGACCTCAGGCGTCAGAACATTGGTTGTACTCTCTTTCGATTGTTATTTAATGAATGATTACGGTTATGGTTCCACTCTGTTTTCACTTATGTTAATAATGAGTTATATCCTTTTTGACTGATATATAGTTGCGTATTCTAGATTTTATGCTTGTATTCGTGTTGTTTCTTGCATGTGCAGGTGTCCATTCACGGAGATCGTGGGGATCGTGATCTGCCGAGGCTAAGGAACGGGAACGCTGTATCTTCTATGGATCATAGCATTGGACTCCAGGTAGGCCTCCATCGTTGGTCTGTTTATTCGCAATTAGGAACTTGCTCTGTAGCATTTGATGATTGTTGCTAGACCCGTGCTGGGCTAGTAGGGATCGCCTCTGTTCGCAGAGGGGATTTACCTCCTCAACAACAACCACCTTCTAATAGCCACACATTATCAGATGATTCATGCATGTTATGGAAATATAGGAATATGGAGTTATTATTCTCTCCACTAACATTAGCTCTTTAGTTTCCTTGATTAGTTATCCTCTTCTTGCAATCAGAGGCATAGTGACCAAATTTATTGAAATAATAACATCTCACCTTTGATTTGTCAAACCTTTGATTATTATTGAAGCTTTTGATTTTTATTCCACAATCATGTTCATGCTCTTCTTGACCATCTCTCTTACCACCATATCTTCCACCTCATCTTCTGCCTCGACCTCTTGAAATAGAAACTTGACTTTTGAAAGCAGTTTCTAAAGTGGAATCCTTATTTTTGTCAATCATTACTTCATGCAATAGAAATGATCTCATCAACTCATCAATTGTCAGTGTTACCAAATCCTTGGCTTCTTCTATGGTTGCTACCAGAACATCAAAATCGGTAGACAAAGATCTAAGGACCTTCTCAATCACTTTTTGAGCTTTAATATTTTCACCATAAATTTTTAACTTATTTACGATATTCATGGCCCGATTCATGAAAGAATCGATGTCATTTGTCTCCTTCATATGCAAAATTTCAAAATCTCTCCTAGTATTATGCAATTTAACAATTGACTTTGGCCATACCTGTATAGCTTGTCGCCAATGTCTCCCATGCTTCCTTTTTTGAAGACGTGATCATAATATTTTGGAACACTGCTCGGTCCACTCCTTGTTAGATTAGAAACAATTCTTGTGCATTCTTCGTTTTGTCTTTCTTCCATTGTTCCCTCTCTACATTAGTGAGAGCTCGTTATTCTGCTTCACTCTGAGGTTTTGCAAACCCAAACTTGACATGATCCCAAACATCAGACACCTTCAACATGGTCTCCATCTTAATGGCCCACACATTATAATCCTTCCCTGTTAAAGAAGGAATTTGTGGCTGGAAGCTCAATTTTGCCATATTTCTTCAAAAAAAACTTCTCTTACGAAACCCTAAATTTATTCCTTTTATAAGCTTCAAAAATCTAAAAAAAAACCCTTATAATAAAACCCTAAATTTTATTTTCTATATTTAAAGAAATATTTTATAAAAAAAAAATTATATATGAAAACTTTTATATTAAGCCCTTTTTCAAAAACTTAATATAATACTTTAAATCTTCAAAAAATAGTCCTTTTAACTTACTCGTATCATATAAGAGCTTTCAAAATGGTCACGTAATGGTTAATATGACCAAAAAAACCCGTATATGTATAGGGCTTTTGATTTTTTTTTTTAAATTTCTTTTAGCACTAACGTGTCTCTGAGATGAATAAGGCAGTGTGCTAATGCTCCTCTCAATGTTGTTGTCTCACGCTAGTATTTAACGCTACGGAAACATGAACAAACCCGCGTGCGCAAAAATCGTGGCAACATTTTAACCTGTAACACGGATCATTGTTGAGTGCAACAATGTTAAAATGTCATGAGTATAACTGCCAGAAGCATTATAGCTTAAACAAGCAAGAAAACAAATATTTCTCCCCTCACACACAAATTATTGTTGAACCATTCTCCCTAGCTCTTTGTAACCTTTCTTAGAAACCAATTTTTTGGAAAGGTAGAAGAGTAAAGGCACAAATTACAAAAATAATTGACACACAATAACACACGAGTTGAGGCTATTCTATTGATCACACAAACTTCAATCTTAAATCTTAATACAATAATCCTAGTGAAGGGTATTTATACATTTTCGACTAACGATTCACCTAATATAACTTTACTTGCACACACTTACCAAATTCATCTACCACTTATCTCGACTTGACTCAACGCTCACTTAACTGACTCTCTAAATATAGTTAAATCTCCATGCGAGAGTTAATTAGATATTTTAACACACCAATGGGCCCTGACTTGCGTGTTTTTTGTTGACCTCGAGTTGGAAGCGTGTGGGCAAAGCTGAGGGAGACAAGGTATGACTCTCCTACTTGTTCCAAAAGGGACTAATGAATAACATGTGTACATAACTTAGCGTTATTTTGGTGTGACATACCTTCAGGGTTGGAATTTGAATTTCTCTTTACTCATCATACATTTTTTTTAAGGTTTTGGGTCCTTATGCTTCTCGTTAAAAAACGTGATGTTTAAAATTTTTCCCTTCAAGAGTGATGTTCTCATAATAAATTAACCCTTCAGTAATAAAGACATGATTAAAAAATTTCCTTTCAATAACATAACTATGTTAAAAATTTTCATATATTTATCACTAAGAAAAAACAAAATGGTTAATGTTCTTTTTCTGTATGTGGCATGAGTATAATTACTTAGTATTGATCAACCACATTTTTTTTCACCTAGAGCTACTTAGTATTGATTAACCACATCTTTTTTCACATGGAACAAATAAATGACCTTGTAAAATTACAATAGTAATTAAAAAAAAAAATTAGATATGCCATAATAGATTATATTTAATAAACATAGTCTAAATGTTATATGTTATGACATTTTCTAGGTATATTTTCTAATTAAAATTTTACAAAATATAGTTAAAAGTTACTACAATTATAAAAACAATTGATAAATTTATAAAATTCAAACACTCCAAAAAAATTTGGAAATATTAAATTCATTTCATATTAAAAAATACAGTTTTAATAATAAAAAATTAAAAATCTGGTATAAAATGGAATTTCATATTATCAAATTTCAAATGGAATTTTTAAACAACAAAATGACAAAAAACACTCTTGTTTAATCTAGTAAACGATAAATAACAATAAATGCTTTAATTTGATTTAGTATTTTTTCATCCTTGGATCATAGAATGATTGTCTCTTCGTATGTTCTTTAAAAACATGTGTTATTTTGAAAATCTCACAACCTTGTGTTTTGTAAAATATGAGCTCGGTTGCGCGATGGTTTTGGTAGGGTTTAGGGCTACTAGATATGTTTTCGCAGGTCCTTTGTGCAGGTTTCTTCGCTCTAACCTCCTGCAGGTTGGGCCAGAAGCTCCTGTCCCCCCTCTCGGGTCTCCTTTTCTCCGTTTTTTCAGCTTGCGAAGTCTGGGTTCTCATCGTGGTTGTGCTTCCTTAGCTTTCAGGCTTCACAAGATTGCTTGCCACCCCTATGGCCCTTCCCTCCCAAGAAGATGTTGTTGCTTTCAACTTGTTGGTGGAGATTGCTCCGTGTTTCACAAAACAGGGGCAGTCAAGTTTGTGAAGTGCTCAGAAGAGATCCCTAAGATTCACATATGTGCCCCGCGGGCCCGCTCTTGAGGTCTCTAGCTTGCATACCAGGGTCTGATTGGTCAATTTATGGGCCTTCGGTCCTCCCCTCAGACAGTTTCGGCTTGGATGGAGAAAACCTGGAAGTTCCTGATCAAAGGAGTGGTCTTCTCATATTTATGTGGGAAGGGTTTCCTTAACTTTTACTTTGAGAATAAATCTACCAGGGATCTGGTTTTCATAGTGGTTTGTATTTCATGGGGACTCAATGGTTGTACCTGGATAATTGGAGCTAGAGTTTTTTACTAGAGTGTGAGGTACCCACCTCAGTCCTAGTCTGGTTGAATCTACCATACCTCCCTTTCCACTGTTGGAATGATGCACCTTCATACTTATCATCAACTCCCTTGGAAAATATATAGATTGTTCTGATCCCAAGGACGATCTATTCTCCTATGCTTGTATATGTGTTGTGGGGAATCTTGACAAGGGCCCACCAGCTGTAGTAACCCTATGTATGGATAACTGGGCACATATCCAGGAAGTAGACTATGATCAGTTTCCCTTCAAGTGAAAGTAGTGCCATGCATATGGCCACTTTGCCAAAAATTGACCCAAGAACCAGGTGGCCCAAGAGCCTTAAGGAGAAGAAGCAAAGGATAAATGGAAGCATGTTAAAAGGTGGAAAAACACTCAACAATCTCAGAATTTAGGACCTCCCAAGACTTCCTCGGTCGCTCCTCCCCCTTGGTGTTGGGTCTTCGTTGGCTCTAGGGTTTGGACTGGAAAATCCCTTTGACGTGCTAGGAACTGGTGAGGGTTTGGTAAAGGAAAATTTGGAGTCATTTGGGGTGGATACTACCTTTGGATTGGCCTCCCAGACCCCCTGTTCTGTGCCATGCCCAGAATCTTTACCCTCCAGAACCCTAAATCTGACAAACTCAAGCCATGAGTCATCGAGTAGCTATCAAGAAACATCCTCAGAGGAAGAAAGTGATGAAGTTTTTCAAACATAAATAGAAGGTATGGGCACCTCTACCAACCTTAGCTTGACGGAAGGAAACCCAGTAAAAACGAAAACAAAGAGGCCCGGGGAGAAATACAAACAAGGAAATCAGGAAGGAAAAGACAGAAAAAGACAAGGAACTCGAGTTCCAACACACCATCCCTTGGCAACTAGCTCGAGCACAAGACAAAGGAGGGGGAGGTAATAAACGGAACAATATGGGCCCTACCAAGGGGGCCAGAAACTAAAAAAGTGATAAATGAATATTATCTCTTCGAATTGTCGAGGGCTTGGAACATATAAGAGAATAAAGGAAGTTAAATCTCTTATAAAAAAAAAAATCCAGCCATCACACTTCTGCAAGAGACAAAGCTAGAGGAGCATAGTCTTCAAGCTTCCAATAATAACATTTAGAGCAAAAGCAGGATCGAGATAATAATCTCAAGCGAAGCATCCGAAGGCCTGTGCAAGTTATGGAATTCGATGAAACTTAACGTGGTAGGAACCACTAAATCCACTCATTAGATTGCAACCTCATTTTTGCACATTGATTTTAAGCATACATTCACTATTATAAATGTTTATATGCCTACCCACTTCTAGGAGAAGCAAGAATGTTGGACATCCCTGATGGAGCTTAAGGATCCAAACTAGGGGTAAAATTTTATACTAGGTGGGGATTTAAACACCACCATGAACCGAAATGAGAAGAGAGGGGGTACCTTGGTTCAAGATGCCTTCCAGGAAAACATGGAAGACTTAATTCTCACCCTAAATATTTTTTATGGTAAACCTAAGAAGTTTTTGTACACTTGGACAAATAAATGAGTGGATTGGAGCACATAGAAGCAAGACTAGACAGAGTTCTTATCTCTGATAATCTTCTTTCTCTTAACTTCATCTTGGAATCCCCCATCCTCCCCTGGTCGGGTTCTAGTCATTGCCCAATTTCCCTGCAACTTACCTTACCTCAAGACCTTGGTCCCATCCCTTCTCCTTCTCTCATTTTTGGCTGGAGTCCTAGGATTTCCTGGATGTGGTGGCCCTATCTTGGGGGGCTTGGGTTGTGGGCATCCCAGTCACCATCTAGGAAAGAAAAATCCGCAGACTGAAAACTGACATTAAAAAAATGAGCAAAGGAAAACAACTCAGGAAAATTGGAGAGTATAAAAAATACAAAAGGAAAATTAGTTGAAATTCAAGGTAATATGGAAAATATTGCGTTAATTGTTTTAGATTTCCATAAGGAAGTAGAAACCTTCAAAAATATCCACATGAACCTAAGGAAAGAAGAAGAGTATTGGAGGTTAAAATAAAGGAATAGTCGGGTAAAGGTTGGGGACAGAAACACCAATTTTTTCCACAAACAAGATAAATTGAGAGTAAAAAACAAGATATCTCAAATCAGTCATGAGGGAATATAATTGAAAACTTCGAGGAATTAAAGGCAGTTTTTGTGGAGCACTTTGGTAATATTTATGCTAAGGATCCTATAAGGGAAGAAGTGGATGAGGATTGTTTCCTTGACTCTTTCCCGGAAGTAATTACAGAGGAGATGAATAAAAAACTATCCCTCCCACCCTCAACGAAGGAAATAAATAAATTGGTTTACTCCTTCTCCCCAGACAAGGCCCTGGGGCCTAACGGATTTTTTGCCAGCTTCTACCACTTTTCTGGGAGATCATTCAGAAATATTTATGCATAATGGTGGGGTATTCCTTCAAGAATTATATAATTGGAGGCAGAATCAACTCCTCCTTTCTAGTAGTAATCCCCAAAGAAGTTAACCCTTCTTCTTTTGAAATATTTAAACTCATCTCGTTGTGCAATGTTTCCTATAAAAGTTTCTCCAAAATCTGGGCCCTGAGACTCAAACCCCTACTTCCCTGCATAATATCATACAATCAAGGAAGGTTCGTGCTGGGAAGACAAATATTTGATAATATCATCCTCATACAAGAAGTTATTAACTCAAGCTAGAGGAGAGGGGATGAAGGTATGGTAATAAAGTTGGACATGGAAAATGCCTTTGACGGAGTTAGGCATGAGTTTCTTTGGAATATTCTCAAGAAAATTGGAATTGGAGAAAACTTCATAAGATTGATTAAACTCTGCATCTCCTCTGCCTGGATTGCCCCTCTAGTCAGTGGAAGAGTTGTTGGGTTCTTCAAGGCTTCCAAGGGGCTGAGACAAGGGTACCCCCTTTCCCCTTTCCTTTACATCATCATGGCAGAGGATCTGAGCCGGAAGCTTGAACAAGAAATAACCACCATGAATATCCCTGACATAAGGTATCAGTAAGGAATAACAAGTATAAATCATGGCCAATTTGTGGATGATACAATCTTTTTCGGAGGATCTTCATTAATAATAGCTAGAATATTTAGGAGGAACTTGGACATATTTCTAAATTCCTCTGGTGGAGCAACTAATGACAACAATAGTCACATATATTGCTGGAACATCTCTGGCTAGAGGGAAAAAAAATAGAGGAGATTCTTGGGTTCAAATCACTGAGAGGGTGGAAGGAATTCAACTACCTTGGAATACTTATATCCTTAAGAAGAGAAGCCCCAAAGGCCTGAAAAAAAGTCACAGATAAGATAAAGGAAAAAATAGTGAACTAGTGGGGTCTATGGCTCAATTATGTTGGTAGAAAAATTCTTGTGAAGTTTTTTCTTTCGGCCATCCCCCTCTATCAATTCTCGGTGCTACAGGCCCCCAGATATGTCTTACACCAATTGGGATGTATATCAGGAATTTTTTGTGGGAAGTGGGTAAGGTTAATACCAATAAATATCACCTGGTCAATTGGAAAAAGGTCAGGGCCCCTATGCAACATGGCGGATTGGGGATTAGGGAACTAGCCATGGCTAATGCTGCATTGGGGGCCAAACTTTACTGGAATATGATGATATCGCTGAACCTGTGGTGGTCACAAGTGATTAGAGAAAATTAATTTCCTCAACAGGAGAATGGATAAAGGGATGTTGCAGGCACATCCATCGAAGGACTAATCAAGACAACATCATCCATAATAAGGGAGAAACTAAGCAAGGTACCTGGTAAAGGTGATACAGTAGATATATTCAGAGACTCCATCCTAGGGAAGCTGCCCCCTTGAGCATGATATAGACATACAAGAGCTCCATGTCCTATTAAGACAAAGCGGTGTGGAAAAACTAGATCAAATATCTAAGTAGGACTAGAATGGGAATTGGAAGAAGTGGAAGCTCGAGAATATCCCAGAAGATATCTTCAACCAAAGGGACAGTCACTTGGAAAAAATCAGAGGTTGTGCCCCTATTGGCCGAAATGCCAAAGTTGTTGGAGTTGGATGAATGGAAAATATATAGTAAGAAAAGGGTATGATTATTTTCTCTCCACAGCTCTGATTCCTCCAAAAGCCTCCACTTGGAATCAATTATGGAAGGCCAACGCAATCCCAAAAGTTAACTTTTTTTGCTGGAATCTGGTTCCAAAAAAGATATTAACAATGGAAAACCTCCAAAAACAGGGACATATAGGCTCTTCAATTTTCCCTCTATGTGAACAAGAGGAAGAATTCATTCATCACGTCTTCTTATAGTGTAAAATAAATAAGCAAGTTTGGGTGGGAGCTCTTAGACCTCTATCCAACAGAGTGAAGTGGCCTTCTGATATCCCCTCATTCTTTCTCTCTTGGCCCAAATTTTACTCGGGCTCTCTTTAGGCCAAATTATCCTTCCAAGGGGTCTGGTTTTCCCTCCCAAAGTATATTTGCTGGCAGGTATGGTTGTTAAGAAATTGGGCTATCTTCCAAATGGAGACACCATTGACAGTTTCTGGGGCTTATAATGCCACTGTAAAATGCATGGAGATGCATAGGCCAGAGTTGGACCCCTCTTTATATCAAGAATAATCTGCTTGGATGAGTAGGTGGGTAAATCCCCCTACCCCATAAATTAAGAAGAAATATCATACAAAGGATACTCAATGGATCCTCAAACTCTCCCCAGAATAATTGGATGAGTGGTGGCCTAAATCAAGGAGATGGACTCTGTAGTTTGATGGGGCTTCAAAAGGAAATCTTGGGGTGGAAGGAGGGGGAGGGATTCTCATTAATCTCAATGGACACATCGAAGAAATATATGCCTGGAATTTAGGTCAGAAAATGAACAACCATGAAGAGGCTTATGGGCTTCTCTTTGGCATGAAATTACCCATCAAAAAAGGTATCAAGAAACTTCAAATCTTGGGTAATTCCATGATAATAATAAACCACATGAGGAATAATACCCCAGCTAATAACACCTTATTAAACCAATTCATAAAGAGAAATCATAGTTTGATGTCGCTCCTAGAGGAAGTAAATTTCTACCACATACTAAGGGGAAACAACAAAGAAGCGGATAAGCAAGAAAATGTAGCTTGTAGAATCAAGGAAGAAGCTATGGAGATGAATGGGACAGAAGGCCACCTAAGTATCCTTTAATCATGACTGAAAAACTTAAGATAAAGAGTGACTACAATCACACAAATGAGAATAAGGACAGATCCTTTAGTCAGGGAATTAAACATGATAGTCTCAAAGCTCAGGTATCCTTACTACCTTCAAAATTACTCTCCCCCCCCCCCCCCCTGCTAGCCCTCCTCTCCCTCCCCCTCCCCCTCTCCTTTATACCCTTATGCCATCTCATTCCTTCAGCCCTCACGCTTTCTTGGAATTCCTTCTTACAACCTTCCCCCTTTCTTTCTCTCATATTCCACTCCCTCACCTCTCATCCCATTATTGGCTCGACAACCTTGTCCCCCATCTCTCCAACAAGTGGCCTGGCGTTTGCTGCCCTCCGAATTATTTAATCATGCCTTGTCCTGTCAAACTTAATTGCTCCTTCATTGTCCCTGGCTCCTGTAGGAAACTGTATACCGAATTCAATCGCAGATATGGCATCATGCAGCCCGACGGAAGACCACCTGGTCCATGCATCAGATTAGGCTTGTGGTTATACCTCTCCTTGATCATTTCTAAGTACGGTAACTGAAAATTTGGTACCTGGTTCGTGGGAAGGGTGAAGCAGTGGGCGAAGCATTTACTCCCCGAGCCCTGGAACTTGCACGAAAAGTGTGTGAAGATGGTAGCTATGGAGTTCAAAGAAGTTGCGCGTATTAAGAATATCATGGAACAATATTGTGATTTCAGTACATCTGGTACAATGATGTCGCTCCTCCCTCACTGGCTTCCTGCAGGATACCATTTAAGGAATAATGGCCAGAGGATTTACAGTAATCTCAAACTCATAGGGGTTGTGGCAACTTAGTTGTTGCTCCTGTGTTTGCGGCATAGAGCCAAGAAGAGCAATAAAAATCTGAGAAAAATTAAGTCGAGAGAGCCTAAGGGTTGGTTGGTGGTGCTCTATTTTTCTCTTTCCTGCTTGGGGGCCTTTGGGTTCTCTAAGCGGGAAAAAACACCTTAGAAATTGTTGAGGAGGGTCCGAGGGGTAGTCTGTCTGAAGGGATTGATGTCGTATTGAATTGTTTTTGCATTGGCCTGAGTACCTATGTGGTTTAATTTTTAAGTCTTGGGTCCTATAGGAAGTCGGGGATCATTTGGGTGATATTAATTGGCATCTTTGAATCACTGAAGGTCTTGTTTGTGGAATTGGTGAGTCTGATGACCCTTCTGTGCACGGGTTCCTTTTTCTGCTCGGTGTTCTGTTGATGTTTTGGGGCTAGTAAGCCAAAGGTTAAATGGGTTTTGGAGTCTGGGTCTGAATCCGAATTGTTGGTTTCTGATATGAGTTTAACTTTTGTGAGTAGTGGGATGGGCTTCTGGGGCCTCTGCAGTCCCAAAACCGGAAGTGGGATGTTTGAGAGGGCTCAGTGTTCTGGGAGAAGCAAGTTGAAGGGTGATTCATGTATTATGGAGCATGGTGAATTCCACCAAGTGATTGTTTTGTTGTAGATGAGAGTGCATTAGCACCACAAGGATGTAATCACAATCGAGGAACAATAGCTGGAAGAGAAGGAGAAAATTCGCAGGCTTGAAGACGAGGTGGAGGCTCTCAGAAAAGAAATTGAGGGACTGAAACTTAAACTTGCAAACAACAACAATAAGGAGGAGGAACAGAAGCAGTTGGATTTCAAATCCCCAACACCTATGGAAGAATAATCACCTCAGGCTTTGAAAATTTTGTTATATGTCAAAATACAAATGTATATATATATATATATTATCGCAATTATGTAAAATCTATAGTAGTAGGAAATTAGGTAAATTTTTTGACAGGGGAATGGTTGATGTTAAATCTCAGATAAGAGTGGGAAAAATTGTAATAGACTCGGCCAAGAAAACTCTCATATTTTATTGTAAATATCCTACGTTTTGATCGTGTGCGGGCGTGTTTTAATACAAATAATTATACTCTTTCTGGTTTAAAAAAAATCATGTGTTATTTTTAAATCTTATTTACAATATGTAAAAACAAAGATAATATCTAAAACACTAAAATTAAATTGTGGGTCTTTCTTAGTTTTTGCAAAGACAAATGCACACACATACACACCAAAGTTTCTTTCATGTTATCTTAAGTTTGTGAGAATTCATGCTTAGGAATTGTGTTGGTTTGAAAAATCATTTGTGTTCCCTGTTTCATGCAACTTCGATTTAGCTCAAAAAATTGTTTGTACTCTCTTAGTATGCGCACTTCTTGTTGGTCTATAAACCTCTCTATGTTTTTGAATTGTTTTATGTATAGTTCCTTGTGTTTTTCTGGCCCTATAAAGATTAATTATTATTAAATTTCAAATAGAATTTGCAAAAGGATAAAATGAAAACAAAATTCAAATTAAAACAAAATGGCCTCCCAATAAAAGTGAAAACTTACTCCACCAAATCTCAAGACAGTTAAATAAGGCTCATTACTACAACAACACAAACGTTATAACCATTAAAAGGGATAGACAAGTATGATTCTAATCAACAACTTTTCCCAATTGAAACTCAATAATAAAAATATTAGACTTTGTAAGTAATAAATTCATCAAAATAAACTCAATAATAAAGACAAATTTCAGAGAATTTAAATTCATTTAAAGAATTCAAACTAACTCAATAAAAACAAAAATGACTCTCCTTAGAACGTTCACTTCTCTTGTTTATTAAATAATAATAATAAATACAAAACTCACTACCAACATCCAATCTTAGGAAAATATTATAATTTGTGTGGTCTCCTTTTGAGAAACATATATGCAAATTTAATTAATGAAGTTGAAACAGAAAGATAACTTTGGGTGCTCGTAAGCCTTGAGTAATGTTGTGGATGATGGCTAGAGGGATGTGGGGATGTGATTCAGTCTTGAATCTTTGAGTCTCTACTATCCAGAGGGCCCTAAAACCCCATATTCATACCAGTTTTGGAGCGTGAAAGTGGAGTCTAGAGCCCAATCATCATCTTTGTAGTTCTATATGTGCGCCTTCAAATCAACTACTCTAGCCTCCAAGCTTCATTTTAGATTATTTGTTTTTTTATTTCTTGTTGTGTAAGAAACAACATATAATGTATATATAAGATTTGAACCTACAGGTTGTAACTTTTTTTCCTTGTGTGGTTGTCATTCAATAATGAGAAGTATGCCATAGTCCCATTAAAGGAGCATTTTCTACACATATAATAGCACTACAAGCTCATTATCTAATATTTAAAGGCCATTCAATAATGAGAAGTATGCCATAATCCCATTAAAGGAACATTGTCTACAAATTTAATGGCACTACAGGCTCATTATCTAGAATTTAAAGCCAACGAATATATGATTCAGATAAGATTTTGGTCAATAGTAGTAGGTAGAAAATAAAGTGAAGAGAAATCAGAATTAATGAAGTTTTCAAATAATTGTTGCCCGTCAAAAATATGTTTTCCCCAATTTCAAACCAACAGATATAAAAAATTTATAGGCATCAAATAAGTGCAAAATGGCCCATGACAAAAAAAAATGCTAGTCAAATTCCATCCATGCATGCTTATAAATCCTTGCAAGTTCCACGATGCTCCAACACGCCCTCTCTTGCATATGTAGTGTTGCATGTGTTCCACTTGTTACTGCAGTGAAGGCTTTATCTCTTACATTTTCAATTTGTAACTTTTTCACGTGTATCCGACAAATGTATAGCCACACCACCATATTGGTGCTAGGAGTAGGCTCCATCTAATCTGCTGGAGAGCTCAATTCCAATTTGATAAAAAATATTGATTGCATTCATATATTTCACACAAAGGCGTATGCGATCAAAACACACACACACACAAATTACATTAAGATTACTCTAATATATAGAGTTTCTCATATCTAACTTATTCCTAAGTTAGAAAGATAGGTTGAGATAATTTCTCAACCATCACAAACCAACATCTCAAATATAGGATGTAAGCATTAATTCCAACATCCCCTCTTAATTCTTACATTACATAAATTTATTGAAATCACCCATAAACAATAAAATACACAATCATTCTATAACTTATCAGTATAGGCTCCATCAAGTTGCCTCATAACCCTCGTAAAGGTGTAGTTGGAAAGTTGGATTCCCGAGTTCCACTACTGAACTCTCGAACCAAGGACCTCCCGAAGTCAATTACTGGACATCATCCCAAGATGTTGCATAACCTCATTAGAAGACCACTCTGTGTCTTCAACGAATGAGGGATCCTTCCCTAGATCCACAACTTCCATACTATCTGGACAACCATCCATATTGAGGCTTAATTCCACTGGATCTTTTAAATAGTGGCTTCAAGCATATAGTTGAACTGCTAGTCATTTTATGGACGAGCTCCCATCTACTGAAATACATGGGCGCCAACTGTTGTACTCACTAGTTGTATAGAAAAGTTGTCTAAATACGTAATTTATCTAGATTCAGCTATTACATCATAAAAATTTTATTTGATTATGAAAATTCATCCTCACTTAATTTACAAACAATTTATGATACTACTAAACCACAAATATTTAAATGTGAGAAACCAATGGTAAATAAAATGAAGTGGTTTGATGTTGTGAGTAAGAAAATTTTGAACAGGGTACGCTAGAGATAAATGCTTAACTTTGTATTGATGTGAAAGTGAGAGAAATCACGCCTTTCGCCATAGTTTCCCATCTTCCTTCTGCAGAGATTGGCTCTGCAAATGCGTGTCGGCCTCTGCACAACATAAAGTCTATTTTTTCCTAATCTGTATCTTCTCTTTGCTTTCCTTCATGTGTTGTAACCAGAGATCAATGTGATTCTTATAAATGTGTTGCCAACCTTGTCTACAGTTACAATCCACTTCCTCCATTACTCGCAAGCGTAACAAAATATGGACAGGAAACTCATAAGCTAGAATCACAATTCACAAAAATCGCACACTTACCTTCAACATCCAGGCCTCCACAGAGTTGATCCATTGTAACGCATATGGCGGCCCTTCATTGCTTAACATAGATGCAATCAGTTGTTCAAATCATTATATCCAGCTACTGTTAGCAGATACAGATCGCATAGGCAACGATTGTTCCAATTAGCAGATCTAGTTACGCTACATAAAGGGCGTTGCTTCTACTTGAGTGCAGCTCCTCCTCTAATAGAAAATTTGAAATACAGACAACCTAAATAGCGTCAAGAAAACTAGTCTTTTGCGTGGCCTCGTTATACCTTGGAGACAGTGACATTATTTCCACAACTTATCAAACAGTCCCAGCATGAGCCTAGTGCTCTGATACCATGATAAAAAATACTGAATGCATTCATATATTTCACACAAAGGTGCATGCAATCAAAACACACACACACAAATTAAATTAAGATTACTCTAATATATAGAGTTTCTCATATCTAACTTATTCCTAAGTTAGAAAGAGAGTTTGAGAGAATTTCTCAACCATCACAAACCAACATCTCAAATATAAGGTGTAAGCATTAATTCAAACACAATTTGTTATGAAAACTGTGGAGGCTTATATTTGTGTGTGGCTACCAACAAACTCGTCTTGCTTATTCCTAACATATCAGTGAGGGATGATCGAGTACAAGGTGAAAATATCTTGGTCAATACGGTGAAAATATATGCCTTGGAAGTTTAAATACTAACTAGTACAACAAAGAGATTCTTCCTCTAGGAAGCCCATTTTTTTATTAAATTTGTAGTTAGTTGCCATAGTTTTTGTTCAGTACTTTGAATAGAATTTCCTAGTGAATTATGCAAGAACCCGTTTGACCTCCTATGTTCATCATATAAGGGAATATATCCATTACATAATTTTTTTTTTGTTTGATAAGAGACAAGTTGCAGAAGCAGCAGCAGGAAGAGCGGATCCACCGAGGGAGGAGAATATGTCAGCAGGCCATGGATTGCGATCTCGAATAAGGGACCTATTCGTTAATCCCTTCAGGAAGAAGGGATATGCCTCTCTCAGCACATATTTTAGGACATAAAAGATAGGGCATTACGTGAATATTAAGACCAATGGTTTGATTCATAAGGGAAAGTCTCACAAGTTCAACCATGGTCGCACCGGTATTGTCTGGAACGTTACCAAGCGAGAAATCATCCTGTAAATGAACAAACGGGTTCTAAATTTTATTTTATTTCCCCCCACATTTGATATCTTTCCATTAAATTTTGTTTCCCCGTAAAATTGTTGTGAAACCAGCTCCAAAAATAGAAGAAAATAGATATCAATGCCTTAGAAATAAGCCACTTCGAGGGGGAAACCTCCAATACATTACATAAATGAACAATTATTGGATGATACAAATGACCAAAACCTCCTTCTATATATAGGAGTCCATGGGGCCACAATGTAATCCTAGTGGGGTCACAATGTAATTCTAGCTGACCTAACAATAATAATTTAAGGGCACAATAATAACAATATTGGGGTTACAGGGGTACAAAAATAACAATAAGCGGGATACACTAACATAATAAGGGACTACACTATTAATATAGGAACCTAACATGCCCCTCTCCTTCAAACAAGTGTTGTCCCCAATGCTTCAGTAGCTCTGGGTGCTTTTGTATAAAATTCTCATCCTCCCATGTAGAATCTTCAATGCGTAAGTTCTTCCATTTTATGAGATACTCTGAAATTGATCGATTTCGTAGTTGTTGAGTTCTTATTTACATGACTGCTTCAGGTTCAAATATAGTTTTTCCTTCCTCATCAAGTTCTGGCAATATTGTTTGAACTGGAATTTTGTCCCCTATAACCTTTTTTAAGCATGAAACAAGGAAAACTGGATGCACTCACGAAGAAGAAGGAAGCTCCAATTTGTATGCCATAGTACCAATATTTTGCAAAACCTTGTAAGGGCCATAGTACTTTGGAAATAATTTATTATCCTTCTTAGCTTGCTTGAGGGACATTTGTTTGTATGGTTGTAGCCGTAAAAATACCCAGTCTCCCACATCAAAACTTCTCTCACTATGATGTTGATTTGCCTGTTGTTTCATTCGATTTTGTGCCAAATTTAGGTTATCCTTTAAGAGTTGGAGAACATCTTGTTGATGCTCAATGTGATCCTCCACTGCTTGAACCCTATAATTTTCCCTTAAATAAGATGTGATGGATGGTGGATGATATCCATAAAGTGCCATAAATGGGGTCATTTTTGCTGCAGTATGGAAGGAAGTGTTATACCACCATTCAACGAGAGGTAACCACTCGACCCATTGTGCTTATTGTGCTTGCTTATCGTATACAAAACAATGAAGATTCCTTCCAAGACCTACCGTAGATTAGTATATCATCAAAAAATACTAGCACAAATTTTCTAAGGAAGGGTTTGAAAATGGAATTCATCAACCCTTGAAATGTAGAAGGTGCATTGGTAAGGCCAAAAGGCATGAATAAAAATTCATAATGACCCTCATGAGTTCGAAATGTTTTTTTCGGAATATCTTTAATCTTCATTCTAATTTGATGATATCCTGAACGAAGATCCAACTTGGTAAAATAAATTGCTCCATGTAATTCATCCAATAATTCATCAATCACAGGAATGGGAAATTTATCTTTAATAGTGAGCTTATTGAGCTCCCTATAATCCGGACACATGCACCATGATCCATATTTTTTGTGCACCAATACTACTGGAGCAGAGAAAGAACTTTGACTAGGTTGAATTATACCAGCCTCTAACATTTCTGCAATCACACGTTCAATTTCGCTCTTTTGGACATAAGGATATCTGTAAGGCCTGATGTTTGGAGGAACACTTCCTGGAATCAAATGAATAGCATGATCATGATGACGAATAGGTGGGAGTCCTTCAGGAGTATCAAACACCTTGGAATGATTGTCCAAGACTTTCTGGAGATCTGGAGAAATAGATGATTTTGATGTTGGAACTTCTAGTGAGCATAATTGTGCAATTACGCCCCTTTTTTCTTTCTTTAGAAGCTTTGTCATGACATTAGAACTTATTATCTTTCCTGGCTTCCCTATGATACCCCGAAATTTGATTTCCTTTCCTTCCGAAAAAAATTTCAAGAAATGTTCTTGAAAATTAAAAGCTACCGTCCCTAAAGATTGTAACCATTGTACTCCTAGTACAACATCAACACCTCCCATAGGAATGGAAAGCATTGGAATAGTAAATACATATTCCCCCATGGTTAGCTTGATATTATGGCATTTTCCAAAGCAATTTATAGTTCCTCCATTTGCAACCATCACTTGACATTCGGGTGCTGGGTATAGGAAACAATTTAATTCCTTGGCTACCTTACAATGAATAAAATTATGGGTGCTACTTGAATCAATCAACACTATTACCTTTTTCTTCTCGATATGTCCTTCTATCTTGAGAGTTTGAGGAGTGGTAATTCCTACCAATGCATTACAATCTATGGTCGGATTCATTTCTTCCTCTTCTAGGGCTGGTTCCTGGTGTATATCCTCTTCTTGTTCATTTTCTTCTTCCTCTTCACAATCTATGTAAAATAATTTCTTCTCAGCACACTTATGACCTTTAGTGTATTTGCTATCACAACCGTATCAAATCCCTTTTACTCTTTTTTCTTCCAATTGTTGTGGTGTCAACCTTGTAGGTTGTGGAAATCTAGGAGTAGCAACACTTCCCTCTTTATAGAAGTGAGTGGCAGGCTTCCTTGTCGCCATAATTTTACATTCAATTTTTCTTGCCAACCTGAATGCCTTCTCCAATGAATCAGGTTCCAAAACGTGAACTTCATGTTGGATGTTATCCTTTAAAGTAACTATGAAGAGATCAATCCTGTGTTCCTCTGGAATATCAGTTACCCTTATATTCAATTTTTGGAAGTCCTCAATGTGATCCGCCACTAAACCCTTTTGTTTGAGATTTATCAATTGGCTAAAGAAGGTGTTGCTCTTTGTATCCTCATAATGTGCTATCATTTCCTCCGTAAAAATTGACCAAGTGACAATTTTTTTTATGGGAGCAAAGCCATCGATACCATACAAATGTATTTTGTTCTAAATGTAAAGTTGCAATGCGTACCTTTTGTGTGTTTTGCACATTATGGAGATCAAAATATTGCTCCATCCGTAGTATCCATGTTACAGGATCCTTTCCATCAAACTTCCTCATATCCATTTTTGGAATATGGTGGTTCTTCCTGCCAACATTAGAGTTTATGAAATCAAGATTAACATTTATTTTGTTCTCATCATGAGTTTCCTCTACTATATTTTCACCATTAGGAAACATTTCTTGTATCAACTTTGTCAAACCTTCCATGTCTGCTTTTAGATCATTCTTCATGTTTTCCATCTTAGCTTCCATGTCATCCATCTTAGATTCCATGCCAGCTTCCATGCCATCTATCTTATATTCCACGCCTTTCTTTAAACCATCCATATTATTCTTCAAACCATCCATCTTCACTTCCACGCCTTTCTTCAAAACCTCCATTTCATTTTTTGCTGCTCTTTGCGAGAGCAAAATTTGGTGCACTTGCTCTTGTAATTTTGATACATCGTGTTGCAATTCTTCATCTTCATGAGTCATAGTAGAGCTTTCTGAAGGCTTAATGGGTGTTGAATTATTTTTATAGGGAATTTTTTAGAACCCAATACTGATATATATTCTACAAGATGCCCTTGTAATCAATTCAAATTTATTCTTCAAACAAGACTTATGCAATTCGGAAGAAAAAAAAATACACACCTTTTTCTTGCTTTTGAGAAGCTTGATATTGAAATTGGATTATCTCTCTGATTGCGGCTCTTAAATATCTGAAATTCATCACTAAGTTAGCCCTCTGAATTCTCTTTCGAATGCCACAGGTCTGACCTGATTTGGATTCTCCAACTCAAAGTTATGTCCAATCTCCCACAATGACCTAATTATGGACTGGTTCGGTAGAGCGAACTTGTACGACTTTCCACGTGTCATTGTTTCATCCTTCGACTCTGAAATTGATAGAAAATAAACTACAATCCATGTACTTGTGACACATTTTTACGGCACTCCAATCCGACACTTAGAGAGAGAGTTATGAATCTTTTCCCATGATCACCTATTTGAGATGAAATTCGGGAGCCTGAAAAAGTACTACCTTCCACAGATCATATCTCCGAAAATATTAACCAAGCTCTGAAATTTTGTGATGAGTTTCCTCAAGATTTCGGCTTCGCAACCTAAAAAATTCAGATTCTGAACCTTCGTAGAAAAAATTTATAGCGAAAATTCCACGATGACCTGTTTAGAGCAGTGAAACCCTAGAATCCAAAGCTCTGATAACAAATGTTGTGAAACCAACTCCAAAAATAGAAGAAAATAGATATCAACGCCTTAGAAATAAGGCAATTCGAGGGGGAAACCTCCAATACATTACATAAATGAACAATTATTGGATGATACAAATGACCAAAACCAACTTTTGTATATAGGAGTCCATGGGGCCACAATGTAATCCTAGCCGACCTAACAATAATAATTTAAGGGCACAATAATAACAATATTGGGGTTACAGGGGTACAACAATAAAAATAAGGGGGGCTACACTAACATAATAAGGGACTACGCTATTAATATAGGGACCTAACAAAAACTAGTTATGAGTGTTTTCAATTACTTCTCGTGTATTTTCAATTTGATGCATTTTTTCCAAAGTGCATTTATAATATTTTAAGTTTGTTGTCGATGTAGTTTTCTAATAAATGACGAAAAAATCTTCGATTATTTATCAAGTTCTCGTTAAATCTATTGTTTTATTTTATTTTGACAAAAACATATATGCATTATGGAAATAAGTTTGTGCTCCCTAATTAGTCGATAAAATTGGCAGTCGGGTTAAACATGGCTATATTTTCCTTCCTCTTATAAGTGAGTTGTAATCACAGTAGTAAAATCTATTTTTAAGCACCTAAAAAATGATTATTTATAATCATGTTTAGTTTCAGATTCATAAGTTGGCATCCCTATTACGAATCTGCACATGGCTCATCATATTCAAATTGATGAATTATGCATAACCAAGTAGCATTTAGCCTGCAGTCGAGACTCTTGACACCATAAAATCAATCTCTGAACGAAAAGATGGATTTCTAATCCTTGTTATATAATTAAGTGGGACAGAATAGGCTCTGATAAAATCTCTTTGATTATTATGATTTCAGAAATGTAAGCTCAATTTTTATTTTGACATTTTTTCTATTTTTAGCTTAAATTGCAGGATGTTTTACTATTTTTAGCTGAATTTGTAGGAACTTTCGAATTCATAAAATGATTCTTAGACAATCCATAGAGTCAGGTTAAATGCACTGAGGAGTACTCATTTTATTCGGGTTCCACAAAATTCGTTGTGTGCAAGAGAAAGTTTCAAAGTGGACCAAGGCCTGGCCCCACTTCATATTAGGCTCGGACCTTAAAAAGTCTCGTTGCAACAAATTTGGATGATAATGAAGTTGAAGAAGAGAGATTCGGATTATCCAGTGTTAATAGAACTTTGTCAACATTTCGAATCCCAACGGGGATCCATCTTTAGGACATATTTTGAATGAAATGAAATGAAATTTTAACGTCCACAAGACTAAAAATAGTCTATGGGACTGTGAGTTCCATGTTTTTCACCTTTTTAATTTCGGTCCTTTTCTTATTAAAATTGATGATGAGCTGACCCAACCTTCCAAAAATCCCATCACTGAAAATACAATTCCAAGAAACCGATGCTAACATATTCCCATAACCTTCTCTAATGTCTTTGAATGCGTCACATTCCAAAATGAAATTTTTTCTGGTTTAACTGCCCTAGACGTGAAAAATGTACACACTCGTTCTTCCCAAGCTTCTTTAGGCCTTTTCCACCGTCTTGTTTCACACCGAAGTTGATGCGAGTTGGTTATTAATTGAGCAATAAGAACCTTTTCCCTCCATAGAATGTTAGCTCCAAGGGAAAATTTAGGGGCTAATATTCGCAGGTGGGCTAATTTTCTATACTTTTTCCAAAAAAAAATATTCGCCAGTTTACATTTTTTCTAAAAATAATTCGCCCAAATTTTATAGTATGAAATTATTCTACCTTGAAAATCACCAAGATATTATATAGACTAGTATGATATTATCATAATTTTAGATATTTCTACAAAAAATATCATCAAACATTTTATAATTTTTCAATTATAGATTACTAAGATTCGCCAAGGTTTATAAACTTTCAAATAGATATCCATCCTTAAAATTTTCCTTGCTCCGACTCGGCTCATACATAGGGTTGAATTCTCAGCCTCCAATTTACTCCTTTTGTTGGAGATCATATATAGGGTTGAATTCTTCAATGTAGTACTTCTTATTTCTACCCAACTCTTTTCCCCATACCTATTTACGAAACTTCTCCATAACAAAATTCCTTAGCTCCTTGCTATTTGTGGGACAAGCATTGAGGTAGATATTCCATTTTTGCATCCACGTGTAGTTTTGTCTCATCCATGTTTTCTTTCTTTCACTCATGTCTTCCTTGAATATAACATTAGGTCATATACCTACTCCCATTTTCTCAATTACTTTTAGATATCTTATGAGCCACACCATAGCAATTTCTTCCATGGGAATTGCTCATGTTTCACTCAACATTATCTCATAAGGTACCAAAATTTTTATTTTTAACTTGCTCATGATCAAGCGTTTTTGGATTTTCTCAATTTTCTTCCATTTTGAGACAAGGGTGTTGCTAGCCCACAATTCACACTCATATAGCATCACTGGACAAACTAGGAGTCCAAAAAGCACTTTAATCGTTTTTCAATCCCATAACTCTGCCTCTCTACATTTGTTTTGAAAAGCATATAATGCTTTCCACCCTCCTAAGAGTCTCTTATTTTTGCAGTCCTCTCAATTAAGTTTTTTATTGAAATCAATCTGTACGTATTTGTACTCATTTACTTCTTCAAGAATGTTACCTTAAAAGAAGAACGTATGCTGACTCTGCTTCCTTTTATTAGAGAAAATCATTATCTTGTTCTTGCTAATATTGACTTGCATCCCCACTGCTCTAAAAAAATGCTCAAGGGCATATAGGTGCATCTGCAATCCATGGGCCAATTTAGAAATCAATACAAGATCATCAACATATAAAAAAATCTTTATCACAAACTCCCCCAACCGAACACCATCCCCACCTTGAAAATTTAGCCACTCTTCTAGTTTATCAATATATAAACCAAAGCAAGTAGGGGATAGAGGGAAACCTTTCTTGACTCCAATGTGACTTCTGTTAGCCATCGGTAAATTTTTGTCATAGCAAATGATGGCTAAAACAGGTCTTGAGCCTTCAAGAGATTATTTTCATAGAAAATTAGTCATTCTTGAAGCCTTCTGGTGTTTTCCAACTTAAGAGTAATCTTCACTGTTGTTTCCTTCAAAAAATCCTCAAAAAGCCCTGTTGTATAAAGGAGACTGTTTTCAACCATTTTCTCCATTTTTTCACCTTCATAAATTCCTCCAAAATCCCCCCATATCACTCATTTTTCCCTTTTATGTATCCTCCATTTCCCTCTGAAAATACCTCTTTTTCCCTCTCATTTACCCTTCATTTCCCTAATAAACCTTCTTAAAACCCTTTTTAAACCATGAAAACCCCTCTCTCTGGTTTAAAAAATCCCTATTTTACCTATCGGAAGCCTTTAAAACCCCAAAAAAAACCTCATTTAGGCCTTTTCCGCTCATAAAAAAACATTGGGTTTTAAGCCCCCTTGACTTAAGCCCCCTTCCTTTTCCTTGCCACATAACCCTGCACCCACGACCAAGGCCTTAGCCCCATCGCGCATCGCGCATCGGCGTTTCAAATTTCTTTTCCCCTTACCTTTTTTATGCCAATTGGCCGATCTCCCGATGCGATCGTAACCGTCGATCGGGTTTGATCGGACGGCCAAGCACTTAGCTCTCCATACCATTCCTAGCCCCTTCTTTCCTTGGTTCCCGGTCCCTTACTCCTCCACAGGACCATGCCCCAGCACCAATCTTTTTTCCCCCATTGCATCGGAAAAACACGTTTTTTCTTCATTTCATTTTTCTTTTCCTCCACCGATGTTTCCACCTCCAATGTAATCTGCA
Organism: Pinus albicaulis; assembly: GCA_034641835.2. Taxonomy (NCBI): domain Eukaryota; kingdom Viridiplantae; phylum Streptophyta; class Pinopsida; order Pinales; family Pinaceae; genus Pinus; species Pinus albicaulis. The sequence goes on along the minus strand of CM076575.1, from coordinate 752,324,117 downwards.
CCGTTGATCTACCTAGATCAATGGCTCTCCGTAGTCCCTCCCATTGCCCATCGCCTAACAGATCTCTCATCCTTTCCTCCCTGACAGCATTTCTCCACCATCGATCTGGGAGATCCGACGGTTATTAAGCGCCCTCCCTTCACTTCTATTTCCTTATTTACTCCCCCCGCCTTACCATTCCACAAAGCGATCCCCACTGTTGATCTATAAGATCCGACGACCACTAATCTTCCCGACATTCAACCCCGCTAATCACATAAACCCACTACCCGACAAATTTGCTTATGTCACCTTGGTCCCACCACCTCGTCCACCACGCAACTTCCAACGTTTCGTGCTCATCCACGACCGTTGATCTTCGACCCGAAGATCTAACAGTCCCGAAATTGTTTCACGTTCAAATCGTCGATCAAACCAATCGCGCCTTTTGGACGTGAAATCGATGGTATTGGGAGGACACGTGTCGCCCGACGAACAATATCGTGTTTGTTTGGGTGTAAACTGCTTACCACTCTTGGCGAGCGCGAAAACCATTCATGGTTTTCCCAAAACCACCAATCCTCAGTTTCACGCCAAATTCCATTTTAAACCCTGTTTTCGCAGGTTTTTCCATGGAACTTCCTCCTACATGCATTTTAACCTCCTCACTACTCCTGCCTCCCTCACACAACCTTTGTAAAGCAGTTTAGCCCCAAATTCATAGGTTTTTATAACAGTTTTGTGGTTTGTTGCAGGTTTCATGGCGGATAAGCCATAAATTCTGTCCCACAGTGAAATTACAGTGATATGGCCTTGGATGATGATCCAAAAAGGACCGAAAGCGAAGAAAAGGGACAAAAAGGGTTGATTTTCAAGGTTTAATCAATGCATCATGGGCATTGGTTACTTAATCAAACCCTCCAGCGCAGAAGACCTGTACACAAGCATTAAAGATCAGAACAATATCAAAGATTAAGGTTAAATGATTAAGGAAAAATACTGGAGATTAAAAGGCTTATTCCACAGTTTGTGAATAAAACACAGTCAAAGACAAATTAATTAAAGGTTAATACAATCAGCAGAAAAGGAAAAAAGCCCAAAAGATGATAAAGAAGGCCTTAAAGCATAATCAGAGGCCTAATTCAGTGTTTAAAGCAACAAAACAGACAGATCACCCAAAATAATGCTTTAAATTCCAAATCACTGAAGCCTTTACTTCTATGAAGACCAAAAATTCCACCTACAAGTTCATTTTCCTCAAAAGAATACAAATTGAATGCACAGTCAGAGATATTTTCCAAAGACAGCTCAGAAGTAATTGCCAGCCTACCAAAAGCCTCCAAAGTCAACAAAAGTGACTGAAGTAGATAAAATTTAATGTAAAATTAATTAAAATAGAGTTAAACATTAGAAATATTCTCCATAAGGCCTCCCAAAGGCCGAGAAGCATTTACTCTGTATTAATTGAACAATTAGACCTTCCTTTCACTCCACCTCCTCAAATTTACCTATATATATCATATGAGGAACCTAGTATTATTGTTGGTTGAATACTTATTGAATGTAAATAGTTGTTGAGGTTGCTGAAGGTCTGTTTTGTATTTGAAGAAAGATAAGCTGAGATGAGAAGTTTGAAGCTGTAAAGACCTACTAGACTTGAAGATTGTAACTGGTTTGAACATCAAATATACAAGTTGATTTATGGGATCCTGGTCTATGTCAATGGTGATGTTTTTCTTACTGTAATTGTTGTTTTCCCATGTTTTTCATACAGTCCACTTTCTCTGATAAAGAACGGGAAATATATATTAGGATTTACTGTAAAGGTACCCTAAATATCACTGATAAGCTTTATATTTATGTTTTCTTCTAAATTGTGTTTCAATGGTGATTCAATAGAGTATAACCAGTGAAGTGTTGGTGAGCCCATGTTTCCTGAGTACAACTTGAGATATTATCTTTGAAATTTCTTGAAAAGTATGCTAAGTAAAGATGAACTAGGGAAGTCTATGGTTAGCCCTGTCCTCTAGTTTATCTCCAACAGTAGCTTTGAAAAGTTTCCTAAGAGTATGCCAAAAGCAGGATAGGTTCAAAGTCCTTACCTGATCTTAGGCTACCCTTTGTTTGCTTATATTTTTTCTACTTTTTGAAGGTAATCCGTTAGATTGTTGGATTGTTGTCTAAAAAGTGTGCTTTATTAAAAAATTTCCCAAAGAAGTCTATGGTTTTCCCTGTTCTTTGGCTTGCTTCAAACAGTTACTTTGAAAGGCTTTTCTTGTTTAGTGAAGTTAATAGATTCTTAAATGGCTATTAGCTTTGCTTCTTTCACAACACTTATTAATGTTCCATACCACAAATTCAACTTAAAGAGATCCTTTGATATAGATGACTTGCCCCATGGAACATTCTTGAAACCTATTGTGCAATTAAATCCTTTTGTGACTCCATAGCCCAATGGATTGATAATGTTTCTTACCTATCCTATCAGCTGAACCATTCTTTCAATTACTCACATATTTACCCTTCAAAATACTTCCTTCATTTTGATGATATACATCCCAACCAAAAACAAACAAAACCCTTGTGCTTCATAAATATCCTAATATCATATAATAAGCCTTAAAGATATATTCTTTGAAAACACTTATATAAGAAAGATCCCTCTCTGAATCCAGAAGGGCTAGATCCTAGGATTCCAAAGTGCTTCTGATGTAGGCTTTACAATCCATAAAAAAATCATGTTGAAGGCCATTCATATAAATTTAATTTTCAATGCACAAGTAACATAGTAGAGTATGAGGCACTCCTTTTAGGGCTGCACTTATTGAAGAAATTAAGAGCCCAGAGGATAACAGTTCATGGGAATGCAGAATTGGTAATTAGGCAAGTGAATGAGGAATGCATTGTTAAAAATCCCAAACTTAGAGCCTATAAGGATGATGCCATGGACTTGTTAAAATATTTTGAATAATTCCAACTTACCCTTGTCCCTAAAAAACAAAACATTCTTGCCAATGGATTAGCCCTTGTTGCTAGTACATGTCTGAGACCTTGTGAATGAAAACAATACATAATTCAAGAAAAATTCATACCAACTGTCCCAAACAATGAAAAGTACTTGCAAGTCTTTGGGGGAGAAAAAAAAATAGAAGATTGTCCTACTGAGGATATATTATCTTTTCAAGAGAAACCTTCTCCCATTGCTGATATAAATCTGTCATCCAAAGAACCTGAATTTACATCAGAGGTAAGCATAGATTTAGAGATAGAAGAAATTTCACTACTTGTTGATTTGAAGGTGAAGGATGATGATGCTTCCAAGGAACATACTGAAGGTATAGTCCTCAAAGCTGATGTCTTAAAGGTAGATAATCTACCAATCATGGAGGGCCAAAAAGAAGAGAGTTCTCATATTTTCTTGTTGATCCTATGAAAGAATGTGTGGAGGTCCCAATTGGCTCAAATTCTCAAGCATGGATCCTTTGCAAGAGCCAAATACATAAAACGCTGTCACCTTCTATGATAGCCTTGACTTTAAAGATTAATATTAAATATATAACATGGTTATCTCTGACAAGCAGTCAGATGTTCTACTCATTTTTGTTACCAATCAAATGGTTGCACTTTTTCTACCTGCTCAAAGAGATGAGCAAAGACCAGTCATGGAACCATCTGATTGACTGGATGTATTGGAAAAGAGAATTGGTCAGCTAAACATGGAAATATTCCAAGTTATATTAGGTTAGATAGGAAAGAAAATAAGCTCATCCTATGAGCATTTAATTAGTTTTTTGTTTTTTTTCCTTGAATAAGAAATATGAAAAATACAAAAACAATTCAAAAAAGATAAAATAGGGCAGATATAAAAGAAGAAAGGTACAACCCCATACCAAAAAAGAAAAGAAAACCTTAAAGTGTGCAAGCTTAAATTCCACTACTTGAGAGAGCACTACTATTTAGTCATACAACCTAACCATGACTAGATAGATTTCAATTTACTGTTGATAGGATTAGTGAATCAGATTTGCCAACTTGTTTAATCTTGGCTTATCAGTAGACTAGATTAGGATAGAAAAACAAAGGTTCAAACAAGCTTAAATCTTGAACCTGTAAATTTTGATGAAGAATTGGTTCTGATATGCTCAAAACTTGAACCAAAGAATCAAAAGAAAGAATGACTCTAAACAGATCAAAATCTGAGTCATAAGAAGAAGGAAGGATATTCATAATTTTCAGATCTTAAGCCTTCACAATTTTGTTTTAAATTTCTACAAATTTCAGTCTATTTGCAGCTTGTTTTTATGCCATAGTCTCAACAGCAAATCAGACAGCTTAATCCTGGTTTGTTTGTATTTAAATTTCTGTTTTAGAATATAGAGAATAAAATCTGTCAGATAGTTTAATCCTGACAGATAAGTAGCTTAGGTAGAGAATTTATGAGTTCAACTGTTTAATCTAAACTCATGGAAGAAATAAGGGTAGATTTAGATTAGTTTCTGGCTTTCAATTAAAGAATAAAATGTTGATTTCAAAGTTTTGCAAGTCCAAGTGCACCTTATGAAGAAAAAATGTTAGGAAAGTAGGCTGTGTAGGTAGAGTGTTTGGGAGAAATTTGTTTGTTGATACAATGACTGATCATATTTTTAAGCAGCATGATCAAGGAAGAAAAGGTTGTCAATGGAAAAGGCATAGGTCTACATTCCAGAGATAAAATTCTGAAGTTCTTGACACCTCCAAGGAGCTACCATCCCCGAGTGGAGCCATTATTAGCCATCAGTAAATTTTGTCACAGACATTGATGGCTAAAATAGGTCTTGAGCCTTCAAGAGATTATTTTCATAGAAAATTACTCATTCTTGGAGCCTTCTGGTGTTTTATAACTTAAGAGTAATTTTTAGCCATTTTCTCCATCTTTTCACGTTCATAAATTCCTCCAAAATCCCCCCATATCACTCATTTTTTCCTTTTATTTATCCTCCATTTCCCTCTGAAAATTCCCTTTTTTCCTTCTCATTTACCCTTCACTTCCCTAATAAACCTTTTAAAACCCCTTTTTAAACCATGAAAATCCCTTTCTCTGGTTTAAAAAAATCCCTATTTTACCTATCGGAAGCCTTTAAAACCCCCAAAAAAGCCTCATTTAGGCCTTTTCCGCTCATAAACAAACATTGGGTTTTAAGCCCCCTTCCTTTTTCTTCGCCACATAACCCTGCGCCTACGACCAAGGCCTTATCCCCATCGCGCATCGTGCATCAGCATTTCAAATTTCTTTTTCTCCTTACCTTTTTTATGCTGATTGGCCAATCTCCCGATGCGATCGCAACCGTCGATCGGGTTTGATCAGACGACCAAGTGCTTAGATCTCTGCACCAATTACTAGCCCCTTATTTCCCCTGGCTCCTTGTCACCTTATCTCTCCACAGGACTGTTACACCATTTTTTGGTCATCTCACATTTTATTATTAGATGGACCCAAGTACACCATGTAAGACCAGTTTTACCCCAAGTAAAACTGCTTTCACTATGTTAATTAAGGAAACCCCAAAAGGAATAATTAATTAAACCACAATTTAATTATTATTCCCAGTCATGTTAAACCCAAAAACAAAGAAATTAATGAGATACACCCATAGTTATCTTATTATTTTCTAGGAATAATTATTTAAATAATATTCCTTGTTAAATATGACCAAATCAAACACTATTAATTAAATAAATCATTATTTATTTGATTATATCTCAACCACTTCCTTAAAAGGATAAATAAATCATTTATTTATTTATTCTTCACTAATCAACGGATTTTGACCCAAGTCAAAGTCCCTTTCCCTCCAACAAATAATAATAAAATATTCCATAGAGGTGGATCTAGATTTGGTTAACATTATTTTAATCATGCACCAAGATCTAGAATGACCCAATATTTTGTTATAAATAGGAGGGTTTTCTCCTTCATTCTTCACCTTTTGTTGCATATTAGATCACTCTGGATCTATACACTTGGTCTCATTTCTGCCATTTTGCTCCCATTGAGCTCTACCTTCTACATTGGGTTTTTCTACATCTACAAGAGAGAGAAAGCTTAGATCTGAAGTGCCGAGGACTACAAAGAACCCATCCCATTGAGGAGATCTGGATACACCTTCTTGTTTCCTCCCAGGTGCCCTGTAATATAAAAATTCATTCAAAAAAATCGTGTTCTTGTCTTGTCTGTTGGATGCATGGAGCAAACTCTTTACTTTACTGCTTAATATCTTTCCATTTATAGATCTGTTTGTTGCAGCACTTTAACTACTAATTGCAGATCCGAAGATGTTTTGCAGCCATTATTGTTGTTAGGGCTATTAGTTATGCGTAGCTAAAGTGGTTCTTTTTCGTACGCTTCGACAAAGAATTCATACTAACAAATGGCGACTCCACACGGGTTTTAAATTACGACCGCTGTCGTTTTTCATATTCCCGCATATCCAGCTACTTCAGGCCCTAGGGCTTCTTTTTTAGCTGCTTAGTTTTTCTCTTTTCATGTCATTTTTCTCACATAAAACCCTAAAAACCTAAAATTTCTAACTTCCGTGTGTTTCGGGCCCTATTGCGCAGGTAAGCGACACCAGCCGCACCTGAGACGGCAATTTTTCAGAAAATCTGCCGCCGAAACAGCCGGAACGGGGGGGTCGCACCTTTTGGCCCAAAACCTGCGACCTGGACGCACCTTTTGGCCTGTTTCCTGCGACCTCAACTCAGATCAGGTCAGAACCTGCGACCTGACTTGGTCAAGAAAATGAAAGAAATGAACCCCAAGCAAAAAATAGACCAAGGAAAGTGTGCAAATCCAAATGCCACTACTATTTCATTTTTGTAATAAAGCAATTGTGTGCAGCTTGTCAAAATTTTGCCACAATTTATGAAGAGTCAAACTGTTTAAACTTGATTCATTCATGTTTCAATTTCATGTTGTAGAATAGAGAATAAATATTTGACCAAACAGTTTAATCTTGGCAGATAAGTAGATAGGTAGAGTTAATAAAAGGTGCTCAACAGTTTAATCTGAGCCCTTGGATGTAATAAGTTGAGAATTAGATAGAATTGCCATGTAAAAGAAAAGAAAATTGATAAGGGTTTGCCAGTCTAAGTGCACCCTAATAAAGAAGATAAAATGGTAGTTTAAAGTAGATAGGGTAGGTAGATGGTGTTGCAAAGTTTCATGTGATGAATGATGCTGCTAAATGTGTTTAATCCTTTACTTTCATCACAAGTACTGAAGCAGAAAATACATTGGAAAATTCACAAAAAGCAAAGTC